>VWZO01002979.1:0-175117 GCA_013396975.1 Bucco capensis | reverse complement strand
AGTTGTGGGCGGGAGAGTGAGTTGTGGGCGGGAGAGTGAGTTGTGGGCGGGAGAGTGAGTTGTGGGCGGGAGAGTGAGTTGTGGGCGGGAGACGGTAGCCCTGGCACAGGCTTGGCAGCCACCACATAAAACATTCTGGCTTTTCCAAGGCTTTTCGGGTCACAAAGTCACCTGCAGGTAAGTTGGAACAGTGCTTGTACAGAGTGGTGTAACTTCAGGCCTCTGCCTTTCTCCTCAGTGCCTGTGCTTCTGCAAGGTGTTCACCCAAAATGGGTGACACAAAGCGCGGCCCAAGCAGGGGGTGATGGCTTTGTGAACAAGCAGGAGTTGTCTCTGGTGTAATAGCACAGAGGAAGAAGCTTGGAGAAAAGCTGATTTCTTAATCTAGTAAATAATCAGAGAATCCATATGGTAAAAATCAGAATTTGCTCCATGCTGTGGAAATACAGGCTGAAGATAGGTAAAAATGCAGAAGGCTAATGCCTGTCTTCATGTATCTTTGGCTGACTTCTCACCAGTGTTTTGGTGGTACTATAAAAATGAGTTTAATTGGATTTAATAATGATGATTTGCCTGCTACTCTGTGTGGAAACAAATCAGTCCTGCAGACTGCAGAGATGATGTTTATGCCCAAGGATGTACACAAATGAGTTTACAATATACATAGTCATGTTTTCAGG
Source organism: Bucco capensis (assembly GCA_013396975.1). Taxonomy (NCBI): domain Eukaryota; kingdom Metazoa; phylum Chordata; class Aves; order Piciformes; family Bucconidae; genus Bucco; species Bucco capensis. The sequence goes on along the minus strand of VWZO01002979.1, from coordinate 174,437 downwards.
AACCAAACTGCAAAGCCTGACATATATTTGAAAGCAATTTTACTTTCCTAAAAAATGTTTGTGTATTCAAAAACATACTTCTGAATTCATCTTGAATAAAGCTGTTACCTGTTTTATTCTCATAGTTTCCAGTGGTAGTAATACTTCAGAGTACTCTCACTGATTTTTGTGGTGGCTTGTGTGATTTTTAAACTCTGGCTGTCTACTCTCAAATTAATTGCTGGAATATGGCTTTGGCTTAAACTAGAGGCTATGAGGACTTGGAATTTAAGTCTTATGAAGGTGTCATTATGAAGTTGTAGCCATTACTCCTTAGCACATTGATGTACTGCAGGGGAGAGCACAGGGAAGTTTTTCTTATTAACAATTTTTAATTAACTTTTAATTGATTTCTAGGAAGATAAAAGGCTTCATTACAAATTCTTACAATGAATACCTTCACCAGAATTAAACATTCATGGAAACTCCCTGACAATTGTTCTGATGACAAAACACGAAAATCTCTTATGATCTTCTGAGATGTCTGTAGCCTCATTTAAAAAGTGACAGAAATGAAAATACCTTGCTGACAGAATGCCCTTTGTTTGATTTGCATAATATTATTCATCATGTCATAATTGAATGAAGAATAGGAGAAATAATGGGTTAGCATGCAGACTCTGCTGAGGGCCTGGGAGCTCTGCGGGAAACACATGAATGTTGTCCATGCTGATAAGGGCAGGTAGGTAATAGGAAGAATTATTTGGCCGATACTGAAATTTGAGACTTATTTCAGTATGTGAGAGCAAGATATCAACTGATCAAAATCTAAACAGTTTTCTGTTGCAATCATCTGCCTCTTCTAAGTGTAGAGGAATAAGGATGAAATGTAATAACGTTTCATTTTGAGGAATATGGTAAACTGTAGAAAATTAAGCAGTTCTACAAGAGAACAATGATTAAAATATCACCAACATATGTTGAGTGAAAATTTCTAATTAATGTGTCCATTCTAGCTATCTGCTGCCTGCATCCATCTTTCCTCCCAGCATGTACTCCATGATGATTTGGGCAGCAATGAAACACCTAAATCAAACAGCATAAAATAGAAATTGCCCTTAGAAACCACCTAACCCTTAAAGATACTTCAGTATCAGAAGTATCTGAGGGCTTGACTTTCAGTGCATCTAGTTTGTCTTTTGCTTTATGTGCACAGCTGTCCACGGCTGAGCAACAAAATGTGCGTTTTCTCCTGAAGTCCAGTTGGGATCCAGCAAACCAACCTTCTGTCACTGCAATTTGAGAGATTTATTTCTGTGGGATGTTTTATCTTCAGCACAATATCAGAGGGAGACAAGCTGCTGGAAACAAGTGCTCTGTCAAACACTGCCCTGGCTTACCTTGTTAATCCCATGTAGGTATTGAAGATGCACATTAAAACATGGCTCTTCTCTCTCTTTCTTCAGGCCACAGACCCAGATGCTGGAGTTAATGGTCAAGTTCATTACAGTTTGGCAAACTTCAACAACCTCTTCCGGATCACCTCGAACGGCAGCATTTACACAGCAGTGAAGCTCAACAGAGAGCTGAGGGACTACTATGAGCTGATTGTTGAAGCCACAGATGGAGCTGTGGACCCTCGCCGCTCCACCCTGACGCTGGCCATCAAGGTGCTGGATATTGATGATAACAGCCCTGTTTTTACTAATGCTTCCTACACTGCCTACGTGCCAGAGAACCTCCCACCAGGCACTGTCTTGCTGCAGATAGAGGTAAGAATGCAGCACAGAGCGAAGGAGATGTTTTGGAAATGTTCTACAATACTAAGCACGTTCTTCTGTAACTTGTCAGTGAAAGACTGCAAACTGGAGTGGGGGAAGTTATAGCACTTAACAGACTGAAAAACACATGTCCTTTACACAGGTAGTTAACAATACTTAGAGGCTGAGGTTGATTTGGAAATAAGAGCAATTATTAAAGAACAATACCTAAACTGCTACTGTCATATTTAAAGTGCTTTTGATTCTGTTTTGATAGTTTATCTTATTGCTCCTACCTCTTCACATCAGTAGCAAAAGAGAGCTTCATCTCACCTGATTGAGACATCTGAGTCAAACCAAGATGTGTAACCCCACATTATAGTTAATGGAGGTAAAAAGTTGCTTTCAGAAGCAATTCATCCAACACCAAGACCATCATCTAAGATAGCCAGGCAACACCTGGATATGTTGCCTTCTGTACTTTTTAAAAGATACTCCAACAAGTGAGAGTTAATTGTTCAGGGATGGGCTAGCTCTCCAAAGACAGATTCTCTTCCCATAAGCAGTGTGTATATCCTCCTGATGTTTTGGTTGGCGTCTCTCAATAAGAAGAATCTATCCCGAGACTATTTCAACAAGAATGGTTTTCTCTGAGCCTGGCTGCAGATAAATTTAGTGTCAAATTACAGTTAAAGCAATCACCTAATAGTCCTTATCCAGATGAACATTAAAATCCTTTGTCTGAATACTGGTTTGAAGCACAAACATCAATGCTGCCATATGGGGTGAGATCAAACACCTGCATAGCCCAACTCCCTCTCCCTGGCAATGGTTGATAGCAGGTGCCCAGGGAAGAGAACACGAACAGACTGAGCTTCCAGTGACTCTTGCCTAGGACATTGTGCTTGTTTCCTGTGGCAAGTATCTCTGGGTTTTATAACCTTAAATAGATTTTTCTTCCTTGTTTTTGTGCAATAGCATTAAGTACATTCAATACTCTTAGAATAGTATAATAGAACTAAAGTTGTTTGCAGGAGTCTGCTCTTTTATGTTCTTCAAATCTAGTAGGGATTTTTTGTGAAGCTGGGTTTTGTTTGACTTGTAGTGCTTTTTGTTTTCTGTCTGGCATGCTCTAGGCAAAGGATGTTGATCTGGGTGCTGACGTGAACTATCGCATACGGACGCAGGAAGCGCTCCAGTATTTTGCCCTGGACAAGTACACAGGGGAGTTATCACTTGTGAAGTCCTTGGATTATGAGTCATTCTCTGACACTGATGCAGCCTTCACCTTTCTTGTGGAAGCCTTCGACAGCAAGGGCACTATGCCTCCTGGTCTTGCTACTGTCACAGTGAGAGTAAAGGTAAGAGGGGTCACTTGTGAGTTAATGGCATCCTTTCCTATCTGTTGTAAAATACTTTAACAGCCCTTAATGATGTCCTGATGAATCACCAGAACTCGCAGTATGTCTGTGGTCCTCCTTTTCCACTTGCATGAAGCTGCTGCCTTTTTTGACAGCAACTTCTTCAGTTAAACACACACTTTACAACAGCTATAATTATTTGGCTATGTGCAATTGCATAGTTAAATCTTGGCTCACAGATTTATGAAGTACAAGAATTCCTGACACATTTATAAACATTTAGTCCTTCAGACTCCCTGAAAGGCTGAAATGGGTTCCTAATGGAATTGTTTGCAGAAATGACACCACCACATCTCAGTGAAAGCTCTCATAAATTGTCATTTGATGAACCATTCAGGTGTATTGAGTGCTGATGTGGCTCCACCACATCCTGTGTTACAGATTCTGTTGCTTGGAAATAGAGAGCTGCAAAGGAAGAGGCTTATGTAGTGCTCTTGCATGATGAGAAACTTCTGGGTTTCGTTTATCTCACGATTAATACGAGGATAATGGTATTTTCTTTGTTAATGATCCGCAAGTGAAAAGCATTTGTAGCTGAAACACTAGCACTTACCCATCTTAATGTGGTGGAGGTACTCTTGTCCAGGCAGGGAGGATACCTTAAGATGCTCTAAATCATGCCTCCTTACAAAGGTGCAGTTCTGGAGTAAGTCAGTCCAGTCCTTTTGCACAGTTGCTCCATTTTTGTTGACTCTGTCAGTGAAGATTTGTGAGCTGTGGGAGAGAAGGGAGTTTAATTACTTGTATTTCAGCTGAGGAGCAAAAATGGTAGCAGGAAGAAAAGCATAGCTCATAAATGTGAACTTCCATCTCTGACAACTTAAGTTTCAATGTGCGTCTGCAGAAGGTATTTAGCATCTATGATTCAGTCTTGGGTTCAGCTTATGGTGTATCTGCAGATGCTCTGAACTGCCACATGATTTGGAGTAATCTGTTTGTCAGTCTCTACTGAGCTCAGAATTCTTTTAGGGACAGCAAATGTCTCCCATTATTAGCTTTGATGACAACATAGGAAGGCCTCTACAATACCTCTCTGTCTTTGCAAAATCTGAGGTGCAGGTCACTTGTCTCCCAATTGTCTGTGCTATTCCCTGCCAGTTTCCAAGTCAGTGAAAGAAAAGCAGAGCTTTTGACATCATACTTTCAGCCTTTTCTGTTATACTTTTAAGGAGGAAGTTGCTCAAACCTCTTTTTCTTTTTTCCCTTAAAAGAAACTTTTTCCCAACAAAGTGAATTTTTGAAAAAATGAAGTATTTGAGCGGCTTGGGTTGTTTTTGTTGGGTGTTTAAAGATACTTGTTTTCAAATAGGACTATACTCAGAGAAGAGCTGTAGTATGCATCATAGGCTGGCCTAGCTGTGTGACTGTATGACAGGGTACAGGGGTGCAGTGCATTTCAACTTGGTTGCCTTATCGGCAGCTTGCACCCTGGCAGAGGAGGTGGTGTGGGAAAAGGGAACTTAAGGTGGATCAGAGAACAGTTTTATAGAGAGGCTGAAATGCTGGGCTGGAGCCAGGAGTAACAATTTCTAGTTTGTTCCTATAAGTAGACTGATACTCCCTTGTTCTGAAGAGGGAGCTGGCCTCCCCCTTTGCTGGGGGTGAAAAGTCCTGATCAGCACAGAGAGGGCAAGGCACTGCAGCTCCCTTCAGGACAGAGGTGGTTTGTAGGGCAATCCCTGCCCTGGTCTGGAGGAGTGTTCCATCCCACTCAGCCTGGCTTGTGCTGCTGCTCTGCCACTAGGCACTGGATATGTCCATTTCCTTTTAGCAGTAAATGTGCTTTCCCTTTATTTAGAAGATGCTATTAAGAGTAATACATTCAATAGAGCATTTGTGAACCCAAATAGGAAATAAACCAAGTGCAGATACCCTGTAGGCCCTAACGTAACAGCTGTGCAGATTGCAGTCTTTAATAACACAACATTGAACTAGAGAAAACCAGAAGCAAGCATGAATAGTGGGTCCAAGATGGCATTCGTGTGACCATGAAGGATTTAGTCCCTATAATCCTCAAAGCATGATTTGTATTAGAGAGGTCTCCAAGTCCTTTTGGGCTTTTGCTGCTCTGTTAACACTTGTCATTTTTCAGAGTCCAGCTCTTAACCAAAAGCGCTGTAATTTTTACAGTGTGATGGGATTGTGTTAAGCAGCTATGGACAACAGCTGGGGATGCCATAGATCATTTCTGTGATCTAAACCTGAATGAGCAGCAGTGCAGTGTAGCCATCATCACCCTGATCTTTGTGGCTAGGAGGAGGGTGGATATGCACAGTGATTTTCATTCTGCCTTTGGCATGACAAGTTACAAATAGTTTGTATTAACCTTCCCTGAACTTGATCAAAACACAGAGTGCATAGCAGAATACTCACTGCAGAAAAAATAACTTAATCTGTTACCTCCGTGTCACCACTGAAATACGTTGTTGGCCTCTGCAGATGGCCCTTTACATTGCATGGACGTCTTGGGGTTCTTTTGCCAAGGAAAGCCAAAGGTAAATTAATGAGTTGTTTGCATTCTTTCTTGTATTACTGAGGAGGAGAAGTGTAAGAGGCATTGATTTCTTCTTGCCAGATAGATGCAAACCACCTCAAACAGAATGAGATTTTGAGGTTTTCCCAACACCCTCACCCCCATCCAGCCTCCTATCAGGGAGTTGTAGAGAGGGAGGTGGTCTCCCCTAAGCCTCCTTTTCTCCAGACTAACCAACCCCAGTTCCCTCGGCTGCTCCTTGCAAGACATGGCATGATCTCAGCTTTAGTGATGCTGTACAAGTGCCAAGCTCCCACCTGCTCAACACAAAAAAAGCTCCTTTTGTTTCTTTGACAAGCACAACCTTGAATCAGGATGAGGAGAAATAGAATTTATTCACTTTTCTAGAGTAGGAGGTTTAGAAGCAGCTGCATGTGTGTGGATGAATCACCCTCTCAAACCAGATGATTGGAGCCAAGAAAAATAAGCAAAGAAAATAAGGTGTGTTGGAGGAAGTGTGCAGGAACCCAGCACTTGAGACAGCTGGGGTAAAATGTTAGAGCAGGACCCACTCCTATCACAGAGCACGTGTCTGTTAAATGCTTAAATGATCACTAGGAGAGAACGGGAGAAGAGGAATCAATAGGCTGTCATGAGGGAGAGGAGAGGACACCTTGGTTCAACCCCTGCTCCTCCAGATATTACATATAGCCATGCATGTGAGTAGCTGCTGCTGCTTTCTCTTCCTGCAGGTATTTAGTAGACATTCACTCAAGTTTTGTTTCTAATGAGCAGGAGAGTAATAAGACGACATTGCTTCATTGAGGTGTGGTTTCATGTTGTGGTGAGATTTAATTACATTCATAATGAAGATCTGCCAGAAATGATGCAGGTAATAAAGGATAACATGGAGGATCAAAGACATGAGTGAATTAGTTAGGGTCAAACACATGTAATCATTTTCTTTTATTTCTAAAATAAAATCTAAGATCAGTTTTTTCCATAAATTTCTACATCCATGGTGTTAATCCTTCCTTTCTAACACATAATGAAAACCATTTTCCCTCTGAAGAATTCAGAGCAGTCCAGCACAGCAACACATAACTTGCACAAAGGTCAAAAAAATGAGCTGTTTTGCCTCCAAACTGTAACTGTTTGTTTCTGTCTCTTCTAGTGGCATTAATGCAATAACAGGCTTGGTGCTGGACTTGTTTCAATCTCAGCTTATCTGTTCAATCATCCACTAGTCATTTATTGCCTCATATATTCCACTGTGAATATTATCCCCTAATTTATATTACGAGCTACTTTAGGGCTTGCTGAGCACTAAATATGAAAAAGAGGCAGTTAGACCATGTTAACAAGTCTCTTTTGTAGAGCTTCAAAGAAAGAACACTCTGTATAAAGAAGCACTGCACCCAGTTACTAATACAATTCTCAGTGCTGCTTCATACAGTTTGTCTTGTCAGCATCGTCACCAAGATGTTGAACTTGCTGCTCAAAGTTACTCAGCTTTGTTTGATTCTCTCACCTCAGTCCTTGTGAATTAGTCCCTGTGCTTGATACATACATCTAAAAGATAGTTCAAATCCTTGTGGTTGAGCTAGGAGTGGTTTTAAAGGAGTGGCTTACTTCAGTGGACTTAATGTAAGTGTAAAATTGAGAGGCTCAAAATGTAGGCTCACAAAGGAGGGTTTGCTTGTAGACTTGGTTGTGCACCTTGGAAGGTGAATGTAAGTGGTAAGATGCATGAACTGGTGGCTGTTCGTTACAGGAGGCCAAGAGCTTACAGAAGGAATGGGAAGGGACTTCCAAGTTCTTGATAACTCCAGTCTCTGTTGAAGTTAGGTGTGTGTGTGTGTTATGCCATGTAGCAATTCAGTTTGCTTTTTTCACAAGTTGGAGCTTTGAAGACACTTTTATGTGTTATTTGAAGTGGAAATAATCACATGTGGTTTTCCACCACATGTGTGATTATTGATAATAAAATTAAGTTGATGTTGCATTTGTAAAAGAAACACCTTTAAAGCTAAGAATCAGTGAGATCAGTGATTTTACTTTTATCATATACGTTAGGAAGTACAAAGTGTTCTGTGATCACTTCTTCCTGTAAATTACAGAAACTGACTGATGAAATGAAAGCACAAATTACAGAGGAAACAAAATTGAAAGGATCTTTAAAAGAATGACTTTTCCTCAGTGATTTGAAGCCATTGTACAGTTAGACATTTCTTATCCCTTTGCAATCAATTTGAAAGGCTAGATATACGTGGATGTGTAATATTCTCTTGTTGTGAGCCACTCCACAGAATTATCTGGGTATATTACACCAAATCACTCACTGAAGTTAATAATGGCAGGCTTGGAGCTGAAGGATTAGAGCTGGCTTGAAGTCTTAAGAGCCCAGTTATTGTCCCAGTTCTAGATAGTGTCTTAACTGCCTTAGGTAGTCCTTCAGGAGATTGTTAGTGGTTATTAAGGCCTGGAGAATAAAGTGGTACCCTCTCAGCTTGCAGGAGTGTTTGCTTAGTGAAAGAGCAGGGCTTTATATATGTATATCAATTAACTTCTGACTCAAAGTAAAGCGCTCTGGTTCTGTTTTGCTGTGGTGTGGTAAACATTGCAGAGGAGAAGAAAAGATAACCTTCTAGTAAAGGGATTATAGTGACCTGTGAGGGAATATTCTTCTGAAGTCACAGCTCAAATCTGCGTATGTTCAGTGCTGAGTCTGTGACCCCAAATCCAGAAACCTTGTTTCAGAAGAGCTTCAAAACTTCTTTTTCACCTATCATGTAATTTAAGTTCAGTGACATGACAGTGTATGAAATTTGCATTGTAATGTTTAATATTAAATTTGTACAGTTCTGAATCGGGTTGATTAGCATCATGTTGAAAGCCTTTGGGAACTCACTAAGCTTAGTAATGGGAATACAATCAAATGAAGATTTGCAGAAATTGAGAAATTACAGGAAGAATTGAGGGCATGAGGTGACTATTAAGGCCTGATACCTTAGGACAGTGATACCTTCTGGCCTTTTAAGGTTTTTCCATTCTACTTATTTAGTAATGAAATATGTATTTATTTACATGAGGTGCTGACTTGATACTTTTCTGTGGTTAAAGAATGCACAAGAGGAATGATGATTTTCAAGTGCAATGTTATTAAAACATCCCTTCCCTTTCTGTAGAAGTGAGTTTCATGGATATAGTAGAGGAATGTTAAATGTGCCCTTGGAAGTCCCCAAAGAGCAGGGGATTATTAAACACTTAGAGGCAGCTCAGATGGGAAACCACCAGCTCTGGTAATGTGCACACAGACTTAAGTGGCAGATGTTCCAAACCAAATGACAGCAGAAAATTACAGATAGATATCTCTAGTTGTAGGAAAAGATGGGGAAGGTTTGGAAATTTCAGTGTGTGACATATACTAAACTGAAGCTAAACTTAACTTTTTCCCTTTGTTGGGATAATGTACATTTATCATTCCTCTGTTCATTACACTAGTTATATAAGTCAGCAGCCTGCAAAGGGATCTCTGAATGCCTAGTATGCATTTATTAGCTCAGGCACTGTTCAGTCTTGCTGGTTTTTATAGAAGGGGAATGTTGATTTCTACATAAGATTGACTGGAAACCTTGGTATCAGCAAGGACTGGAGTCCTAAATTCATAGGAAAAGCACAGGAAATGTAGTTAAAAACTGTTTATGGCACTATTTTATAAACCAAGACAATGTACTAGTTAAGAAACTAACAAACTTAATGTGTGATTTTCTTTCAACTTGTCATAAATACAAGAATAAAACATTTCCTCAGACTTTTATAATCGTTGTGGTAAGGCACTGCCTGCTTAGCAGTTGAGGAGAGAGGCACGAAGAAAGGGAAGCTGTGTGCAAATTGGCATTTGGAATGCAGGCTCCCCAGGTAGGCATCTCCACACATACACTCTGTTGGGAATGGCGAAAATCCTCTCCACCGTGTGATTCTCTGCAGAATCTGTGCCTTGGCTGTAATTGGTCCCTCTGCAGCTGTTCAGCAGATTAATAATCAGATTTTGCTGTCATGGAATTAGAGCTTTTGTAATAAATAATCAATACTTGATTATAATTAGATCACAACCTAAAAAAAACCTCAAACAAACCAAAAAACCAACCAACCACAAATGAAAAGATCAGACTGATTTTATAAGCTACAAAACCTCCCAAACCCTATCTGACTAGATGTGTAAAAGGGGTGTGAGGGTGCTGGAGAAGGTGAGGCTTTGCTCCTGTTTGGCAGGGCTGCCCTCTAGTGCATGCAGCCTCAAGGCAGCAGCTTGGTCAGCGCAGAAACAGGGCTCCCTTGGTAGGATAAAAAGGCATTTGCACACCTTGTTATAGATAGATAAGGATATGTGTAATTAAATATATGTATATACACACAAATAGCTATTAAATATACTGGAGTGTCATCTGGAGTTATTTCTGATGAAAAATTAACTGAAGTTGGTTTTACTCTCTCTTTTTTTTTCTTACAAACAAGATTTCTACCAAAACATTGGGTTTGTTTGATTGTTTTTTAAATAAGTATTATTCTTTAGAAAGTCTTTAGGTTGTTGGTAGTATTCAAATCAGACAAGCCTGTTACTCGTAGTGGTGTTATATATTACTAACTGAGACATGGTGACAGCGATGAGCTATAGCTGTAGTTCACTGGAGGGAGAAGGGACATATCTGAGCTCACCACAACTGTCTTGTCCCTTGCAACCAGGAAGGAGGAGCTGTAATCCTGTTGTATCTATCCCCTTCCCTTGGGCAGGATTTTCTAGGTATCCTGGAGCTGTCATAGCAACTCTGGGTGCAGTTGACCATCCCAGGCTTGGCTGCTCAGGTGTGATTGAAGTGTGGAGGTTTATCTTCATACACTCCTTGGTGCTTTGGGAGATAGATCTGCAGGATCCACTGGGAAATCAGAACACTGGGAATGCCCCAGTTTGTGACAAAGCCTGTCATAACTCCTGGTGCCTCCTCTGCCTTTGAGTACATGTGAAGGTAAGGGGCAGTGCTAGTGCAAGGAAGAAAGCAGATATTTGAGTCCAAGTTGTGTTTCCTAGATAAGTGTGAGGAGGAATTGGGGATTGTTTCACCCAGATATTAAGTGCTTATAATCTTAATTCAGTGGAGTACAAGCATTAAAATTTTCTTGGTGGCCCCATAAATCAAAGATGTATGAGTGTCTCTGAAGTCCATTTAAGTTCACAAGTTAATTTGATGTTAGGAGTGCTGTACTGCAGGTATTTTTCTTGTTGTGTATTGCCCTCCCATGTGGGTGGTCATCACCTGCCTAGAAGCACCTAGTTTAGTATGAGTGCATTACAGCTAGTGACTGTCCTAATGATCTTTAAATTACATATTGATTTCCTCCTGAATGCCTTTTCTCCCCCATGCTTTTCTCTCATCGGCATTCCTAGGTGACTGTCTCAGATCCCCAGTGTTTTCCTTCAGCATTTTCATAATCTTTGCAGACAGGTCAATATTTGTTTCCTACAAACCTTTTGCTACATAATAACCCTTTAAATCTTGTGAATGAGATGTGTGGTGTTCAGAGGGGAAGGGAGTTGGGCAGGAGATAGGATCATTCATGTACCAAGGGTGACCTGTGGGTTGACAAATGAGTTGGCATCAAGAAATCTCTTAATACATCTTCATTTTTGCTTTTGAAGGTACTGATGTAGTCTCAAGAATAACAGTATTTGAGCATCTCTCCCATATTGTGCTTTCTTCATGATTGATTCTTAGTGTTCGTGCAAGGCAAGGAGGTTAGGATGAGTCCTGTTCTGCTTTTATGTGCTGCCCAGTGTGAGCAACATGAAATAAAACTGAACAAGAAGCTGTAGATAAAGAGCATCTATGAGAGGGGAGAAAGCTTTAGGGGTTTTCTGCTTTGACTTCCACTCCGTTTTGTGAACAAAGATGTATAAAAATACAATAAATCTGCATCTAGTTGAGCAGGAACACCAAGGCTCTTTTGTATCTTGTACATAAATATGTGGCTGCTATTACCTTACTGTCAAAATACACAGCCCAAGTATTTTAAAGTGAGATACAGAGAATATTCATGACCTGTATTTTCCATTTACATATTTCTCTGTGTCTGATAGTTAATAGCAGCCTGGATTTATGGGACTGAAGCAATGAACTGTGAACAGTGGTAAGATGCTGTAGCTTGGCCACAATAGCATGTTTGGGATTATGCCCTACATTTAAAAGGTGATTACACTACTTCTTACTACCGTTTTGTGGATTGTTACTGCCCTGTTCCCAAGCTTCTTGCTACCTTTAAGTGCCCATAATATGTAAAGACAAATTATACCAGATGAAGGTGGTCATAATACGAATTTCTCCAACATGTGTCTAACAATCTCTATCAGGAATCAGCTGAAAGAGTTGTTTCTTCCTACCACCTCTGAACCACAATTTTACTAGAATAAAGCAAGGAGGAGAGTTGTGAGAAACAAGATTGTTTATCCAAATAGTCCTGGTTATTAAATTGTCAGATGAAGTAAATTACTTTCTTATGCAGAGGTTAAGAAATTAGAATTATAAGAGTCAGGGCCTGTAATTCCATGCAGAAATGCTAATCTGCTTAAATGTGAATGTTTTCCCAAACTCTTTCCATTTGAGTGCTCTCCTACTTTGAATTGCCTAGCAGTCACTTTTTGATGATCCAGTTGTCTCTCTGAAAATCGGGGAAAACAGCATTTCCAGTGCTTTGAAGAGTTGAATTGCAGACCTTTCAGCAAAGCAAAATGTGATAATTATTTACGCACATACTGTGTAGACTTGCAACAGTCTTTTTTTGGTTTACTATAGCTATTTATTATACTGCTGTTTGCTCTGATGAGGTATGGATGGAGGTTTGAAATGATTGTGTAAATGTAGTATGCTAGCCAGAATCAGCATGGTGGTGACAGGGCAGTGTTGGATTAATGGTTGGACAGATGATCCTAAAGCTCCTTTCCAACCCAAACAGTTCTATGATTGGTCTCTTCTCCCATGTAACAAGTGACAGGATGAGAGGAAAGGGCCTGAAGTTGTTCCAGGCAGTGGTGGAGTCACCGTCCCTGGAGGAATTGAAAAGCTGTGTACCTGTGGTGCTAAGGGAACATGGTTTAGTGGTGACCTGACAGTGCTGCTTTAATAGACTTGGTGATCAGGGAGCAGCAGCTCATTCACTTCAGAGAAGGAGCACAGCCATGTTGTGACCTGCTGCTAGAGAAGCAGGTGGCATGGAAATCTGCTTTCTTTACTTGTGAGTCTGTGGTTTTCTGCAGAATTTCTTTCTGTTGATCTGTCTCATGTCAATATTTTTGGGGGGAAGTTTGGCACCTTCCCTGTCTGTGCTGGTTTTGGGTGGTGGTGGTGGAATTGAGAGCTGAGAGACTGTGAATGGCAAACAGGCTTCCTAATGAGGAAGAAGTGAGTGGGTGGAGTTTGTGAATTTGTGAATGCCTCTGTAATTGTGTTCAAACTTCAGAACTAAACTCCTAATTCTGTTTTGCAGGACATGAATGATTACTCTCCAGTATTTAGCCAAAAGCTCTACAGGGGGATGGTTGCTCCTGATGCAGTCAAGGGCACTGTTATCACCACTGTTTCAGCTGAGGATCGAGATCCTCCGGTAAGCAAAAAGCTTCTATTCATACTCTGTACCCAAGAAGGGAAGGAATCTTTAACCCTCATATGTGACCTAACTCTCAGCAACAAAAGTGATTATTAAGTATTTCACAGAGCAGTAACTCATACATTTGGTATGTCAGCCTGCCCTTTATGTTTGGGACAGAGGCTGTATTTACACTGATTGTTCCTGAAGCTGGCACATCAATGATACAGCTCCTTTCTGTCAGGAGGACTTTGGGAAAGCTCTTTATCTGCCTTCACAGCATAGATGAATAAGAGGACTAGGCAGGAAGGGAAGCCATGCCTGTCTGTGGTACAGTTCTGCAGCTTAAAGAGGAAACAAAACACAACTTTGTCAGATTGTTGCTTTCTTGATTTCACAGTCACTGTGCATTTCCAGCCTGAGACATCACAGGCTCCTGTGGAGCTGTGCAGCTCACCAGCCAGCCCTGCTGGGTACATGAAGTATTTGAACCTGGTGCACCTGCTTGGGGATAAAGTTTGTTTGTGCCATTGGCTTTTATCACTGTTCCCTGGTGAAGCACTTGATTGACAGAATTTGGCACGTGTTTTTGACTTGTTAGCTATTCTGAAGGGTGATAGCAATTTTTGTAACTAGAGGTTGATGAACATTGGTGACCAGATGATGCTGTGAGGACAATGAAAGCCAAAGATGTTCTTCCAGGCAGGTTTAATTTTTAATTGTTAATGTTTGGCACATTAAGGAGAATAATCATCAGAGAGAAGAGTTCAGAGAGAATGTGCCATGCACATTAAAAGCAGATGGAAGTGCTTTGACACAGATAACTGTAGCTTAGCTACATAGTCATTTATTGACCACCCAAGGACAGAAATGCTAAAGCAAGTTTTTTGTAAGGACAGCCCTGCGAGTCCTAACACACAAAGGTAAGTAAATTCCATGCAGGTGACCTATACCAGTGGGGTATTACTGACCTTGAAGGCATTTAAGGTGGCTTAACAGCTGAAGATCTGGACTACTGTTTGTTTAAAGTAGAAGAAAGGCAGTAGTATCATCAAGGAGGTAATCAACAGCAGTAGTTGTCAGTTGGACATCAGGAAACATGTATTCCCTGAAAGGGTTGTCAAGGCCTGGCCCAGGCTGCCCAAGGCTGTGGTGGAGTCACCATCCTTGGAGGGATTGAAAAGCCATGTAGATGAGGTGCTGAGGGAGATGGTTTAGCAGTGACCTGGCAGTGCTGGATTAGCAGTTGGACTTGATGGTGTTTTAGAGGTCTTTTCCAACCTTAATGATTCTGTTTTCCTGTATGTTGAGAGCAATAACCTGAAGATTCCAAAAAGGAGATTGAGATCAAAGTGGGCAGAGTTTCTGGGTAGTGTTTAAGCCTGCAAGGATTATGTTTACGCTGTATCTTGCACAAAGCTATTAGCTCATTCTGCTAGCATTTCTTCTTGGATAAAACACTAGACTACTGAAGTACTTCCACCAAACCAGTAAGCCTTGCCTGCACTTAAAGGGGTCTGAACTGCATTCAGCATTTCAGGGAGCTCAGCAGGTGCTGGAGAAGGCTCTGTTGCCCTCCCTAGGAATGAGTTGATAACCAGGGAGGCAGGAAACACCATTTCCCTTCAAGAGCTCTCATTCTCAGCAGTTAGCAGCAAGGAGTTCAGAAGCAAACACTTGGCACAAGTGGAGTCACTTCCAGGTGATGTGCCAGTGGAGTGTGGGGAGTACTGGCTGCGTGTGACTGCTGGAACTGTGGGATTTGCTGGCTGCCACACATTAAGTTCATTAGTCACAGTCCTATGGACCTGTCTCTGCCCCTTGCCCCTCACAGGGTTGTCATACTGACCTTTGAGAAAAGTCTGCATAAAAGAGTGTTAAGGATCAATGAAACTGGCCAAGAAGATGAATTTCCATTCCATGGTAATTTTGACTTAAATGAGTTAGTGAGGACAGAGAAAAAACATTCATTGGTAGTAGAGAATCATTTGGGTTTTGTGCAGCTTTTATTTAATAGTATGGGTTGCCTTTCAACAAGATATTTTAGTCTTGATAAACTATTTGCCCATTCTGGTACAAGCTCCATTTTTATAATTGCTGGATTGAATGTGTCTCAGGTATCACTGAGATACTGGAGGAAACAAAATAGCTCAGAAGTTGATTAACAAACATGTAGCTATAAAACTACTTAGGCCTGTGGAATTTCCTAATGCAAAGTTAATTCATTTTTTATTTTAAAAAAACCCAAACCAAAAACCCTTCTCAACTGTCTCCTTTTCTAACATTCCTGTGGCTGTCACTTGAACAGATCAATGCAGAAGCTGGAGATGGATAAGCCAGTGTGCAGTTCTGTACAGTGGGTAATAATGACCATCTCTAGGTGCTATGAGAAGGGCAGAATAAATTCCTGAGTCAAGTGCTCATGTCTTCCAGATGCCTCCCTTGTGATTTCCTCTCATCTTCTTTATATGGATTTCTTTTCTATGGATTTAAGTGGTTTATGTTTGAAAGATGTGGGATGGCTTCTACTTGTGTGGAGAAAGCAAAGCATTTGTGTGAGAGGGAGATCAAGATCACTGAGTGTGGGTTCCTCTTTATTAATTGTTCTAACATGTACAAATGCATATGACAGCAATGTTAAGATAATGTTCCTCAAAAACCAACTCTTGCATTTCTTTGATTTTTATGAACACTTAAAAATGAAGCTGCCCTTAGGCACTTGAACACAATGCCTGTTAAAGTTACCCAGCTATGGAGGAAAGCTTGTAAAATAGTCTGGAAAAGTTGGTATTTTATTCCAAACTAATAGTTTTTACTTTGAAACTAAAAAAGCTGGAGAAAAGCATCGAGAATCAATGACTTGGTTTCTTTTTGTGCCTGAGCCAACCTGTTTAGATGGTTTGTGCTGCTGGCAGATCTGTATTTATTGGGAGCTAGCTTTGACATTAAGTGGTGTCAAAGTATTTCATATGAATTCACCAGAAATGGTTTTTAAAAGCATAAAAGCACACAACCATTTCTTTGTTCAGCAAGAGAACCTTCTTTTAAACTTGCCTTAAGGGAAAGAATAGTCTGTTATCATCATCAATATTTTAGTTGTGTGGTTTGGGTTTTGTTAACCTAGTGGAATCTTACTCATACAGTACTAATACATCTATTTTATCAGTTCTGGACAAGAACTATGTATCTATTTAGAAAATATTAGTGGCTTTGAAATACGCTTGGTTATCAGGGCAGGTCTAGTAAAAGCTTATCTAATTGGAAGTATGCCAGCCTGATTTTTTCTCTTGTCATCTTTCAGTGATGTAGGATTAGAGTGGTGGTTGTTCTCTCACTTGGCCAAGGGGGACTCCCTGTGATTCTGTTCAGCTCTGTGCACATACCTGGATTTTCAAGGACACCTGAGATCATTTTCACGGAGTTTTCTTCACTGGGGACTGTTAGAGCTTTGTTGGAAGTGATGTGATGAGAAGTGCCAAATGATTATGACTGTGTGTTTTGATAGGAGAGCAATGCAAGTGATTTGAAAGATGCTTAGTTTGCTTGCTTTGTTCATCAGAAGGTGAATATTGCCAGCACTGGTATAACTTGAGGTGTTTGCTTCTCCTCTCTGTGCCTTTTCTGTCTGGTTTATCACTATTAAAGCTGGAATATTTCTTCATTGGGCAATTCCTCTGCATATTCTGATTTTGTTGATTTGAAATGTCAATAGAGACAGATGCAGAACACTAACTTTAATGAGCAGCCAGCTTCCAGAGCTTCAGAACATCCAATTTTATGGTCTATCCAGTCTCATAACATCTTATAAGGTTTTTGTGCAATGGAGCCCTTTTGTCAAATGGAGAGTAATTGTCCTTACTGTTTTACAGGCACCCACTAAAAGTAAAATGCATGGCTGCAGTGTTTAATTAGAGAATTCAGAGATATTTAATTGCAGATAAAAGCATTTTCAGGCACTCCAGGACTTGATCTTTTAAAAACAATAGCTGTTGGATTTTGTAGTGGCTGCTGGAGATTTGCATAGGGGAAAACATGCTGCAAATTCAACAGGTTCTAAAAAGTGATTTTTATCTCATGGCTTTAAAATTAAGATCATGTTCTTTTTGTGCTGAGCTTGTTACAGTTACTAATTCAGAATTTCCAGATCTAGTAATTCAGCATTTCAGGCCTTCTTGTTGAGTTACATGCTAAAGAATAAAATACTTCAAATTTTAGAGTTTATATAAATGAAGGGTGAATGTACATGAATGCACCATTCAGCACCCATGGCTGGCACAAGGCCTCCCAAAATCATTCACCTATTCTGTGTTCTGACCCATCTTTAATGGCTTCTTGACTGACTTTGAGTGTGCAGGCACCTGTAAATTTTGGGTTTAGTATCACTTTGATTTGAACCATGAAAACATGATTCCTGCCAAGTATAATCCTTGCTCCGTGCTTTGTTGGAGAATATTATCTGCATTATTGGAGGTTTGCTGTAGACAGAGGAATGCATGCAAATTAATTTAGAACAGGGGTGAAAAATGATTAATACTTAGGATAATTAAAACTTACTTATAAATAGATTTCCCTAGGAAATCTCTCTGGAGATTTTTCCAATTACACTGGTGCCAAAATAGAGTAAATAAAAAAAAAGCCCTGTTTTGTTATTTTCTGGAATGACAGGAGAAAAGTGTGCTTGATAGTCATATCAGGAACAATAACCTGATGAGATTTGTGTTATTTAATAACAAATTACCTAGTGTGTGCAGGTTTAATGATGATAATAGTTCTTGGTCTTCCAAGCAAATGTGAGGACCATTACTCTGAAACCAACCAGGGTGGATTTCAGCAGGTAATTTCCTCTTAATTATAATGTTGAAGAAAAAGGATTGAATCAGAGAATGCCAGGGGGGAAGTTGGATAATCACCTCTGTTGTGCTGTGATCTCTGAAATTTCTCATGTTCTCAGGGATTTGCACTCTTCAGTGTGCACAGTCCTGTAAAGTACTTCCAGCTACTGGTTTGGTCTTTCATATATTTATTCACTAAACACCAAAATACATATGGCAGGCCCAGTTCTGAATTATTAAAGGTGCTGACTCAGCCTTGCCAGCAGGCCACTGGTTAATAAACCTTTTCTGGGCTGGATTTCCTCGGAAGGCTTAGAGAGGCAATGCTCTAGAGTTAAAATCATGCAGCAAGCAACCATGCAAGTCTCCTCAGAAACTGAGGAGTGTCTCAGTTGCATCCAGCTTTCTTATTAGGGAAGTCTGAGGTGGCTTGGTTGCCTTGTCCTCTGTCTTACTCCTAGGCTTTTAATCCTTTCCTAATGTCAGGAGATGTGTAAAGATACAAAGCTTGGGTTCTGCTTTGCAGGGCACCCCAGCAAGTCGAGTGCGATACAAGGTGGACGTGCTCCAGTTTCCCTACAGCGCCAGCATCTTCGACGTGGAGGAAGACTCAGGGCGTGTGGTAACCCGAGTGAACCTCAATGAGGAGCCAAGTACAGTGTTCAAGGTATGACTGTATGGCTGTATGCTGCCAGCAAATGGTGCCTGCATTTGATGGAATTCCTTTTACCTTTCCATTTCTCTCTGTTGCTTTGTATTGCCTAGAAAGATGTGAAATTTCTGGTTTGTTTCTTTACTGCCTTAATTTCTTCCTGGCAGAAGTTTTATGCCTTTCTGATTTCATAAACATCTTGAAAGGATGTGATTGCTGCTGTTAGAAGGGCAGAAGAAACAAGGGGGCAGCTGAAGGAAAGTTACCTTGCTGATCTCTCTGCTTTCAGCAGGGCTGTCAGCATAGCAATTTCGTGAGAGCTTTAGAGAGATACCTTGTAAAGAAAATAACTGCACAGTTGGATAGTTTGGGCCTTCCTCATGTAAAAACATTGCCTTTAAGGAGACTTAAACCACTATCATGTTGTTACTGTTCTTGAGGAGTCCCAAGTGTAGTTAGTATGGAGTAAGTTGTGATTTTAATCTACTTCACCTAGTCCTTTTGCTGTTTTACTGGGAGTTGGTTTGTCAAAAACACTGTTCCACTATTGAACTGTTGAACTCTATACCATTAAAGAAGTTGAAATTGATTCTGTAGGTCTGAGTAAGGATAGCCTGTGATTAGGTGCGAAGGGAATCCCCTGAAAAATGCCCTTGAAGCTGGCAGTATATCTTGGAGAGGTATTTTTAGAAGGCTGTTGTATTGGAATTCCAGTTTACTGTGCCTCTGTACGTTTTTTAGCAGCTGGTTCAACTTGTGGCTAGCCATCACCCCTCTCATTATATTTTGTTCCTATACAATGTATGATTTGCAGTGAAGGAATATCTCCTCTGACTTCTTAGACCCTAGAAATACAAGAGGTATGACTGCAAGTCAAGGTAACAAGTGTTCTTGCCTGTTTTAAGAGTAGTTTTTCTGTCTTCTTTACAGCTAGTGGTCATTGCATATGATGATGGAGATCCTGTGAAGTTCAACACTACTACTGTAGAAATTGCTGTTCTCCAGCCCTCAGTAATTCCACGCTTTACGCAGGATGAATACAGGTAAAACAGTTATTAATTCAAAGTAAAACTGCTGGGTTTTTTAAGTTGAAATACATTTCTGTTTGAATGAGTCAGAGATACACAGGCTACAAAAATACTGTCACTGGAAATGTTTCTCCTGCATGCACCTCAGCTTTTGTACCTTCTGCAGTTCACTTTAGCTCACAGAAGGAAATAAGACACAGAAATACAATTTCAACAAAAGCATCAAAAAACTCTTGCACCTAGAGCTAATAACATGCTTACTGGTGTTCCCTTTCCCTTAGGAACTAAATTGGGTGCTACTCTGAGGGGAGAGCACTCGACACTTGAGTCCACCAGAAGCACTACTGTCTGAAGTGACATACAGGCCTCTTTTGCAGCACTCTGACAAAGTGAGGGTGGCAAAGGCTTCAGAGCTGGCTCTTGCTTTGGCAGCCAGCCAGTCCCTAATCATATCAGATAAAAGTGCAATCTGAGTGTCTTTACAGGTTGTCTCCAGCTGAAAAGGTCTGGACTGTAGGTGACAATGACAATGAGGAGAGGTTTGTTTGAAACTGTTGAAAATGTCAGTTGTGGATAAATGAAAGAATATGTGGATTGAAATTGTAACTGGGATCTAGATTGGTTTCTTCTGCTCTGAGTGTGTTTTGATCCTGTACACCGTGCATGTGGGGCATGAGAGAATTCAGACCTCACCTGTGACATTAGCAGTGCAGATGGTAGTTATTATTGCAACAGAGTCCTTTAAGGAGCTTCTCCTTGAATCTTACCTGGTGACAGATGTGATCCCAGGCATTGTGGTCTGGGAGAGGCTGCAGTGCAGCCACAGTGCTAGACCCCTTGGGTGGATTCCAGTCTCGGGAGTGCTTGGAATATCAATGATGTAGAAGAGGTATCTTGGATCTTCTTTGTTTGCAGGATTGTGAGGAGAGACTCTTTAAGTTCAGGATCATGGGCAGAGCTTGCATTGCCCTTGGACAGGTGAACTGAGCTCACACTTCTGAGGCCACCTGGAACTTTATTTCACAACAATAAAGGAATCTTACAATAAAAAGTATCTCATATGCCAAGATACCTATAGATGACAGCTGCATGACCCATGTTGTTGTGTCCTCCTTGTGAACTCCTCAGGATTAGTTCCATAGCCCTGGTTTCTCTTTCCAAAGAAACAACCTAACCCCATTTTTGGTGAATTTTGATGTACACCACCATATAAAACAACCCCAGAACTTTCAGATTCAGCTTCAAGACTCAAACATTTTGGAGCAGGACTAGTTCTGATTCCTAAGGTTTTCAGGGATTGTCAGACTCTGCAAACTGCACTTCATGTTGGGTTTCTTGACAGTGATGCAAGCTGAAAGTGGCAGGTTTCATATAACCTTCTTTTTCCCTTGACATAGCATGTCTTTAGGGTAAATGTCAGCCCAGAGTAATGATGCTGCTTGCAAAATGATAAACTCTTGGATGTGGGTATTAGAATTTCTGAAGGACTGAGAATTAGTGGCTTTAGAGTGGATTAGTATTGATCTTTGCTTGCATAATTATTGTAAACTGGATGATTCCAGCGTTGTTTTCTAGCTGTTTTACAAACTTCATTTCTGTGTGTTTAGAGAAAGGTCACAGCTGGGCAGTTTTACAGAGTAAAGCTGCCTGTGCAGTTGCAGCATCTATTACAAATCAGAAATAAATACAAGAGATAGCAGAGAGAGGACCAGATGGCATAATCAGAAAAGCATAGCCCTGTGAGGCAGATAGGGAGATAAAAGTGCAAGTCTGCCTTGAGCTGTTGCTCTGCTCCCTGAAAAGTACCCCTAGCACATGAGGGTCTCTGCTTGGAGTCGTGTTCACACTAAGAGAGGCTCTGGTTGATTATTATCCATGTCTTAGAAGTGACTTCCACAGGAAGAAGCAGCCAAGTAGAGCAGAGTTAGAGATTTCCACTTTATTCACTGGCTTTTGCTCTGTATTATTCTATAATCTAGGGCAAATTAATTAACCTTCCCCCCCTTCATTGTTTGGATTGTAAATTATACTGGAGGCTTCTAAATGATGCTGCTTTGTACATACAAAACAACAAAGGGAAACTTAAGAGCTCTGAGGACCATAAAGTACAACGTGGAGCAGTTGCTTTATGACAAATGAGTGATAACAAGTAGTTCCTTCCTAAGGACCAAGACAGATGATAATAAAGTATATCAGAAAGAAATCTACAGCAACCTGTCAACTCTTCTGGTGGGAACAAGTAGCCGAGGGTAGCAGGGTGGCTGCAGCATGCTTTGGGACATTCCTCCTCCATGCACTCACACCCCATTAGAAGGAGAGCAGCATCAGGTCTACATGATCTAGTCCAGCAGCTTGTGAAGGTGCCACTCAAGAAGCTTGCAGGCTATTGGTTTAGTTGATAAGGACCAGATGATCCATGCCTTGTGCTCCTTGCTTGTGACCATCTTCCGGGGACCCCAGTACACTACAACTGCCATGGATCTCTCTCTGCTGCATCCTTAGGTGTGAGCCTCACTGCCTTGACCACACTTGAGCTGGTGCTGCAGGCTAGCCCAGCCTGGATCTTGGTTCTGAAGCTGCAGAGCTTTACTGCATTAGCAATGAAGATTCTCCTCCACTTGGATCCCTGTTTGTCCTTGTCATGGATATGAAATATGACTTTGAGAAGGCTGACAGCAGTGCCTGCTAAAGTGTTTTCCAAGCCAAGCATTCTTTATTTGTTCTGTAAACAACATTCCATAAAAATGCAAAGTGTGAAGAGGCAAAAATCAAACAGAATTAAGGGTCTGTAACATGCAGACATTGAATTGTAAGTGGCTGGTCTACCTCAGAGCCCTCCTGACCTTTGGCTGCCAGGGAAGGACACTGCTGCTGCTCTTCTGACTGCATCTCCCTGCAGGATGTCTGGCAGCCAGCTGGGTTTTGCTGGATCTCCAATGGTCTGATGGCACAGGGGGAGGCACAAGGACTGAAGCCGATGGAACATGGACAAGGGATGAGCTGCCATTTCCAATGCCTTTCTCCAGCTGAAGTGACAGCCTGGAAAGCAAGGGCTTGAGGGTGCTGGCCATGGCAAGGTGATGAAGCAAGGGGTGCTGGGACACAGCATGTGGGACTTTCTGCATCTTATTAAGGTTTTTAATGCTGACTTGGATCTCATTCTGCTTAGTGCTGACCCAACAGCCATGTCACTGGCAATTAATCACTGGGAAAATCCAGTCAGCTGCTTTGAGTGCTCCTTTCCTAAGCTATTATTTCACTTGTCCTGATAGCTCTACCCAGATCACCTCCTGACTGAACTCCAGAGCAAGTAATTGATCCAGAAGTTCCCATTTCTTCCAGACAAGTGGTGGCAGCACTTTCATTTCTTAATTAACAGATCATAATTAGTACTGCTACAGAATACTGAGAACCAGATGTGACGTGAACCTCAGAAGAATGCAAAGAAACTGGGTATTTTTAGCAAGCCTGTCCTCTTTATGAGTACATCCTCATTTTAAAAAAAAAAAGTGAAAGTTCAAAGGGACTTGGGATCTTTTTCTTCTTTTGTTAATTAATAAAGATCACCTCCTCTGCAGCTAGAAGGTCATGGCTAATAGCAATCTGCTGCTGTAGCAGCAAATGAAATGCTAACCGACAGCAGCGTCACTGCTTCCTAATTACTGCCTGTGGGCACATTAAACAGGTGTTCAGCCATCTCAGAGCAGAAAAAGGAAAATACTGGAAACTTTTTGCTTCTGTTAATGCTGCTTTATAGGTCCCCAACCTGTTGGAAAAGATGTGCCCAGTTCTGTGGTAATCTGAAGTCTGCTTCCCATTTATGAGGGAATATGTGAAGCTGCTAATTTGAGGCTATTGATGTAAATGTGGAGTGGTTTTTATTGCTCTACTAGCAACATGCTCCACTGTGAAAATGTGTTCTGGTTCAAAAGTGTGTGGTATGGTGACATGTGGACCTCTGGCTCACTCAGCAGATGTGATGCAATGTTCTCCACTTAATTAAATTCATCCCTACTGTAGGCAGATCTCATCCAAGCAAAGAGCTGTGTATCATCAGGCTTGCACAACACAAAATTGCAGAGGCATATCTGGAGGCTTTTCCCAGTTCTCTGGTTTACTGCTGTTCAAACAGTTACTCTCACTGTGAGATAGGAAATGGAGAGTCCTGCACAACAGCATTGAGGGTATGTGGAACAATTAATGATTGAAATCTCTTCACTTTGGTATCTCCTTCAAAAAGGTGCTGTTTGGCATAGAACAGCATCCACAGGGTTGTGAATGGCTAAGGCCTTGTAGAAGCAACTGTGCTCTTCTTACCCTGCTAATTCAGTCATCCTTCTCTACAGCTCATGTGGGGAAAACAAAAGTGTTTACCCCTCAGAAAGAAAAACAACCTCAAACTAAAAGAACAACAGGATTAAAATAAAGTTGTCATTTATGCACAAAAACACAGAAAAAGGAATTGTAAAAGTGTATTATCTTTTAATTTGCTGTATCTCAGTTGTCCTTATCTTGATTTGAGGGGGAGATAGAGACTTGATGGACATGTATCAAATACCTTGCAGGCCATAACTGTTTTAATGTCCAAAGTGAAATTTTAATTTCTCCTCTCTTCTTTTTTTCCCTTTGCTGAACACATCAGACTCTCATCCCTTTTTCACTTTGCCTGTTATCCAATATGCTTTAAATTCACCATGAAACGTTTCTATCTCCAAAAGCATGAACAGGAGATCTAATCAGAAATTAAATTTAAAACCAGCAAACTCAATAATAAATTGGAAAAGGGGTTTAGTAGTGAACTTTAACAGCATGCTGTGTATGTACTCTGTATTAAGAGACACTGCAGTCAGTCAGCTCTTTGGTGCATTGGGTTTTAGTTCGTGGAGGTCCATAAGCATACCTCAGAACTGGCTAATTTGTTATGTTTGTTTCATTACATTGCTCAGATTCTTAGCTCAACTTGATTAAAATGCCATTTGGCAGCTCTTTTAATCCTTCCACCACTGCACCTAGGCTATCTTGGCTTCCTGGCCTTGCTCACAAAGAGGACCTAGCCATGTTTTAGAGCAATAAATGATCAGTTTCTCAGATTTTCAGTTTCCAGTAAGTGCAGCTGTAACAATCTTAACAGTTTGTCAGAGACAGTTATTCCCCTCTTCCTCCCCCCCCCCAGGAAAAGAATATTGTTTTCTTAATTACAAGTATTTTTCAAGCAGTTTATCCTCAGTGTGTTGTGAAAATTATCATGTATTCCTTACTGTACTTAATATCCTCACTTTGTCTCAATTCTCAAATTGAAGACATTCTGACCTTTCCATGGTATTTATCTCTACAACAGATGACAAGGGAGTCTGGAGAGTGTAACAGTGAACTCCTGTCATAACCCATTATTTTTTAAAGCAAATGTCAAATTGTATTCCTGGGAACTCTCTGTCATCAGGCATAATGCCTTTGCGTTATCCCCCCAATAGCCTGGAGAAGAGTAGAGCCAGAGGGGATCTGCTCAGTGCTGATCAGGATCCAAAGGGCAGGGGGCAAGAGGCTGGGGTCAGAATCTGCTCAGTGGTGCCCAGGGACAGGACATGGGGCAGTGGGCACAAACTGGAACCCACGAGGTTCCATTAGAATATGAGGGAAAACTTTGCTCTGAGGGTGCAGAGCCCTGGCCCAGGCTGCCCAGAGAAGTTGTGGACTCTCCTTCTCTGGAGAGATTCCAAACCCACCTGGGCATAATCCTGGGCAACCTTCTCTGAGTAAGAATCATAGAACAGAAGTGGTGGTTGGACTAGATAATCCTCAGAGGTCCCTTCCAGCCCCCAGGTGATTGTGTTAGTGACAGACAGGTGCTGTCAGGTTCTGGCAGAGCCCATGTCTGGCAGGGCAATGACTCTCTTGGCAGTAGTGCTCATTAGGGTGTTGCAGATGTTATCAGACAAAACCAACTTGAGATGCTCTGAACCCTAAACCCCTTGCTGAAGTCAGAGCAGCACCTTTTTACTGTGCTGTGGGTTTTCTGAGCCTTCTCTAGGTTGCTTGGACTGGATTGCACTCCTTTGCTAGTGTCAGGTCCTATCACAGAAATAACCAGCCTTTATCAAACAGTAATGCTAAATTATTGCATCAAAATGCCTCTGTCTGTCTCCTAAAATGGCTTCAAATAGTATGTCTACTACTTAAAAAGAGCACTGTTGTACATCTTAGTCATTTAAAAATTGCAAAATAATGAACTTACCCCAATGAAAGCTCATTAGAGCTTGTAATACAGGGTACAGAACAGTCTATTGCCAGCTGAATATCACTGTCTGTTGGTAGTTCCCTTCTCCATGTGTTAGCAGAATAATGCAGCTGACACCTTGCTCCTGCTGAACTCCACCACCCCAGTTAAATCAGGGAGATGAAATCAATACAATTACTGTGGAGGTTTTCTGTCCACTCCCTCTCCAGCCTCTCCTAGCAAACATAAAGCCACTTGCTAATTGGTATTGATTTGTCAATTCCTTACATTCAGCTGTGTCACAGGAGGAGTTCCAAGGCCATTTCCATCAAATGGATATAGTGAAAATGTGGTTCAGATGGAGCCTGGGCCCTGTGTCTACACAGGCACAAGGGGGGTTGTTCGCATCACATGCCTTCAGAAGAAAAAGAAAACAACATCACATACAATGCAGCATAAAAAGATCTTTATTTTCCTCACTGGCCTGCATCTCTGATCTCATGGAATGAGCTATAGCTTGGAAATGCTTTCAGGTTTGACAGCCTTGTGCTCCTGCCTCTGAGATTAACCTTTGCATGTGTAAAATGCACATTAATAAGCATTTTATACTTGTGTGGCTAAATAAATTAGGTAGCAAAGATGAACTGTATTATGCTGCTGATAGAACCCTTGGGGGTGGGAGCTGAGGGTCTGCTTTGTGCCCGTGTGGTTGAGTAAAAGTGAACTTGCCTTCATTGTTTTTTTAGGATAAATTTGGGAGGTCAGTGTTTCCTTTCATATGGCTCAGCCTGGAGCAGTATTTTCTCCCCATTATTTGTGTAGTGGAAGGGCTGGGGATGCTCAGAGGAGCTGATTCCTCACTGTGCTCAGTGAGATAGAGCTTTAATTTCCCTCAGACTGGGCCCTCCACAGGAAACAAAACAAATAAAGCAATGGAAGATGTTACAGTGCATGCTTTTGTTTTTAAAGGCAATAATGACTAATTAACCTGCTGAAAATTTGGACTTAATTCTGTATATTTGGTGTCACTATCTAGAACTTTTTCTGGGATATTCATCCCAAATAAAATGTTCTTAAGACAGGTAGAGATCAGGTTGTTGGTCTCTAGGTCTGTGATGGCAGAGGTTTAGCTGCAGTAGTTAGTACAGAGAGGTGATTGTTCCTCTGGAATCAGCACTGGTGAGGCCACATCTCCAATCCTGGGTTGAGTTTTGGGGCCCTCACTCCAAGAAGAACATGGAGGTGCTGGAGTGTGTCCAGAGAAGGGCAGTGAAGCTGGTGAAGGGCCTAGAGCACAAGTTATGAGGAGCAGCTGAGGGGACTCAGCTGGTTAGCCTGGAGATGAGGAGGTTCAGGGGAGACCTTTAAGAAATACTTCTTAACACCACTCCTATTTAGGACACTATCTCAACATATCTTCATCTGTTTTGTGTTTCATTGTATAGTAATGCATTTAATTTTCAGAACTGATAATGTCAGAACAATTGCTAGTTTTATTAAAGATGCATCTGCATTTGTGGATAAGGGCAAGTTTCCTTTGAAATTGATTTTTTTCATTAGCATGAAAGGTTTTAAGCCTGAATTCAGCCTTTACTTGCTGTCATGAAAAATTAGTGCATTTGAATTGAGGTTAGCTCAAGAGTCTCACTTCTCCTTGTTGAAGTTGTTTAGATTGATGTTTAAAATACCTTAGCTCAGACTCTTTGTTCATTCCTTGAGGAAGCAGCACCTGAAATGTTAACTCATCACATTTTCTGATCAGTTAGACTTCTTACTGGTTTTATGCATTTGCAGAGGCAAAGGTGTCTTTCTGTGGACACCTAAGAGGACAGATCCTCTTGCTTTGATAACCTGCTAGGTGATAAACCCACTAACCTAAGCAATCAGTTTCAGTACTCTGCTGTTCAGGCAGCTGGAAGATAACACAGATACTTTTGTTCAATCTGCAGACCCTCACCTGTCAGTGAAAGTGCCCCAAAAGGAACTGTGGTTGCAGTTGTGACAGCTGCTGCCCTCAACCAGACAATTGTATATTCAATTGTTTCAGGAAATGAAGAGGGTAAGTACCAGTGTTTTGGTCTTAGTGCATATGCTGAGCCTAGTGCATGCATTGGAAGTCTTCAGGAAATGAAACTGCTGAGGTGAAATCCCACCTCATCTACAGAAGCAGGAGGAACTGCCATTATCAAGCATTTAGAGAGCAGCTAAAGATCAGATTAGTGAGCAGAATTACTAAGGTAATTCAAGAATTACATTGAAAGGCCCTTCCAACCCAAAGCATTCTGTGATTCTATGGTTCTGCTCCTTGCTTAGAAATCTATTGCAAGGCATTAATAGACTTGGCTGTGCTGCAGCCGTGAGTATTAGAGACTGATGTTTAAACAAAACATTTACATTTACATCCTTCTTGAATACCTTCTGTGATCCACCTGGAAATCTCCAAGCAGCAGGTCCTCCAAGTTGTTTATTCAAGTAGCAGGTCAGATTGAGATGCTGTGCTGCTTTGAAGAAAGCTTCAGAGAGGAGCTAGATGGGCTTTTAGAGGCCTGAGGGAGAGATGGGAACAACAGTGTCAGAGGATAGTGTCAGCACCAAAAGGGAAGCATTTAAGCATTACAAAAACCCAAGTGTTTCTACATCTTAGTAAGTTCCTGCTGTTCTTGCTGGATTTCAGGTGTGTTTGCTATTAATAACAGAACTGGTGTGATCTCAGTGAAGAAGTCCCTGGATTATGAAAGTGTGAAGAGCTATGAGCTGCGAGTTCAGGCAGACTCCTTACAGGTGGTGAGATCCAATCTGCGAGTCCCTTCCAAAAGTAAGTCCAGAAGTCCTACTTTGTAACTCTTTACTATGCATCTGCACTGATTTTTTGGGGGAGGGGCATTGATAACTGTGCTCTTGTGACTTTGTTTCCTTACCAGAAATGCAAAGTATTGATACAATGTCATGATGGTACATGAGCAGCAGAGAGTGTGTGTGTGGATCTCTGTGCTTGCCTTCCATACATTAAGCTCCTCAGTTTTGAGCTAAACTCTCACAAATTGTGTGGATGTTACACAGTTGGAGCTCTCACTGACACAGGCAAAAGTCAGATTTATATCTAGACAGAGAGCTGATGGCACAAATTGAATGTTTTCTCTGTAGTTAGGGCTTTTTGTGATGGAGTGTCACAATTCCTCCTTTGTAAACACATTCTCTAGCCCAAATGCAGAATGTGCTCCCTGCTGGGCTGGTAACATCACAGCAAACGTTGGGATGCTGCTAAGAGGAATGGGGAACAGATACTCAGAAAGGGTGACAGGAAGAATAAGACTGCTTCAGCACCCCTGAGGCTCTCTATGGAGTTTATTGCAACCCTGACCGAGAGCAAACTGAGGCAAGGCCCTGCTGTGACAAAGACAAGAAGGTTCTTTGCAGGAGGGAGTTTATTTACAATGTGTTTTTCTTTTTGCACTGTCTCATGGTGAGGGTTTTCTTTATCCCTTTAATGGTTTTCTAATAGAGGTAATTTGAACAGTGTTTTTATCACGTTACTGAAAATGTTACAGATGAGGGAGTCAGCAGGTCCCAGCAGAGGTCTCTGGGCAGGGAAGCAGCAGCCTCTGTATCCCTCTTCCATCTCCTAGTCTGCACTAGAGCAGTTGTCCCAAGTCTTCAAAGGGGATGACTGAACTCTTTGATTCAGGAATACCTGATAATGACTGGAGTATGGATTGGGTCCAGTTTAAAAGGGGACATGCACTTGAATGTGTTTGGATATCCAGGAGTACACAGCATGTATTAGGTCTTGAATATGCACTTTACTTGATGGATAGCTAAAGGAGTTGGGAGATAACATATCTTTAAAGTATTTTATAAGTATCTTGCTCCCTGAATCATTTATGTCTTTGTGATGGGGAACCCTTGACCTCTAGTTTTGATTCCTACATTTATATGATGTGTGCCTTCCCATTTTCTCAGCACTTCTTCCTTTCTTGATGAGTTTAAATCAGGTTAGATACTATTTCTGTGTTTTGGGGCACTGAATTGATGGAGTACAGTGGAAGGAGATGAGACAGAATTAATGCACCACTGTGGGCTTCAGTGACGTTGAAATGATGAACCACTTTGGAGATAGGTGACTCTGAAGGCACTTTATATGACACTGAATTAATACACCACTGTGACACACAATGGCAGTGAGCTGCTGCCAGTTCTAGTGATTCTCTGGATCAGTCAGCCATTCTGGGATGTGTTAGCAGTGAGCTGACCTACTCCAAAGCTGCAGTGCTGAGCCTTTCTGGAGCTAGATAACACAACACTGATGAACTACTTGGCCACAAGTGCTGGATTTTATAGAGCTCAGAAGCAAGGTACCAAATTGCATGGTATTCTGGAGGATAATTTTCTAGAAGTAGGAGTTTGAGTTTGCGTCTCTGCAGTGGAAAAGTGGATGCTACTGCATTAAGTGTAACTAAGCTTGTCATTCAGGAGTAGTGCCAGCTGATAGTGTAGTAAGAACTGAGTAAATAAATGAGGAGAGAAAGTAAATTGAGGTGTCCTTTGGAGAATGAGAACGTAAAACTGGGGGGGACATAAACTAGAGGTTTAAAATATGAGGCTTAATCGTGCCAAATCACAGTCTTACTTTCAGCTGAATCAAACTCGTTAAATGAGATAATTTAACTGAACCTCTATAATAGGAAGTTGCAGTGCATTCTTACTGCATTTGAGTGGAAGAAGAATTAAGTTTTCTGGTGACAGTGGAATGAAAAGGTTAAAGGCATCAAGGCTTCCCACTTTGAACCAGAGAAGGGTCTGTTTACAAGAGAGCCAGAATACGTTTGCACTTGAACACCACAGACAACAGGGCCCTCTAATTCCTCAGAGGACAGAAGTGGAGGAGTCAGTCTCCTGTTTCCCAGTGTTCACAGGTTCCAGCACACCTCTTCTCTGTATGTATGACCCTTCCAGCCAGCCACTGCAGGCCTTCCTGAACTGCTACCAAGAGCACTTGTCATTTGCTTGCTTACCTTGATGTATCATTGTCATCTGTGCATAGCTTCACCACCCTCTGTGGCTGCTCAGCCAGGTAGCCCCCAGTCTGTTGTGGTGTCAGTCTGCAGATGGACAAACAGATTGTTTAACAATCAAACCTTACAGGTGAAGGCATTGGCACATTGCCCTGGGAGAGGTTTGTCTTCATTACAAGTTACCTGTGTTAACAGCTTCTTCCTCCATCAGTTGTTGCGAGGGAGGCCAGAGGGAGCATTTTTGACTGCAGGTTGCTCTGCTTGCTGATTTTATCTTGCTTTGATGGTCTCCAAGGGCTGACTGTGAGATGCCTCTGCCTCGTGAGTAAGTCATGTTCTCATGGTGGGGGTGAAAGCGGAGATTTCTTGTGTAAATGCAGTGGAACTCACCCCTACATCCCTCATCTTGTCATCTACAGCTTCATTAGGAAACTTCTGACATCCTTTGTAGTCCTACTGCCATCTCTCCCACATCCTCTTTTTTATCCTTGCTTACACTCTCCCTGAGTTGATTGGCTCTAATTAGAGTAGGGAAAGGAAGAACAGCAAGCATGTTGCCTTCACATTCCTAGAAATTCCAGAGCAGTGACAGAAGCACACGATTGCTATGACTGTCTTTTCGGAGGAAAGAAAAAGCAATGAAAAGCACTGCAGGCAATGAATTTGGTCTTGTTTACAGTGGTGCTTGCACTGGCTTGATAAGGCAGTTTCCTTTATAGAATGGCAAATGTTGCCTTTCTGTTGGCATCCAGCCTGCTGTAGGTGAGAAGGAAATGAATCCATCCCTCCAAGCTCACAGGAGTGCTGCAGAACTCAGAGGAGCACAAGTTGTCATTAAAAGTTAGCACAGAGGGAGAGCTCCAGAAGCAGAAGGTGTAAGGTATCTCCAGAGGTCAGGCCAGCTGAGGGGGGAACACACTGCCACAAGTTTTCCTGTCACTCAGGAGTGCTAAATACTGCATTTGCTGCCAGGAGGCAACACCATATATTGGCAGAGATGGGGTTTATTTTGCTGTTGAAAGATTTTATGCAGAAATGCACCTCTCACTGTATTATTTACATGTTTCATTCATTCATTTAGAACTATACTTCACCCTTGGCACAGCCCCAAGCAAGAATCAATGCATATACTAATTCCCCAGAGGCGTGCAGCAGCACTGCCCTGAGGAGGGTCATTGCTGTTGTCAAACTGCTGTAAGGCAGGGCGTTGCTGGGGCTGTTGGTGGGTAAAAGAACAGTTCTCTCCTGTAATGTTCTTGGGTTTCTAATCACAAAATAAAGCTTTGGAAGTCATGAAGAGAAAGGGGATAAAACTAATATTGCAACCAGAATTCTGCAGCTGCTCCATACTAATTGGGATCAGTAGTTTTACCAAGTTAAATATGAGAAGGAAATCTCCCTCCCTCTGTTCCTGACTTTTCAAGTAGCCTTACACTTTGTGTCAGGTGTGTTGCAGGAGTTGGTGCTGAAGGTGTGTTAGATGTTGGCTTCTGTGCCAGTCCCTGAACCCAGGAGACATGACAGATGGGCAAAACCTGCTGCAGATCTGCCTCCTGCCACACAGCTCTGGGGTAGCTTCCCTAAAAGCCACTGAGACCACCTTCGAATTTCTCTGGGCAGCAAGGCAATGTATTTTAGAGAGACTGCATAAAATGTCAGCTCCCTTTCAGTTCATCATTTGGGAGAGAAAGATGTTTTCTATTAATTTAAAGCAGACCTTGGATAAGTGCTGTTCCAAACGCATTGCTGTTTAAGTCTCACTGAAGCTTTCTGCCCCCTTCTAGATGAGTACAGCCTGGGATGAACTTCCTCAGGCTTTATGGGTCCTTGCTGATTTGGATCAGAATGCCACTGAAAAATATTCACTGCTGATTCCTGTTTGGCTCTGCCAAATTTAGTAAGGCAAGATTGAGCTCAGCTGCAGTCCAGTTCACCTGCCAAAGCACAAAGGCTGCTCAACAGACTTGCAAGACAGTGGCAAAGCAAAGTGCTGTTGAACCCTGACCAATTCCAGTTCTCACTCCCAGTTTGATTAGAATGAATTTTTAAAAGGGAAGAATCTGCTGTTAACCTCCTGCAGAACAAACAGCTACTGCTTTGGCTAGAGGCAGGGGGGGTTATGTTAAAATAATTGATGCAGAAAGAGCAGCTGGACCAAGGGCTGGTTTGGCACATTAGAGATGAGAGGTGTTCCCAGCAGTCAGGACTAGGGTCCAGTCATCTTCGACATCTTCATCAACAACCTGGATGAAGAGATGCAGTGGACCCTCGGCCAGTTTGCTGATGATACAAAGCTGGGAGGAGTGGCTATGATGCCATTCAGTGAGACCGGGACAAGCTGAGAGTTAAAGGAGAGGAACCTCATCAGTTTCAACAAGAACAAATGCAGGATCCTGCACGTGGGGAGGAATAATCCTATGCCCCAGCATAAGTTAGGAGTTGACCTGCTGGAAAGCAGCTCCACAAAGAAGGATGTGGGAATACTGGTGGACAGCAAGTTCATCATGAGCTAGCAGTGAGCTCTCATGGCCAGGAAGGCCAATAGTCTCCCTGGGTGCATTGAGGAGAGTGTGACCAGCAGGTGGAGGGATGTTCTCCTCCGCCTCACCTCACCACTACTGCCCTAGTGAGACCACATCTGGAGTCCTGGGTCCATCTCTGAGCTTCGCAGTTCAAAAGAGACGAGGAACTATTGGAGAGAGTCGAGCAGAGGCTAGGAAGATGCTGAGAGGACTGGAGCATCTCTGAGGAGGAAAGGCTGAGAGTCCTGGGACTGGTTAGTGTCTGAGTGATCCAGCAGAATGGCTGGTGAGTTCCCCTTTGCCAAGCGTCTGGTGCCACCTTCAGACACATGGCACAGGCATTTTAATGTGGCTGTTTCAAGGCTTATCTGATGGGAGAATAAAAGGCAAGGTCCATAACTGGCTGGGAGTCCTTCCCTATGGCCAGCTAGGGGTTGGAACTGGGTAGAAAGCATGTGGTACTGAGCAAGGAGGTCCCAGACACCTCATCCCCTCCTCCTGCCAGAAGGAATAAGGTATAAGCTGAGTATAAAAACCAGACAGTAAGATCTCATGAAGGTATATTTTTAATGTAACATTAACAATGGTGATGTTAAGTCTCTATATACACAGGATATTGAATTTGCTTTGTGCCTGATGCAGTATCTTGCATTTCTGATTGCCAAAGCATTCAGCCATCGCTGAACAATTCAGCTTTTTGGCAGCTCAGAGAACCACTAGCCAATTAAACCAATGGTTTTGAGCAAATTGCAAAGCAAACTTTGCAGGAGGCTAAAGGCACTTCACCCAAACTGGCTTGAAATGATGAAGATAGCACAACACAAAGGATGTTTAATTTGCATCAGAGAGAGCTAGTGCAGGTTGGCAGATGCCTACCCCTACCAGCACAGAACGTGACACAGTTAGCTTCTTCCCTACAGCAGCAAGCTGGTGCCAGCCATTGATAGAACTGTTTATTAGCTCAGCAAGGCAAGGTCACTTCCACATATTCCCTGTAATACTGCTTCAATTACCTTTCTCCCCAAAGGGGGTAACTGCAGGGAAAAAGCCCTCCTGGGAATCTGCCTTTTCTCACCAGGGCTGCAGTTTTTAACTCTCCCTTAGTACTGTAGCCAGAAACAGTGAGGATCTGGTTTAACAGCAGAGAGATTTGACTGCTTATAGGACCTGACAATACCTCTGTGACTGAAATTTTGTCTTTGCTGTAATAAATAATGTAGTCAAGGTAAGTAGTGTTCTTTTAAGAAGAACATGAGCAAACTGGAGACAGACTGAGTTGGGGATTGGAAGTGAAACTTAAACTACTTCAGTGAAAATAATAACAGGAAAATTTGTATATATATACACACACAAACCCAATGCCAGAACCAAACCCCTCTTGATGGCAACTACCTCACCACTGATGCTGTAGGAGGACTTCACCAGCAGACAGGACTCAGGTTCAGGAGGCTGGATCCTGGAACTCAGGAACTTGCTTGGGTCTTAGGCCTCATGCAAGAGATCCCAAGGCCCATCCATGGTCATTATCAAAGCCTCAAGGACTGAATATGACCTATATGGCATGAAATACCTTGTTTGGACTCAAACTAGGACAACTTAGATTTGTTGAGTCCTCATTTGTTTCCCATCAGTTGGTCCATCAGAATATCTTTGGTGACTTAAGAAATAGTCTGGGTTTTAATGTCTTTGCTCCCTAAAGATAGCACTAGTAAGCTCTTGGTAGAAGAGACTGTTCTGAAGCTGACTCAGAGCAGCATGGCACCTGTGCACCAGTGAAATTACCCAAAGTTGGAAAACCAACTCTGAAATGAGGCCATTTATCACTTGAAAATGTGCTTTTAATGAACTGGATATCCTCATTTCCAGCAATCTTTCTGGATTATACAGTGCTGAAAGAGACAAACAGATGCTGGTGTGGATTACTGTGCAGTTGAGATCTTGTTTGCACTTGTTTTTCTCTTCCTTGCAGAAGGAGAGAGATGGTTATTGTTGTGGATATTATCTATACACTTATTTTACATGGTCTTTTGAGGCTGTAGATGTATGAACTGCAGTAGGTGTTAAAGATTTAGTGCAAAACATTCTATGTGTACTTTTAATTTTCTCTTTTAGGTAATACAGCCAAGGTATTTATTGAAGTGAAGGATGAAAATGACCATGTGCCTGTCTTCACCAAGAAAATGTACATTGGAGGAGTGTCTGAAGATGCCAAAATGTTTTCTTCTGTGCTTAAAGTTAAGGTAATAGTGAAGTTTTTAAAATATCATTCCTTTATAGTGTGAAAATACTTACTTTGGGAAAAAAAAAAGGCAAATTCAAGGCAAGATAATTTATAGAATACAGTTAGCATCAGACATAAAAATAGCTTAGGATAAAAGCTATTTGTTTTCTCTAAACTGCTTTGTGCTGCAGTCTTTTGTGCTAGAGACAGCTTGAGTTGCCAAGACTTCCCAAGTCAGCTTCTTTCCTCTGCCTTTATCTTGTTACCTCAGCAGCCCTCCTGCATCTTTTCCACCTTAAGTGTTAGTGGAACATCTTAGAAATAGCTGATTCTAGCTTATTCATGAAAGGGCACAGAAATATGACCTGCTAAGAGTTTGACTTTGACCTCATGATGTGTTTAGAGCACCAGAAATGAAATAGAGACCATCAGAGCTTCGTGAAGTTGTCCATTGCTTTTTTATTTCATGGCAGTCCTTCCCAAAGATCTGTCAAAGGAGAGCATGAAGGCAATCACAATTTTGTATCTCTAACCCTTTTCTGTGAAAATATATGCCAGAATTCTCCCTGCCTTTGCCAACAGACAGAATGGGACAAGGTGTGAGACAGAAGTTGTCAGCAGTGGATGTGCTTAGTGAAAGTCAAATTAGAAACAGTTGAGGAGTGCTTGTTGCAGCAAATCAGGCTATGGTTTATTGCTCTAGCACCAAGCAGTTTCAGTTGGTGCTAGTTAACTTACTTGCTGGCCTTTAGGGAAGAAAAAAAAGCAGCAGTGGCTCTGTTAGTTAAATACAATACCCATTCCAATTAGCATTAAGAATAATTAATCAAAGGAGTGTCTTTTCTTGACAAGTTCAAGTGAGCAGAATTAAATGATTAGTTTTTCAACTGGAATTTTTTGAAGAACATGAACCAAGCATACTGCTATTATTGAGCCTCCCAGTGAAGCAACACATTCCAGGGATGAACAGTGGCACTGCCATGCAGTCACTGTGGCAAAGTGTGCAATACTGCCTGCACACTGGGACCCAAACTTGCCATTCCCCCCACTCTGTGATTTACAGGGTGTGCCTGCCTTTATTTGCCATAGCTACAATTCAGTTAGTTAAGCATAATAATCACAGTAGCAGGCACTTGCTAGCAGTTATCATTTAGCAGCAGTTTAAACTAATACAATTTTTCCTTTTTATCCAAAAGGAGATAGACAGGATGAGCTGAGAAAGGAAAATAGTCAGAAATGTTAGACACTCAGGAAAAGGTTTCAGGTGCTGGATAGTCCTGGTGGGGATTGGTGTTCTCCTAATCTTTCCTCTTTTCTCCCCTTTTCTGCAATTCTCTTGCTTTCCTCAGAATTTTCAACATCTGTAAGAACCTGTTTCTGTTTTTAAAAAGGCCTCTCTGTGCTTTTTGTTGTATGTTAATTAAACAGGTGTAATACTCATAACTACTAATCAATGGATTTGGTGATTTGAGGCTTGTTTTGCATTTCATTATATTAGAATTAGTTGTTTTGCATTGCTGCTGGTATTTTCATCTAACTCCTGCTATCCCCCCCCAGAAATAGAACCAGACATCCTTTAGACATATGAGGATATTTTCAATCTGCTCTAGAAAAACAAACCCCAAATCAACACAGTCTGTAGGGAAATTACTAGCAAGAATTGAGTTTTCACTCTAATGGTGTGTTATTAGCCCTTTCTTTATAAACATTTTCTTTTACAGTATTAATCTCTCTAGCTTTGTTTATTGAAGTGCATTTAAATGAGGAAATATCAGAGGTCCTAATTCCAGTAGGAGAGTGAGAGGCTTCTTTCTGAATCACTCCTCAGTTTGTAAAGGTATTTTTGCACTGAAAATGTTTGCAGAGAAGGAAGCTTGCCAAGATAAATGCCAGTGAATCAAAGTCTCTGCAAGTGGCTGACCTGTATTTGATGGCAGTGGCTCTGGTGTGAAGCCAGCAGGCAGGTTTGAGGAGGATAATAAGGAGCCAGTGGAGTCTGAAATGCTGTTAGATCCTGGAGGAAACTTGGTTCTTACAATGGGGCTGATCAAACTCTCATTCCAGACCTTTTCTGAGGCTTCATAACATAACTTCATCCTTTATTACTACCTGAAAATCTTAATATACAGAACAGCAAAACAAACCCAAGCCACTTTGTGCTACAGGTTTTTTTACCCTGATGACACACAAGGGAACAGGAATTACTCCTTACTTAACCATAACCCTTGAAAGCAATCTATTTTACTGGTTGCATGCTGATCTAAAGCAATTCTAAAGTGTTGCAAATTCCTGGATATGGAGCTGTTACATAGAGCAAGAACACTGGGATTACTCTTTTGCCCAGATGCATTTATCTGTGTTAAATCTCCAGTTATTTTCTATTCATCCCTGTAATATGTAGATTTCTTTTGATGTTGGGATGCCAGCTAAGGCTTCAGAAGCTCTGCAGAAGTGAGACTGAACCCTAGGCACCTTGAGGCTGCTTTCTGCTGTGAAACAGCTTTCCCTTCTCCAATTTTGCGTTTGCATGTACACAAGAGAACTTCTTTGTGAACATGAACTGCTTTGCCAGCCACAATCTTATATTAGTTAAAATATGATTTATGAATCACAGAGAGCAATCTGGAGGGAGAAAACCCTTGCTAGAAGTAAAAAATCCACTCTGAAACCTATTTGCAGTGACAGCAGCACAGCCTCAGACAGACACATCTGCTGGAACATCTGGCCTCTGACAGGAAGCTGCTTGCTCTGCCAGGAGTGTTCGAGTTGTTCCCAGCACACTGGTGACTTCTTTCAGAGAACAGATCTCTCTAGTTGCTGAACTTTTGACTACAAACCCTAGCACTGTTGTTTTCCTTTAGCAATGTTCAGGAATGCTGCAACTTCTTGTGGTTTTTTTTTCCCAATGTAATATTAGATTATTTCAGTTATTTTCTAACATTTTAAGAGTGTTAGTCCTGCAAATGCCTTCCAGAGAAATGTTCTTCGGGGTGTGAGTATGCCTGGAGTGTTTACAGTACTGGATCATCCCTCTACAGAGGGATCTAGCAAGGCTGGATCAAAGGGGCTGAGGCCAATAGGATGAGGTTCAACAAGGCCAAGTGCTGGGTCCTACACTTGGATCACAACTCCTCCATGGATGCTCCAGGCTTGGGGCAGAGTAGCTGAAAAGTGCTGAAGAGATGTGGAAATCAGTGCTCTGTGGCGATAAGGCTCTGCTATTGTCACCAAAACTGCCTCTGGCTTGTTTGGGATGAGCAATAAAATCTTCATAACTCCTGAAGCTATTGCATAATCATCAGACAATTACTGTTTTGATCAGTATGAGGGTGAGCTAAATTCTAATTAGCTCTTAAAGTGAAATATAATAGGTAATTGTAATGGGTTCCCAGTCTCCTGAGTAGGGTTGCCCTTAGTGATGAGCCCAAGGATGCTAACAGGGCATGGGAAAGGAATGGCACTGGGCTGCTGGGTTTTCATCTCCTTTTCCTAGCAGATGGCAGGTTCAAACTGTTTCCAATCAGTTGCTGGCATATAAAACAGCTTTTAGAACCAGACCATTTTTGCCAGTAGGAATTCACAGATTGTTGAGTATTTTCAGTTCTGAAGGCACATCTGCTGGGGTTCTGGTTTAGAGGCAGTTTCACTTTGTGATTTACAGATCCTTAAGCCCCTAAATTTGTTGTAGCTATTGCAGTTTTCCTCTTTGTCTCCTGTGTTCCTTCACTACTCTGCTCTTTTACACTGTTACCTGTCTCCAGCACTTCTGAACTCATGGTCATCAGCTTGATTTTACCACAGATTGCCTCAGAAATGTGTAGCTTTGCATCTCCTGGCATCTGCTCTCAAAAATTACCTCCTTTACAGACCTTTTTGCACCAAAGTCTCAGTTGTGAGATATTTGAACAGCCTTTAGGGACAGCTGCTGTGAGAGGTCCTCACATGCAACCTGAGGCTTCTGCTAATTAGTTACACCCAAAAAACATACATACTGGGACAGACTCTAACTGTACTGCTGTAATATTAAGTATAGCTCTTTCTCTTCTTTGACAGTCATAATGCAACTCTTGAGATGTTGTATATCTCTTCCTAATGAAGTGTCAAAAGTATTTACCTTCAGGGCAAATTACCAGGGTAGCAAACATCCTTACTCTTCATTGAAGAGTCTGGAACATTAATATCAGCAGCTCACAGGCTCTCTCTGGGGGTCCTGCAAAGCTGAACGTGGCACTTGAGTGTCCTTAGGTTGAGTTGAAGTCTAAAGAGTGGTGAAAGATGGAGTAGGAGGGGATGGAAGCAGCAAAGTTGAAGTATTTCAAGTTGGAATCCGATTTCCCCAAGTTCCTCAGGCTGTTGTGCACCTGGCTTTGCTCACCTGAGTGTAGATGGTTTCTGGGATGAAAATATCCTGAAATGTAATGATACTGAGGCCATTGACTTCTCTGGAGTGCCACCAAGTTCTCAGAAATTCTGCAAATTAACTGGTAGCCTCTCTACCAGCTTTGGGCATCTGAACTGCAGGGTTTTAGAGCCTACATGCTTAAAAATCCAAAATGTCTCTTTGACTGGAGTTTGAGGCATTAAACTCAGCTGCCAGCCTTGCCATCTCATTGCTTCTGAGCAGCTACACTGGTGTCAGGAGGTTAGTTCAGAGAGGCTGACTTTATTCAGTGGCTGTACCTGCAGTATTGATGTGCTAATTTGGATCCAGATTTTGTTTGTCCTTAGTTGCACATAGACACAAGCATGAAATACTGAAGGTGAAATTGATTTCTGTTGTTATTGAAACAAACTGCTCTTAAAAGTCTTATCTTTCCATTGAGATGGAAATTGCTAAGGTAAAAAGAATGATATGCTTGTGGCCCTGCTGAACCAAGCTAATAAATCCATTTTAACAATGAAATTGGGCTTTTATTGAAAGGGTGTCATGCTCATCTGGCAGGGCACCTCCTGAGAGCCTTTGGCAATTAGCAGGGCACTTGCTGTAAATCTGTCTTGCTGCACTGAAGTTCTCCTGGCTTTGAGCTGTGTTGTACAAGTTGTTCTTGCCTTGTCTTCAATGCACACACACAGGGATTTGTTAGGTCTGAAGTAAGGAAGGGATTAGTTTAAAAAGTTAGCTGCTCTGCACCACTACAGTCATGTTTTGTACCCATCCAGGGCTGGTGACTCCACCACTGCCATGGACAGCCTATATGAAACAAGTTTGCTACCACTAGCTAAAGCAGCCCAGAGATGATTGCTTCAGCTCTGCAGTTCTATCTGTCCCATCTGGTCTGCTAGCAGTGGGAGGAGCATGGAAAGCACCTCCAGCTTGGAGGACCTAGATCATGAGGGTGCACAATGCAATCACTGTGCTGCAGAGATTTGCTTCTTACATCTCCTCACGGGCACTCCCTGAAAATTAGGAGAAAATCAAGACAGAATAGGAGTTAGTAAAAGTTTCCACCTTATAGATCTTGTCCAGTGATGGTAAGGAAACAATTAATGATGATTAATGGCCATCTAGTGTAGGCTTAATGACCTTGCAGAGATAATGCTTTTTCTAGGCAGTGACCTATCATGGTAAAACACCTCTTCATGCTGATGCAAACCCTGACTGGATTGTGGTTCTGGTTTTTAAGTCG
The DNA here is from genome assembly GCA_013396975.1 of Bucco capensis. Classification (NCBI taxonomy): domain Eukaryota; kingdom Metazoa; phylum Chordata; class Aves; order Piciformes; family Bucconidae; genus Bucco; species Bucco capensis. The sequence continues at coordinate 133,058 of VWZO01002979.1, read as the reverse complement.
TGGTGAAGGATGGGTTTTACACAGAGACCTGCACCTTTCTAAGTTAAGGGTGGGGTGTTTTTTTTCTCCAACACTAGCTCAAGCCACAGGCTTAAGAAGTTGTGCCAAGATTTTGCTGAAAGTCTGCTAATAGATGCTGAAGTGTCCCAGATGCTGAGGCAGTACATCAGGTCCCTGGTGCAGCACTGCAGAATGACACTCAGCCCTTTTTTCTTGTAATAAAAAAAGATGAAATGACTCCAGAAATGCATGTGCTCCATCAGTGAGGGTGCAGACTAGCTCTAAGATACTGCTGTGTACAGTTGGTGAATGCATTGCTGAGGTGGTTTTCTTTGCCATTTAATTGTCAACAAGAATTTGGCAGTGGAGGTGTCTCAGAATTAAACTGTTCTTACCTGTTTGGTTTGTTGCAGACTTGAAAAGGCCATTTGTTTTTTTTTTTCTTTTTTCTTTTTTTTTTTTTTACCTTTGGAGCAATTTAGTGCCAACACAGGAGAAGGAAATTGCTGGAAAAGCAAAATTGTATGCAGCAGAGTGAAATGAACCATTTACAGTCATAGTGATATCTGCTCTCTGGTATCTAATATTTTAAATGTCAGAGTGGAAGAAATTTGCTGGACCAATATGCAGCTTTATTTAAAGGACAAGGTTAATGCTTCTTTGCATCCATATTTACTTTATTTGCCTCTGCTTGTTTTCTTTTTCCTCTTAGGCTGATGATAAAGACACTGGGAATTACAGTGCCATGCAGTACAGGCTCATCATCCCTCCAATCAAGGATGGTAAAGAAGGTTTTGTGATTGAAGCTTACACAGGGCTAATAAAAACTGCTATGCTATTCAAAAATATGAGAAGATCCTATTTCAAGTTTCAGGTTATTGCAACTGATGATTATGGCAAAGGACTGAGCAGCAAAGCAGATGTACTTGTAAGTATGAACCAGGCATTATTATCCTTATGGAATAATTCCAGAGGAAGTTCAAACACTACAAAAGCTAGTTGAGTTCCTGGAGAAAGCCAAGGTGCCCATGTCTCAGTTGCTCATGTCTGGAAGGGAGATAATTTGGGGCTAAGACTGTCTGTATGGAGTTTTCAGGGAAGCACCAACTTTGGGTGCCTTGTGAGTTTTCAGCTCCTGGTTTTGTGCTGCCTAGAAGACATTGCCTGAGTTCAGTCACAGAAACTGTCAAAGCTAAATTCCTTTAAAGCCTATATAACATGATTGATTGGATTAATATTAGCATAATGGTGTAGGGATGAAGTGCATTATCTAGTTCATGGGAACACTGTCAAGTGATACAGATGATTGGTATATTGAGTTATGCAGGAATTCAGCAAATAAACTTAATGGATGATGTCCTCATGCTTGACCTCCCCAAATGATAGGGCATTCTCATGCAATTTAGGCAGTAATAGTAGATTAAAATGTAGCCAGAAGGTATGGACGTGAGAATTAGAAAATGAAGTATGTCTCATTAATTGATAGAGGTATCTTTAGGTTGTCCAAGTGAGTGATGAGCAGTACACTCACTGGTTTTGAGCAAGGCCTGGAAGCTTAGAGTAGCTGTAGGTGCAATTAGAGACTGACCCCAGCCCACTGTGGCAGTCTGGCTTTGCACTGAGCATGTGTAAGGAGCCTGGCTACCTAGACTAAGCTGTTCCTGGCCTTCCTGATGTGAACACACTTTGTCCTGCTGTCACTGTGGTGCCAGGCCTCACACTGGGAGGTTTCAATACAAGCTCAAGGAGTTCACATTGAGAGGGGAAATGAATTTAACTATGAGCAAAAGAGTAAGCTGTGGGGGAAGAAGATAGCATTGCACTGGGAGGAGGTCTAGGGAGAAGAGGTGGGGCAACACCAGAGTGACAGTGCTGGGAAGAACCTGAGCACAGCAAGGTATCCTCCAGAACTGGGACCAGGATCCTTCTTGAGAGCCCTGTCAGAGCTCACTAGTGAAATGTCTTTGTGCTGTAGGGGATGAGCCATGTGAAGGATATCACTCTATTGCTGCTGGCTGGGACTGGCAGGATGCCTCAAGTCAAACATCTGTAGATCTACATTTCAGTTCCATATGATGGAATTTCCTTTTTTAGTCTCTGAGAGATAAAATAAATGAATAAATCATATTTTAAAATAAGCTTGCTGCAAGTAAGCACTTAAAGGTACTAAGCAAGTGTGGATAAGGAATATTCAGTGTGATACCATCTGTAATCAAATGTAATGCAAAGTGCCTAGTGATTGAGGCATGGGAACAAATGGGATTGGGCTTACTTCCTCAACTAAATGCTATTTTTAGGGACTGAAAAAGGAAAGCCTTTCCCAGTGTGGATAGCAAGAAAGTTAATGTTCCTAGGGAAACCTGAGCTTTATCTGGCTGGTTGTTCAACACTTCTTTTCCTGTAGCTTGGCATGAACCTGCATTTATTCATATTTTTGTGTAAAAGTAAGTAGTGATAATTGTGATTCCTTGCCTATCAAGGGAGCTGTTGCTGTTTTTGCAGCATTCCATTTCTGCAGCACTCAGTGCAGAGGTGCACAGTGCTTGCTTGAACTGCCTAATGAGGTTAATTCTATTAAACTGTTCATTGCTTTGGAGCTACTTTCAGTGATCTTAGTCTAAATGTTATGTTGAGCTCATTAGAATTCTGTGTTTCCTACACAGAGGTCTGTGCATGCTGCTCAGTGCATCTGATGACATTTTAAGAACATTGAAATAGTTGAAGTTAAATTAAGCTTCAGAGCTGGTGAATGAGGGTTTGATGTGGAAGTGTGGTGTGGTTTCTCTGCTGAAGTGCTTCCAGGGCTCTGGCTTCTCTTTTGGAAATCAGGGCTTGATTTTTTTGCTCTTAGAATGGATGTTTTTAACATTGATCAGGTTAAATGTCTTTTCCAAATTTACCTCCAGAATCCTCTGTAGGGACTGTAGGATAATGTTTGCTGTCGTGCCTGTATGGACATCAACCAAGTTGGAAACAATGTTTTCTCCACTGGTCTGGGCTCTTCCTTCCACAGCCTGGGAGGTTTGCTGTGCTAGTGGAGAGAGATCTAGTACAGAATGAACACCTATTTAAAAGGGAGGAAAAAACTAGCAATCATTTCACTGGAAGGCAGCCTTTTCTTGGGATAAAAATAGCTTGAAGAGCCTAGATCAGGAGATGGGAAGCAGAGTTTACCAAAGTGTCACTGATAGTTGAATTAATCTTGTCTGTGCATTGATGTTGATGCAAATTGCTTATCTCCAAGGTTGGATTTCCCTGTCAAGTCATCCAAAATACCAAAATGCTCATAAGTAGTTTTGAATATGGCACATGGGAGATGTGTAATTCTCTAAGTCAAGTTTAAACTATTTCATAGTCTCTACCTTGAAAATGATCAATCTGATGCAGTGCTGCAATTACAGTTCCAATGAAATCTTTGCCTGCTGTTTATTGGTTCTAGTTGCCAAGCAAAGGAAGATTTCCCAGCTCTCTTATTGGGAATTAAAATGAGAAATCCCTACATCAGGACATGGCTGTGGAGGTGGGGAAGGAATTATTCCTTTCTTGTGCTATGGGAGGATGTTCTGCATGGGAGTGCCAATTGAATTTTACTCTTCTGTTTCCAGGTCTCTGTGGTCAATCAGTTGGATATGCAAGTCATCGTTTCCAATGTTCCTCCCACTCTGGTGGAGCAAAACAAAGAGCAACTCATAGGGTAATCAATTTATTTCCTCTACAACTCTCACACTTCACTGGGTTTGTGGTTAGGCTCAGCAAGGAGTGCTTCCTTTGTGCCCTAATCATCTACTTTGCCAAAAGGCTTGAACATAAGCAAGTAGGTGTTTTGATGGGATGCACGACTGGCTGAGTGACAGTGGTGTCATGTTGTGTGTCCCCCCCAAATCCACAGCCTGTGGAGAAGGCAGAGGGACAGCACTCCTTTGCTTCCACATTTGTCCACTTGGTTCAGAGCTGTGCCTGTAACAGACCAGAGTGGAGCCTCCAAACACTGAGCACAGAAGCTGGATCTGCCAAAATCCAGGAGGCCAAATCAAGCACATCTCCAGTGTGTCTAGGGGAGCTGTGCTGCTGCACTCTGATTTTATTTGGGTGATGGAGCTGTAAGGGAAAGTGGAATTTAGAAAATCTGTGCTGTTACAATTAAATCCACTTGAATTACAATTAATAACATTGTAATAGCAAAAAGTTGGTACCAGGGTGCTATTATCCAGGCCCAGCAGGTATAAAATATTGTGATGGGGGGGTAATTAGAATCAATAATGTTTTGCATTAAAAACAAAGTATTTTATCATACTGGAAGGCAGCTTAAAATCCTTTTGGTCAAATATGTTTTAATGGTACTCACAGACCACATCATCATCAGCTTCCAGGAGTCAGGTTTTCCCTTCTAGCCTCTTTTTGTAAGTCAAGGTCAATTTTTGGTGCTTTGTGAGATCAGGAAAGTGACCATGAGTTAGTATGTGAAGGCAAATACTATGGGAAATGGCCTAAAAATGATCTTTGTACTCTTTGGTGATCAGTGATGAATGGCATTTCTCAGATTGCAGTAGGTCTGTTCTATCCAGACTGTTGCCATACATTGACTTCTCTAGAGAAATGGGAGTATCTTAGGGTTGGTGGAATAATCACTCCCTGATGAGGAATGTGTTGTCTCTAAATGGCTCATGTCTTCACTGGAATAAGAAAAGAAAATATCAGTGCAGTTGCTTCTGGGGATTCAGGACTTGTTCCACATCTCTCCCTCTGTTTTGACCCAAGTGTAAGTTAGCTCTGATAGATTGTAACATTAGAAACACTCATTAAGTTGTTGAGGCAATAGTCTCTGTTCCTGGGGACTCCATTTCCTAGAGCTAAGAATACTAAAGGACTCTGCTTGCTTAACACTTAAGATCCAGCTGTCCCAAAGTGTCAGCTGTTGGTGTTGGCTGCAGCAAGTGGCAAGGCAAGGCCAGCAAGAGCAGGTAGTGTCTCACCCTTTCACCGGCCCTGCAAAAACCTCCTTTGGCAAACCCTGCAGTGGCTTGTTTCCAGCTCCCAGCACTGTTCAGTGCCTCAACAATAAATTGTGCCCTAACCATATTCCTCCTCCAGAGGAGTAGCTGGCATGTCCTGCCACCATCTTGGAAAAGAGCCCAGAACCACACTTCCTCAGTCTCCATGCTCCAAAGAAATTCTTTTCTGCCAGGTTGGAGTCTTTTAAAGCTTGTTTCATGCTGGTCAAGCCCTTGTGCATGGAAGTCTCTAGCAGATGTGTAAACATTTCACAGTGAATTAAGCTTCTGAATGAGTACAGCAATAAAAAAAGCCAGGGCAAGGTTTTGAGTTCTCCAAATTAGCTAGGGAAGACTTTACTATCACAGACACCATGAGACCAGCAAGTGAGTTCAGCATAGGCATTGCCCTTCAAAGGATCAGCTTTTAAGGCCAACCTTTGCCAGAAGAGATGGGATTAGCTTGCTTTAAAATGGTCCCATTCTGCACTGAAAATGTTTGCAGACAGCAAAAGTCTCAGAAAGGATTTAGCATATGTGTACTTGTCAGTTTCCCATAGCAACGTATTCATTTCATGGTCATCTTCATGTGTCTTAGGTTTTCCTCCAAAAGTTTCAAAGCTTGCTCTCTCCCTGGTTTTTAAAGGCTTTAGTAACTCATGCAGGACAAAAAAAACCAAAATGATAATATATGATTTTTTTCCTGTGGTGTACAGAAGCTATAACCACAGGGAAAGGGAAACCGAATAATTTGGAGACCTTTTCAGGCTAAAGTACTTTTGCCCAAAGAGATTTCTGAGCCATTTCAAATAATGCACTGATTTATGAAATTAGAAGGCTCTATATAATTTATTAACAGATAAAAGGACTACATCATTTACTAAATTAGTCACTACAGAGGTTATTCAGCTCGCTCTTCTCTCATTTTGGCATCAAGAGTGATAATCAATAATAAGCTCTGAAAACCAGAGAATGGTTTAGATTGGACAAAGCCTTTAAGATCATTGAGTGCAGATGTTAACTCAACACTACCAGGTCATCACCACACCATGTCCCTCAGCACCACATCTGCACAGCTTTTAAATCCCTCCAGGGATGGGACTCCATTTAACCATGGTGATGGACATGGTAGGGGACTCTGGGTAGTTGGGTCATTTTAGAAATTATGGTGGGTTTTCACCATAAAATAAAATTAATAGTGATTTAAACAACTTTGGAGAAGAAGCTGTAACAGATTCTCCCCAGCTGCCTGCAATTTTCACCAGAGAGTGGATCCAAGGTATTAAGAAATATCTGATTCAGTGCATCCACACTGGAAAGGCTTACTCAGCAGAGCCCTGAGAGATGTGTTGGTTAATGATCCAAAGGAAGGAAGGGCATACCATAGAAGAAAGGATTTAAAACATCACTGTCTCTTTGGCTTAGGAGTTTGGGATACAATGGGCATGTCTTTGGCTGACATTTGTGATAGTGTCCTGATCCTTGGCAAGCATTCAGCAAGCACCTTGCTTTTCCTCCTGCTGCTTGAATTTCATCACCAAGCTTTTCATATCCTCTGGACTGCACATCAATGTCAGGCTTGCCATTTCTCTCACCCACTTTAATTATGTCTGCTCAGATAGGTCCATTTCTGTCTGCTACAGAAGATGACAGAAAATGGACTGAGGCTTAGTGGAAAATTCTGAGCGTGTTCCTCTCCTTCAGAAAACTTCCTGGTGAAGGCAAATGAAACAGTGCTCTTCAAACAGTTCTTATTTGTGGGCCAAGGAACAGCAAACAGCCAGCCTTGTGCTCCTTTAGTTCTTTGGTTTGCATGTGACTGAAGCTTGAACCTCTAATTAAACTCAGATATACCCCACGACCAATGGAGACCTGTGATCCCATAGGTAACAAAAATGTCTTGTGAATGAAATTCCTCTGTATGCACTTCCATAGATGGCAGATCACTTCCCTTGAAGTGGAATAATGGAATGGTTAAATAATTGATTAACATTCTTCTTGAAAAGGTAGCTTTTGCCCTACACCCTACAAAATGGAGATAATACTGCTTAGGGAGCAACTTCATCTGTCTTCTGGATGTTCATGTGTGTGGTATGAATCTTAGTAGAGATCATTTCCCGCTTTTCAAGACACAATTACTGGAGCTAGCAGTAGTAATTGCAGGGAACTTCTGTTCCTGTGTCTTTTGGCCTGTTGCAGGCTGCAGTCCTTTAATATCTTAATGCTTATAAAACAAGGGCACAGTTCCATAGCTAAATGCACACTCAGTTCTCTATTGCAGTGTAGAAGTGACCAGGCAGTTTTTTACTGGAAAATTCAAATGTAAAGCCAAGTGGTGATCCTTGGAGATACACTGAGTGTTTTGGAATACGTTCAGCCTGCTAGCTTAATAGCTTGCATATATAAAGTTGACTGCCATCATTTCTCAAAGGAGTGTGTGCTCTGCTTTGCTGCTTAGGAACTGTCACCCACTTAAAGGCAGTGTCATAATAGATACTACAGCAATAGATATTGCTATAAATTATATATCATCATGTACATCACATCTACTTGGCACATCATATATAATTTTATGTCTAATCACAGTATATGAGATAGTATATTTTATACCTAGGAGCTGGAAAGCACAGTCCTTTCTGAAGGGAAACATTCCAGAGCGTGGATGATTTCCCTTTTGCCATTGACAGTATAGCAAAATGGTGTTTGCTGATCTCTGCTGCAGAAGGCAGTTTGTGGCATTTAAAGGGGACAGCTGTCATCAGCACTTATATGGCACTGGGGGTACCTCCTTGTGTTTGATTCCTTTCTTCAGTCCAGGATGTGGTAGAAAATGAGCATGCCTGTTCAGCTGCATGGAGGTGCAGTGTGTAAATCACTCAGGCTAGTAAGTTTTTCCCCTTGAAGGACTGTTCTATTGCTTACTTTATGATTTTTTGCCATGTAGTTACTGGATTAAGCCTAATTGCAGGTGACTGGCCTTTTGCACCCTGGGGTGGTGGCAGTGAGCTTGCCATTAAGCACTCCTCACAGCTAGCACTTTGCTCCCCATTACTAAATATTCTTTACTCACAGCTACTGCAGGAGCTGTCTTGCTCTTTGCCTCAGGCCTCTCCGACACTGGTTGCTCCTGGCCCTTTGGGCCTCCTCCCCTCTGCTTGTTTCCCTCCCTGCTCCTTTGCACTGTGTTGTTTCATTTTAAATCAAGTTGCAAAATTAGCAAATTAATAAATAATGAGGTTGCCACCAAGTAGCTGTGTCATGTTTCCTACCCACCCTGCTGTGGCTCTGCTTGGAGAGCAAGCACAGGTTCTCCAGCAGAGCCCATCCCACTGCTGAGGTGAGCTGGGCCTCCCTCTGCTGTAATCAGGGATGATTAATGACAGCAGCCTATCTTTATTAAGTCTGGTGATAGAGACTAAAGCTTATTCAGCTCCAGCTTATCCACTTGCTACTTCCCCTGGCAGGTGGGAAGCACTGGTTCTGCTGTCTCCTTCTCTCACCCTCCTCTGAGTAGTAGCCAGTGCTGTGCTGTTACAATGTTTGCTCTGAAGTACAGCCTGTGGCTTCTCAGATAAAGCCCTAAGCTTCTGGTTTAAGCTGAAATTGCTTACTCTTGCAGTAAAGTCCCTTTTGTGCTGAGATCTGAAGATAACATCATCTGGGTCAAAGTCAGGATGTCTCTATTATTCTTTGGGTGAGCGTCACATAATGTTCCTTCTGCAACTGGGAAAAATGAGACTAGAGTGAAAAGTTGGAGTGCAGGTAGGTTTTTTTGGAGGATTAGACATGATGAGCACAAAAAGAAGGAAAAAAGCTTTACCAATATTTAAGAAAGAAAATTTCCTCTGTGGTGTGCCATGCAGTATGCTTTTATAGGATTAGGTTAAGTAGGTATAAAGACAATTGTGTGAGTTGTTTTGTAAATAATTTGCATATTGTACTATGAGAGTGAATTGGCTCAGTGGTACCTTCTGTGTGGTGTAAAAGTAGAAATAATCTTTGTCAAAAGGCTGATTTTACAAAGAAGGAATAGTCTTAGGCTCAAAATAAATCCCAGTGTTGGCTTTCGTATTCTACAGTGCAGCACAGATGCACTTAGCTGACTCATAAGTGTCTCCTGAGTTGTGTTGGGAGCTCCAAAGCAGCTTGGTGCCTCTCCAGAGGCCACAGAAGTAGCATCACCTCTCTGCTCTATCTCTCTTGTCAAAAGGCCTGTGGGAGCTGGGGCCCATGTGCATCACCCTCACAAAGCTGTCACTGACTGCACTGGAGGGGCTGGAGTTGGTCCTTAGCTAGTTGTGAAAGTGGAGTTGTTAGTTATTAACCTCACAAAAACTCCACACAGCCAGAATTGGGCTGAAACTGAGCAAAATTGAGAGAGTATACTGGGGTTAAATGAAGCGTTTGAAAAGTCTGTAGTGATGTGTGCTGGCAGAGCTGAATGCTCTCACCTGTGCCTGGCTGCCAAATGTGCTGACATTTTCAGATACCTAGAATATGAATTTATTAGGATTCCTAAGTCATTTCCAGGGAGCTAGAATTTTAGTGGAGGAGCCAAAAGTTCTGCAGGATATCTAGTCCTCAACACTTATGGCTCCAAGTCTGTGGTACAGTTATTTCAGACTCCTGAATGAGACAGTGGATGATTTTTGTTATTCTTTCTCAAACTGTTTTTCTGTGCCCCAGAAGCCTAGCAGGCTAGCAACTTACTAGGGAACACAGATATTTTTTTTTCCCATAGAATTTTCTGCCAAGAGAATGGTGCAGTTGTTAACTTTTAGGTCCTTGTGAGGACCAGAAATGTTCTGCTGATGGAACTTGTTTCTTTTGCTTTTGTGCTAGTTCAGAGGTTCTACATAGAATGTAGCAATTAGACACGAGGATATAAAACTGCTAGAAGCTTCCAGTGCTCTTTCAGGCCATATCATGCCATATTTTCTCTGCCAGGGACAACAGAGAGTCATTTGCTGTTGACTTTCCCCCCCTGCAGCATCAAAAGGTGATTGTATATTAATTAAGGAGGTAAATTTGTTACACATTTCTCTGTCTGAATTCTTGTGCCAAACACCAAAGATGATTTTAGTCTTCTACATTCACATAATGTTTGGAGGAGGTTTTTCCTAGCCATCTGCATATCCCACATTTGTTCTGTCAAGGCTTACCTGGAAGAATTAGCCTTGCCCAGGTGTCTGTGACAAGTTATATTACCGTGGGTGTCAGAAGCAGACACTGAGGAGAATTTACTGTATCTGCAAACAGGAGTGCTTGTTCAGAGGACACCAGTCAGCTACAAGTGCATCAGACAATCTATAGCTTTATTTTCCCCACCAAATGGCTCTGCACTAACAGTAGAGATTCACTGCTGGGCTAGGATCTGGCTCTGACAGACTGGGATTTTTCAAGGTCTTAGAGAAAGCCTTCAGTTTAAGGACATTCTGAATTTGCAGGCAAAAAGCAGAGAAAACAGACGGATAAATGTGAGTTAGTTCTGTGAAACATTAGGAGCTGGTGATACTGCTTTGACAGCATTATTTGGGGAGGTTCTGTCAGGGAAAAAAACAACAGCAAAATGTAACCTCAGCAAGTGCAAAAGATTTTGTTTTCAAACAGCAAGTGACTTCCTAGTCACTTATGTCCTTTGTTATGAGATTTGTCTTCCTCCACAGCCTAGTGCATCCTTGAGCATGTTCCCTTCATTCCCTTGCTTTTCCCTCTCCACTTAGCTATTGCTTTTTGATGTGATGTTCTGATCACATAAATCAGCCCAGAGGATCCTGTATTTCCCTGTAAGTCACAGTTCTGATGGAGTGTTCAGATTTCCAGTTTCTCTTGTGTATTTCTCCCTACTTCTTTGTTCTCCTCTCCAGCATTCACAGTATCTGCTTTTATGCCTTTGTTAATAAAACTCTGTGGGCTCAATCTCATCATGCTGTTAGCAAGTCTCCTCCCATTTTCTCCGAGGTGTATTCTGTCCTCACCCAACAGCCATGGTCAAAGCTCTTCTGATGGCCATGTCTGAACAGCTTTCCTTTTCCTTCTGCTTCCTTCCATTTGTGGGAGAGTTGAGGCCCTCACCACCTTGTCTGCCAGCCCCAGCTACAGCCCTGATGCAAGTTCCTGTTGCATACAGGATACGAAGGTCTTTCAGTGAGCTCCTTGTCCCAGCAGTTTGGTGCTGCTGAAGGCACATCAGTGTGGTGTAGGCATGAGTTTGTTCACAAGGATGTTGTGCAAACAGCCATGCTTGCTTTGCCCCTTGGAATATTTCAGGAAGAATATCACATTTTAAGACTTCTCCCCTGAGCAGTTCTGTAGAAAAATAGGAGATTTTGAGTTTAGGTTTAGTGTTGTGATGCTGTTGTTATCTCAGGCTAGTTGCTGCTGAATTCTATCAGCCTGCTTCTAGAACTTCTGCAGTATGGCTGTAAAACTTTCACCTGCCTTTTGGAGTAGCAGGTATGTTGTGCTCTATTGGAGGACCAGATGAAATATCCCCCCCAAAATGGTTGAAGTAGTTGTTTCTGTGGGTGAAAATTGATTGTATGCACCCTTTGCAAGGCTGAAACTGAAATGGTCTGAAATCTTATAGTTTCATAAAAGGATGACAGGGCTTTTCTGTGAAATATAGGTGGTGTTTCCCATGAGTCATTTAAAACGTAACTGATGTCATAAATAGAAAGAGCTAGACCTAAGGACACTATCTCTGATCACCTCTTGTAGCACTGCAAAGCTTTTCCCAAGAATTCAGCATTTAAGAGGTTGTATTGGAGCAGAGTTCCTTGAGAAGTGCTCTGAAGGTTACCATCCTTCTCAGCCTCTGGTTTGTGTCTGTTCATATCTCATTTGGGCAGCGTAAATAAATGACTGCAGCTTTCTGGCTCCATGTCCTCTGTAGGATTTTGGAACGCTATGTCCAGGATCAGATTCCCGGTGCGACGGTTGTGGTGGAGTCCATCGGCGCACGGAGGTTTGGAGATGGCTACTCTGAAGAGGACTACACCAAATCTGACCTCATGGTCTATGCCATTGACCCCCAAACAAACAGAGCTATAATGAGGAATGAACTTTTCAAGTAAGTCTGCCATTTGTTGCTCTCCTGTACTTTGAAAGACTGATAAACAACAAGAGATTCCTACTTTTCCTTAAGGCTCTTGTGACTGATTCCCTGATGTTTTTATTACTCAGGAATCTGTCAGATTGCACCAGAAGTGGGTCTGAACAGCAACTATGCTTTGCTATTTCCTTCCTCCACCATAAACTCCTAAAAGACATTGAGGCCACTTAGATAATTTTACAGGCTGAAGTGATCCTTTTTTATCTTTTCTGTGGGAGAGGGTTTGATTTATTGGAGCATAAAAACCAGTTGAATCTGGAACATTTCTCCTGCATATATTAAGTAGAAAATGTCCACCATTAAAAATAAAATGCTTACCCTGTCTGAATCCTTTGCACAATGTGTCATGTTTCATCATGGAGGAAATGTGCACGGGTGAGTTACAGAGCTGCTAAAAGAGGGTTTGTCAAGGAAATGCTGAGAGAATTTTAACTGAGAGATTGTTAAAACCACTCAGAGATTCAGTGCTGCCCTGCTCAGAGGATGTGCACCATGCACCAGTGACATCTAGTGTGCACCAAAAGAAATAGAGCTCCATCTATACTGGTTTATGTCTTGAAAACCATCATTGTAGGGCTTTAACCTGTGAGACAGGATTTTTGCTCAAATATCAAGTGTTTTGCAGCGGAAATCAAGGAAGGGAGGGGATTCTGCCCCTCTGCTCTGGGGAGACCTCACCTGCAGTGCTGTGTCCAGCTCTAGAGTCCTCAGCACAGGAGAGAGATGGACCTGTTGGAACCATTCCAAGTCAGGTTGTTTGGGGCTCTGAGCAGCCTGCTCTAGTTGCAGATGTCCCTGCTGACTGCGGGGGGGTTGGACTGGATGATCTTTAAAGGTCTCTTCCAACTCAGACCATTCTGTGATGCTGTGGTTATGATTCACATCTGGCTACCTGTCCTTAAGCTCCCAACTGCCAGCACCTGTATCAGATCAGATGGTGACCATCTTCCCCTGCCTTTGCTTTTCTCAGAGGCTGTTTCATTGTTTTGCTTGGTGGCTCTGTTGTTCCAAGTTCCTCTTGTAGGTGATGCCCCAGCAGAAGATGAATGTGAGGATAGGTTGCAAGCAGTGACAACAACACGTGGTTCCTGTTTAGTTAGTAGCCTCATTTTGCCTAGGACCTAACTCTTGTCTTAACCACATACCTTGCAGGTGTACTGGAAGCCAAGTGGTTTTCTGCTAGCAGTTCTTGTAATTAGTAATGTTAGTCAGATTGGTTGTGGCATCTGACAGTGTTTAGAGAACTCCTGGAGTTAAATTAGAGTTTACTATAAGCACTTAGTGCTTTCCCTTTTAGAAGAGATGTGGAACTCCAGGAGAAATGGCCTGCATCTTCTCCAAAGAAAGAGGTAGTTCACAGTAATCTTTTTCATTTCTGTGACCTCCAGTTGGACTTTAAGAAGCCAAGTACAGCTGATGGAGCATTTTCTAAAATATTACTGTTTTCCTTGTTACAATCCTCCTGCATCTTTCAGGATCATTGCAACAGCTTCCTCCCCAAAATTGCCATGATGGAGAGGATGCTGTCAGATAGCCTGAAGCCAGTGAATAAACTCCCTCAGCACTGTGCCAAACGCTGAGTGGGCCCATCTTTCAGCTGCTCTGATGTTCACTCCTACTGGAGATGAGTTCATCTGATTCTTGTCTCTCTGTTTTCCTTTTACCATCAAACAGTTATGCTGCAAGAGGAAGTTTTGCTCAAATAATTGATTAGCAGAACAAATAATTCAGTACCAGCACTATAATCTAAGGAAAGGGCAGGGACGTGGGGGCCGCTTTGTGAGAGCAGATGTCAGAATAAGGGTCAGCACTGATGCAGCTGGAGGGAGGAAGAGGTGGGGGGTTGAAAAAATGTAGTGTTTCCAAATCCCTTTTCTTTTCAATATTGAGAGGGAAATCAAAAAGGAACAAACTTTAGGCTGTTCCTCCAGCCAAGGAAGTTCCCGGCAAAGCTTGGCAAGTCCTCATAAATTACCCTCTTTTAGAGTAGCATCGAGTTGGTCTTTAGGCCAGAATGGCCTTCAGAGGTGTGTGCAGGAGGGTTAGGTAATGCCCTGCCTTAGACCACTGAAGGATGAAGCACAAAGCAAGCCATGTGCTATGCTGCTCTCAATGGCACGGAGAACTTTTGGAACCTAGAAATGAGGATGAGCTTCAGCTCCCCTCTCCTTTTCAGTGTGTTCTGGTGTTAAGGATGTTGGAGTTATCACTGATGCAGGGATTACAGGGCATCACTAATGTTCTTAGTATGTGCTGTATCAGCCCTCAGTTATTAATCTAGCTATGCAGGAATTCAAATACAGTTAATGAACTTGTCTGAAGTAGTTTTCCTATGTCACTACAGGTTCCTGGATGGCAAGCTGCTGGACATCAATAAGGAGTTTCAGCCCTACCTGGGCCAGGGAGGTCGCATCCTGGAGATCCGCACCCCAGACGTGGTGGCCAACGTCAAGAAGCAGGCCCAAGCCGTCGGCTACACGGAAGGCGCGCTGCTGGCTCTGGCTGTCATCATCATCCTCTGCTGCATGCCAGCCATCCTGATAGTCATGGTCAGCTACAGACAGTGAGTACTCCTCCTGCCTTGTGGGCTGGCAGCCTTCTGGTAAGGACACTGCATTTTGTAGCAGGAATGCTTTGAAAATAATCCATCCTCTTCAGGGAATTACCCAATAGGGAAGTAGTTTTGATCGTCTTCTCACCGCTAGAGTTGGTCAATGCTTGATGTGGGCTGTGCATGAGAAGAGAAGACGCATGGGAAGTGCATCTTGCTATGCCTGCTGAGGTTGTGGAGCAGGACATGGTTTAGAATGTGTGCTGAAACACAGGATCAGAAGCCAGATGTTTGACATGCAAGTGTAGATCCATCCCCCCAAAAAAGAGGAAAAAGGTGCCATTTCAAGAAATGAATCAAAAAAAATGTGTAACTTGGGCTAACTAAGAGCCCTCAGCTTTTTTGCTTTAAATCCTAAACTACTCACATTTATATTTTTTCCTAATCCTGTGCTTCTTAATTGCAAATGTTTAATGAGGAATTGATTTAGTGCCATTTTAGTGCTATCTAAAGCAGCACATTCCAGAGAGAATCTTCTTGATAGCTCATGGACTCAAGAAGTTTTTAAGTAATTGGGCTAATAGACCAATTAAAGGATCAACACCACTACCAAGTTCCTCTCAACTAAGCCTTTCCTGGTCTGCTCTTTTTCAAAATCAATGCATTTGGACTTAAAGGCTATGTATTTATTCTCTCATTTCTTCTCACCAAATATTTCTAATTCCACCTGCATGCTCTGAGGCCTCAAAGAGCTGCCAGTCATTATAGAATTAAGCTATAAATCATTCTGTGCCTGTTGCCCAGTAAATGGCAATATTCAGCTTCTGTATACATTGCCTGTACCTCTGTAACTTTCTATATTCATCTGAAAATGGATGAACTGGCTGGAATGTAGCAAGCCCTCATCATGGGAACCCTCTGCTCCATAGGACCATGTGGGAAGGAGCTACTAGAGCCCTGCTGGAGTGTGTGTTTTTGTTTTTACTCTTTGTTTGGTTTCTACCAAAATAGCTTTGGTATTATAGGGTTATATTTACATCCTCATTTCTCCAAACAGTTTGGGTCAAATTCCTTTTATTAAAGAGTTAGCAAGAGCTTGGCAAATTTCTGTGCCATTGGGCTGGCAGTGCATCACAAAGCTGCTTTACCTCTCCAAGCAGTTATTCTCTATTAAATTGGTTTCCATTGAAATGAAATTGAACCAGTTCAACCTACAATTAGAGGTGGTGGTTGCTGTCTCAATTGCCTGTTTCTTCAAGAAATCTAATAGCACTATTTTTTCCTTGATTATCGAAAGATCATCAATCTCTTTTAAGAGCTTTAAGGAATCTGTCTAACTTCATTTCATAAAAAAAATAAATCCCATTTTTACTGTCTAGAAGTGTACTTGAAGTTGGATTAATAGTAGACCAAGATAAGTAAACTATACTTCTATGAAAAACATCTCACTGAGGAGTGTCAAGGAAAATCAAAGGAATTTTAGTGTTAATAGCTGCCCCTAAAACCTATCCTGAGCCTTACCATTTATTCTTTCATTCCAGCCTTTTTTCTCCTTTTCCAAAGGAGTTTCAGTGTTGTTCCTGATAGCATTCTAGCAAAGTAGGTGCTCCAGTCAGTCAGTGAGTGGAGAGATGGGAGCAAGAGATGTGTAACTGTCAGCTCACAGCACACAGAATGGAAATGTTACCATTTCCTCGCTGTTAAAATGTTTTATGTGCAGTAGGTCCATTTTTCAGTGCTTTCTACACAAGTGATCAGCTTACTAGATTTTGTAGAAATCATCGTTACTGAAAACTCATTTAATTCATAAAATTATCACTCTCAAAGTGCAGCTCAGTGCCTACAGTTATGACTTGTAAACAAGCCAGAAACTATCATTATTCCTCTCTAATGCCTTTAAAATACACTATCCACTGCAACCCCAGAAGGTAACCATAAAGAATGGATTAGTTACTCATCACAAAAGACCCTTATCTTCTACATAGCAATCAGGAATAATACTCCTTCCCTACTGAAGGTGTTTCTGTAGCATTCTTGAATGTTACAATGGGAAAACAGTTATAAAAATGCATTCCTAATAGTTCACCTGTTAAAGAAACTCTGTGTCTTCATGTCTTTGTGCCCAAAGCAGCTTTCCCCACTGTAATTTGTGTTTATGTTCCAAGAGTATCACAAACAGCTCTGGAAATTGTGATTCCTTAAGCATGTTATTAATTCTTTCATTCTATGTTTGGGATAATTAAGTAGCATCTAGTTTATGACTCCTGGTAGGTTCACTGTCGAGGACAATTGTTGCAAACAGAATTAGTTTAACCTTTTTTTATCTCTCTTTCTTTTTTATGCATAACAAAACAGATTCAAAGAGTAAGTACTTCTTTTCAGCTTTGTTTCTAACAGCTTTGTATTCTAGGTAGAAAAGAGAAATTTGTTTCATCGTGAATTTCCCCATTGGGAAAAAAGTCAATCTTTCAGGTTCATTGGGACAGAACTTTCCCAGCCAACCCTTAGCAAGAAAGCAGTTAGGACTTAAATTTCACCAGAAACTCACTCTCTGCTTAAAATGAGAGTTTCTTAGCACTTGACTGAAGAGCTTATGCTCTCCACTTTTAGATAAACTTCTGCCTGAGAGCAGTTTCAAAGCTGGCATATACATGAGCTTCTGGGACATAGCTGCTGCTGCTCAGGAGCTGTCTGTCCAGGGGAGCTCTGGGATTCCACGCAGGGAACAAGTAAGAGAGAGCTGAAAACGAGGAAAAGATTATCACATTATTACTTCTCTGTGAAGAAGACAAAGTGCAGGGATGTTTTGAGAACTGTAGGAGAAACCACAGGAACCATCACATCTTGGCTTTCTTACAGAGTGTTTCTAATGAGTCTTTCTCCTTCCCTCCATGGCTTCCCAAAGACGACAGGCGGAATGTGCCAAGACGGCAAGGATCCAGATGGCTCTGCCAGCAGGGAAACCAGCAAGCACTGCTGCCAACAACCTCTATGAAGAGCTTGGAGACAGCACCATGTGAGTATTCCTTGGGATGCATCAGCCAGAGTGGTAGTGAGCAAAGCCATGAGGCACTTTCCAAGGATATGGCTTCATGCAGTCTACGTCAGAAAGGCTTTTCTTCATAAAGAACTGCTTGGGGTTCCCAGAGATCCAGAAAATTAATAGGACAACTCTCTAAGGAGAGGAGAAACAATATAGTTGGTAAAAAGCAGTGTATAAACACGTTTTTTCTAGAGCAAGAGCCTGCAGCAGACCATTGCTACCAGGGGTGAGCCCAAACTGGTCTTCCTTATTAGTGCCTTTGTAATCCCAGGCCAGCATGCTGCATTTATCACTGCTCTTGGCTAAACACATCCAATTAAATTGCTGCCCCAAAGTAGTAAAGTAAGAAATAGTCTGTTGGGTAAAGTGGAGGGTTTTGTTCTAAATTTGAAACTGAATATTGAAATGAAAAATGAAGGAGCTATCAAAGTAGAGAAACAGCTGGTAGTTCCATAAATATCTTTTATCTATTACATACTCATAAAACAAGATTATTGCAGAGATGCCTTCCTCTGCCTGCTCCTGTAAATCTGAACTTCATGGACTCCAACAACAATTTAACTCTCAGTATGAAAATATTATAGCAGAGAATATCCAGTTAATATTTGTATCACACTAATTTGGGGGGGAGGAGTTTGATTGTCACACTTACTCATTTGCATTTATATTTTAACCCCAAGTAATTCTGAAGAGCATAGCATCAGGAATGTGTTTGGAGGCAGGGAGTGAGTGTGCTGCTGGTGTTGCTGAGGATCACCCAACTTCTGCTCTGTTTTCAGTCATTATTTCTTCTACTCAGAAAGGTGAAATTTTACAGAAGCTGAGATTGAGTTTATAAAATGTCAAGTAGGCATGAAGGAGCCTAGCACTGCTGCTCTAACTCTTGACCACCTGAGTGTGGTCTCTGGGTTTGAAATCATTCCAGAGCTTAGGATCATTAAGGTTGGAAAAGACCTCCAAGAGCATCGAGTCCAACCGCTAACCTAACACTGCCAAGCCACCACTAAACCATGGCCCTCAATATCACATCTACATGCCACCCTCCAGGGATGGAGACTACACTACTGCTCTAGGCAGTCTTCTCTAATGCTTGACCATTTTTTCACTGATAATTTTTTCTTTGTGTCCAACCTAACCCTCCCCTGGAACAACTTGAGGCTGTTTCCTCTTGGCCCAGGTACAGGACCCAGCACAAACTTGAGCTTCTCTCTGTGATACTTAAGGCAACAATAGCTTCTCCTAACTGCAGTATTTCCTGCTGTGCCTTTGGCCTTTGTCAAGTGTTGCTGCTTGGGTAGAAAGGGAGGAAGAACCTCTGTTTGGCAGTAGCATAGTGTCACATTTCTGCTGGTGAACTACAGGAGATCACATCTGTACACTTACACATACAAGTGAGTTGCCCTGCTAGAGAAAATTCCCCTTTCCATGGCATTTAACTTCATTCTTGCTGAAATCAATGATTCACTTCTG
The DNA here is from genome assembly GCA_013396975.1 of Bucco capensis. Lineage (NCBI taxonomy): Eukaryota > Metazoa > Chordata > Aves > Piciformes > Bucconidae > Bucco > Bucco capensis. Next base: position 113,889 of record VWZO01002979.1, on the reverse strand, counting down.
AGTTTACTGATGATCAGTGGAAATTGGCTATCTCAGTGGATGAATCTGCTTTTGGTACTGATGAATTCCTTATGCTGAGCCCAGAATAAGCCTCCTTGGGCTGGCTTTGCCCTGCAAAGATTTGTTGATGCTTTAGTACTGCAACATACAGGTGCAGTATAGACTTTGAGGCTTAGATTTATGTGCATTGTGACATAGTTTTCATTGAACAATAAAAGATGCCTTACCTGGAGAAATTTCTCCCAGCTGTCTTTGCATACAGCTCAGATCCATCAAGGTGAGGAGCTGATTTCACATGGGCTGGTAAAAATCCTTACAAGATCAATGAAAATCCTTTGGATTTTCAAGAAAATAACATGCTTCAATAAAAATAGTGAAAAATTATCTTCTTTTTCCTGTCAAATACTTGATTTCAAGGCACTGCTATACCCTTGAAAATTATTGTTTGGGAAATACCATTTATTAACATTTTTCATGAGGTTTAGTACACTATTTCCTGTCTTTAGTTGTCCTCAGTGAGTCATATTTCATCTGTGGTGCTGCATTCTGTCTTGTTTCCTTAATTTGGTGTTTATAGAAAATGAAATGGAACTAAGCTCTTTAGTTTTAAATATGCCTTGTCTCATAATTCTCATTTTTCTCTGTCTCTGGATACATAGGCATCAGTAAGTAAGCTCATTTCATTGTCCTAGTATTTGTAGCTAGCAGAAACCCTAGTTAATTTTCCTTTAATAATTCCCATTAAACCTTGCAATCTGCAACTTATGTTTTATTTGTCCATTGATGGTGTGCAGGAAAGACATTTACTGTGAAGTTTCAGTACTTCTGTGCTTCTTTAGCCTTTTCTGTGCTGTAGAGAGGAACTGTGATTGCTGAACTTGAATGGTATTATTTCTAAAGGCAAATAGTCCTACTACCTTAAAAAACCCAACCAAAACCAACATGGCATGCATCTTCACACTGGGGAGCTGATGTTTCTTTATTGATTCAAACACCTAAGGACTGGAGGGTAACCTCATCACTGAGTGACATGATGTGAAGCTAGGAAGGAGCTGAGAAGCTTTGGAAATAATCTGTTCCAGTAGCATAAAGCTTATGTCATCATGCATGAGTCTTCTACTGGAGGCTTTCCTTCAAGTTCAGAATCATTTCTTTCTCTCACCTCTGAACAGATTCAGGATGCTTGAGTGACCTCAAACTGTGCTGCTTTAGCAGAAAGAATTACTTGATTATTAGTGTTAAGTCAATTATTTTGCATACAGCTACATTCTGCCCAAGGTCAGAATGCTTAGGCATACTGATTTTTGGAGACCCACAGTCTTTGGGGAGAGTTTATTGATTGGTGTAACACTCCATGGCTTTGCTGGGTGTTACTCACAGATGGGAGAGTGATCCCTGCACTCTGCAGTGACTGCTCAGCTCCCTGGCACCAGGAGGAAGCTGGAGACAGGACTTAGATTTTTTAACTCAGGAAGTTTTGTGAAAATATTGGACAGCTCTAAGTAGCTGAGACTAGTTTTTTGTGGTATTTCAATTTGTGTGTGTGTGTAGAAGTCATTGCTACTCATGCTGTATTTCAGCCACAGTTAGAATCATAGAATCATTATGGTTAGAAAAGACCTCTCAGATGGAGTTAGATGGCAGCAATGGAAGTGCATTTTGATTCCATCTCATTGCTGATAAGGCTAATCTCCTCTTTGAAAGGATAAAGGGTTTGGCTTTAGCTCTACCTGACTAGTATCTCAAATTTATCACAGGTTGGTGGGAGATAACTTTATTTTCAGCCTCAGGTGAGCATTGTTTAAAGCAGGGCTCTAAGGGCATACTCTTCTAGCAGGCACTTTAAGAATATTGATTTTTAAACACAGGATATCTTAAAATCTGCTCAGAAGTAGTGGTATTAAAAATATTTGAGGAAGGTAGGTTAATGAGGCACTCAGAGGTGAGGCCTCCTACTTCTGCTGTAGAAATTTAGTATAATCCAGCTGCAGGGATTTTTCCTTTGCTTTATTTAGTCTACAGTCCTGTCTGGCACTTATGAAATCTAAGGGTTTTTTTTTTAGAAGTTAACTTTTTTTTGAACTTGCTGAATAGCTGCAAACTTGCTTTAATTTTTCATCCTCCTCCCTTAAAGAAGATGTAAATGTCTTGCCCAGTAGCCTAGTAAACATGAGCTTTCTGTTGGGTAGCAGTAGTTTGCTAGAAGTAATTTAATGGCTCTGCTTCATACCATCATTTCTTTTGTTCTCTCTCATACGTATCTGTGTCCATGCATGTTTCCTCACATGTGATTATCTTCTTTTCTTTCAAGTCTTTTTCTTCTCTACCATTTTCAACAAAGCAGGGGAAAAAAGTCAGTCTTAGAAGAAGGAGACCGTCAGAGAGTTATAAGCAGCTTTGCCTCCCGTGCCATTGAGGCTCACAAGCAGTCTAATATCAATGGATCACTGAACAATAACCTCCCCAAATCTTCCAGTAACATTACTTTTTTATCTGATGAGAACCCCCTAACTACTCAAAACCCACTATATATGGAAGGGGTCACTCAGAGTCCTGCTGCTGCTGGGTTTCTACGGAAAAGAAACGATACTCTAGATACTCTGTCTCCTTCAAGCCTAGTCTTGAGAGATGCCTCCTTGGGAGGCAGTCACCGTGCATGGACAGTCCCAGCTCACCTTACCAGGAGACACACGCCTGGTTCTCCAAGCAGGCCAGTTATCATGGACCCTGTTCAGTGGCAACAGGAAAGGCTGAAGACAGAGAAAGAAGGAGCTGAGGATCAGCAGAGCAGTGTTGATATTAGCAGTCCACTGTTTCAGAAACTAAGTGGCCCCAAGCTAACTGTGAAAGAGAAGGCCAGACAGTTTGAGCAGCAGGCTCTGCAGGAAATGAAGCAAGTGAGATCTCCTGATGTGAAATCCATCCGCTCGCCAACGCACAGCATCTGTCTCCAAGATGGAGAGAATGTGCTGGAGCAGTCTCCGAAAAGCCTGGTCGCCTCTCCTCGCCTTCGCTCTTCTCCTCTGGCCTCTCCAACACCTGGTGCTGAAGTAGTTGAACCAGAGGCCTCTGCAGTCCCCTCTGTGATTGTAACTCACCACGACTACCCTGAAGAACCTTCTCCTCCACCGACTCGCAAACCAACTCCTCCCTCCTTTAGGATAAAGAAACCAGTTTGCCAAAGCTGTCTAGCTTCTCAGACCAAAGAAGCTGTAGCAAGCATTCCAGATCCTCCTAAAACTCCCCCACCTCCACCTCCGCTGCTACCACCTCCGCTGCCGCCACCGCCTCCATCCCCTCCTGCGTTGCCACCACATCCTCTGCCTCCACCTACAGTTTCTCTTCCTTCTTCTTCTTCATCTCCTCTTAGCCCTCAGCACCTCTCCCCTGCCAAGCATTCCAAATCCCCTGCCAAACAGCCAGCTGGAACACCACCAGCCCCCGGGCTGGAGCCTCCTCCTCCTCCCCGCAGGGAGCTGAAAGGTATCCTGAAGAACATTCAGAACTTAGCAGCCATTGAGAAGTCTGTGGCCAACATGTACAGCCAAATAGACAAAAACCACGTCCTGCCCAAGCACATCTCCAAGCTCAAACAGGCTGCAAGCCCAGAGCTGCCAGCTCCAGAGGCTGAGGCTGAGCACAACCAGCAGAATGGCAGCTTGAGCTGTGTTGTGGAGGAGCTGGAGAAACGCTTCCCCTCTCAGTCAACAGCTCTGTAGTGTTTATGGTTGGATGTTCTCTGCCTGTACCCTTTGGAGTGAGGCAACTCTAATGCAGCACATGGTGTCTGCCTCAGGCTCTCCAGAAATGCAGACTTTTCCCCCTTTTTCTCTGCTACTCGTTCAGTTCTAACCCCAAATTGAGAGCCATCATCTGTCCTGTTCACCTGGAAATCTGTAACGTGTAACAATTCCACAAGTTGTTGTCTCTAGGCTACATCTTAACTATTCTGTCATGCTGGTTCTTAGCCTGTTTACCAAGGAATCTTGGGGAAAACTGTCCTATTTTTACCCAAAGATTGGCCATAGGCAGCCAAGAGCTCAACATTGCTTTTGAGTTAAGCAGCCCTCACTGTAGGTAACATCAGTAAGCAGAGTGATTTTGTTCTGCAGCTGTAATTGGAGTCTCTTCCTTTGCCCATAAAATGAACCACCTGGGAGGGATTAGACTGTCAAATATTAGCTGGCAAAGACAGCAAGGGCTGGTAGTAAGCAGGCTTAGCAGCAACCAGCCTGAGTTATTGCAGCAGTACTCTGCCATGCTTGCTTTCTGCTCAGAAGAAGGGTCTTGTCTTCATTTGTTCCTGAATTTGTCTGTCTGTTCTCCTGTTACTCATGTTCTGCCTTCTGTTGTATTTTTTTATATTGTAACTGCATGCCCAAAGTTTTTATTTTGTATATTTCTTTTCTGTACAGAACATTGGTTTGGTTTTTATTTTGCATGTGCATGTTGTTGGTGTCTCTCTCTCAACTTTCATGCTAGTTTGCCGTGAGCTTCACAGATGAAACATCTCCTTTATCTTACATGGTAATAAAGTCACTCTGATCAGTGTCACCAAGTGAGGATTTTTCAAGTCTTTATAAAAATCCATGAAATTTGGATTTACTTACTGGCTTTTTTGCTCTACAATCATCTCAATCAGACCTTTACATTGAATATGTCAGTAACCTTTACATTGAATATGTCAATGACAGTAAATTAGCTTGTCCTTTGAAATAAATGGTAAGTAAAAGCAGTTTGGGCATTTAACTGAATGTCAGCTTTGTTTGACATGTAAGTTTCCTTTTAGTCTTTTACCAAAACTCAAAATATTTGTGTTTATTGTGGCAATTCTAAAAACACATTGGGAAAGGCAGATGTGGCATGATGAAGAATAACAAAAACCCCAGTTTGGTTTCAAATGTTGTAGTTTTGAGCAAAAAGCTACTGAATGACTTATCAGGCTGTCTAGAGATACTCAGCATTTCCATGGTGCTTGGCTTTTTCTCTTTTCTCTCTTTTTTTTCACTCTGCAGTTAGGACATGTATGGATGCTTCAGGTGGAAACTGCTGAAGGTAGTTTCTCTTTCTTTGTCCCAGAGCCATACAGCATCTCACAAGTTTTGCTGATACAATAGAATTTTCCTTTGCTTAAAACTCTTGCTGGGCTATGCTGTGGTTCCAAGACTTGCAGAGTAGCTAAAGGTTTGTGAGGGGAGGGATTATTGATGGTGGAATTTCTGCTGTGACACTCTGTATCATTTACAAGATGCACAGCTATAGACTATGATGCAGAATTCTCCTAGAGTGGCACAACTGCAGCACCAGCAGCAACCTGGCAAAGTGCAGCAGCTTTTGTGTAGAGAAACCTTGAATATTTAAGAACCAGACTCAGAAGATGTGTACTTGTTTGTCTAGTGGTCTAGGTGTGGAGACAGTGGACAGTTTGTGCAGAGATGAGCATGAGAAATGACTGTGCTACCCATGTTCAGAGCAGACTGAGCCTGTTTCTCTCTCCTGTTAAGCACCAGCAGTGCACACTAGCTGCCATGGTACTCTACCTCATCACAAGGCTGTCGTCTTGCTTCCCATTTTGCCTTGAAGATTTCTCTCTGCCTGACTGCAGTGAAGCCTGGCTGATGATATTTATTCCTCCCTCTGTGGAGAGCTTTAATTCCTGCCTGGAAACAAACAATGTTGTTTTGACCTTTGCCTTTTAGTTGGAAGAGATCCTTGTGCTGTATTGAGTGATGAATAGGTATTTTTTTGTCTTTTAGGGGCTTTTTTTCCCCTTCTAAATATGACCACATACAATTCCCAAGCCTATCTCCACACAGAGCATGGTGCTCTTTTTCAGAGAGCTGAATTCCAGATTTAATTAGAATTACTTATATTATGCTTTTAATCTGCAATATAGTGACTGCTTGAGTGCAATTAAGAGTAATAGGCTTACTTATCCTCTGTGCAACACAAGACCTTCTTTATCTAAGATTGTTGTAGGTGGTGTGGAAACTAAATGCAGTGTTCCTCAAGTGGGCTTTGAAAAGCCACAGATCATCTTCTGGTGATAAATCTTCATTTTAGCTGTTCATTAGTTTTACATTACATGGGCAACAGCATTAATTTCATGCTGATAATCAATTCCATGTGCTGAATATTAATAGGAAACTCTATAGATGGTGATATTAGAGAATTAAAAGGAATTCTACTCTGTTCTTTATTATTTACTCAAGTGTAATTAAAGATCTCTCCCAGACTGCTCTCCATGTAGTAGGTTAAGCTCAACATCATTTTGAGCATTACCCTTTCCTTCTTAAAAAACAAGATAAAATCCAGGCTTATCCTTAATAATAATGCCAAGACCTAAATTGCAGTCCCCTAGTTTTGTCTAAACTATTTTCATTTTCTGGAAGAAAATGTGAAAACAGAACTTGATAGACATTTGTCATGCATACAAATGGCTCCAAGCAAATGAATTAAAACAACCACCCAAAATTTCCAATAAAAGCAAAAGCACAAAGCCTGTGGCGAAATAATCATAGATAGCAAAAGTAATTTAGCTCCCCCCTCACACTGAGCAAATATTAGGAAATGTCTAATTTTAATAATAATGTTGTTACAAGAAATTAGTAATAGAAGCTGCAGGCCAATTTCTAGCAAGTCTAAAGTGGATACAGGAAGTCCAGAAGCAGAAGAGAGAGACTGATGACTTAAGCAGATGTGTGTGATAGCAGAGTCTCTCTGCAAGTGGTCTCTGGGACAATAGAGAAGGTGACAGGGCAGGACCTCTCCTCTGGGAACATGAGGAAAGCCAAAGACAGGGCTCACCCCCTTCCTTTGGCTGAGTCCCACTGGGTGCACTGGCTCTCTGGCTTCTGGGGATTTCCTCTCATTCATTTGCAATCCGAAGCAAGAAAAGATGCCAAAGATTCACTACCCTTTCTCATGCAATGATTCCAGAGCAAATCTTAAGGAAAACACATTTCGTACTGTTGATATGTATTTTTTTCCTTGCTAGCACTGTGTCTAACTGCATTCTCTTGTCACCTCTCTCCAGAAGCAGTGGCAGTATGCACCTTGGCATAGTCGCACAGAAGTGTACTAATCTGTTCTTTTTCTTTTCCTGCCTTCTAGGAGAGGATATGCACAGCAAGAGGTAAGGCTCTGCCCCACTTTCCTCTAAAATAGTCATTACAGCAACATCATTTTCCCATACAGACTGTGTTGTGAAGCTCATTGCTACTGGGTGCTTTAGGGGCCAGAAATACAAAGTGGCTCAAAAAGTTGATGAAGCATAGATCCCCTGGGATCTAGTAGCCATCACAGCACAAATATCACCCCTAGGCTAGGAGGTTGCTGCTTGTCATACTGCTAAGAGCAGTTTCCCAGGACATTCCTGTTCTGGTCTGTTCTTTCAGGTTTTTTTTTCCTCCAGAAATAACAGAGAACTTCCTTCAGAAATCTGAATGAACTCATTTAGTAATTTTAAGTTCTCCAAGAAACATTTCTGTCCTAAAGGCTGATATTTACTGCTGAGAGCTGTTAGTTTTACTTAACCTAAGGTGTGCAACCAGAGCTTACTTTTTATTCAGCAGTGTACTGCAAGCTCTCTGCAGTTCTGCACACCACCAGTGGTGTTCTCACTAAGCAGAGGAGGATCCAGGTGACTGCCATGCAAAGGGCTTGGAAGGACCTCTGGTTTTAGGAGTTCTTTCCAACCTTAACTCATCACAAATGCCCTGCACCATAATTGTAGCTGCCTAACTAACCTCTTTTGGATTTTCTTTTGTAGCAGCAGCAGTTGCTGAGACCTTCTCTTCTCAGACCAGAGGTACCACTCTTTTTTTGTTTTGTAATTACTCTACAACTTTTAAAGTGGATTTACATCATTTCCTAACAAAATCTTAGGTAATGTTTTTCCCTGACTCTTTCTAGATAAAAAGTCCTGACGTTGTTACCCCCTTTATGTTGGTTTAATTAACTTTCTGTAGGTAACCCTGCTTTAGCAGGGGGGTTGGAGTAGGTGATCCCCAGAGGTCCCTTCCAACCCCCACCATGTTTGGATTCTGGGATTCTGTGACAAGTATGACAGCATCCCACACTGGAACAGTGTCTGCCTGGGAACAGCCATTCCCAGGGAATATACCAGGAAGAGTTCATTTAAAGCTCCTTTTGGCTTCTCATTATGGTTCTTGACTGTTGTCAATGCTCCTCAATTTATTGTCATTTCTTCTTTTGCTTGTTTGCACTGGAAGGTACTGAGTTTTGTGCCTTTTTCATCAGTCCTTATACTCTGTATAATTGTCTACATTATTCAGTCAGTATTTCTCTTTTGACAGGAATTAAGTATGGAGTCTGGCATTGATCCAGGGCAGGAATACTATGGGCAAGATTACTACAGTTATGAGCATGGGTAAGTTTTAATTCTTTTCCCCCCAAAAAATCAGGGAAATATGGTCCCTGCACTTTGGGGGATTCTTGACTGATCCCAGCAACTTGGCAATTCAGGTCACCTTCCACTTGTAATGTGTTTATGGTGAACTGTGATAGGAGGAGATTTTGGAATGTGTTACCACTAAGGAAAAGAGAATAATCTTCTCAAAGGCAAAGAGAAAAGAGAGATAAGGAACTGCTGGAGAGAGTCCAGTAGAAGCTAGGAAGATGCTGAGGGGAGTGGTGCATCTCCCTAAGTAGCTGAGAGCCCTGGGGTTGCTTAGCCTGGAGAATAGCAGACCCAAAGGGGGATCTGCTCAGTTCTTACCAGTATCTAAAGTGCAGGGGTCAGGAGGATGGGGCCAGACTTCTTCCAGTGGTGCCCAATGACAGGCCAAGGGGCACTGGGCACAAACTGGAACACAGGAGGTTCCAGCTGAACATGAGGAAAAACTTTGCTGCGAGGGTGCAGAGCCCTGGCCCAGACTGCCCAGAGAGGTTGTGGAGTCTCCTTCTGTCAAGAGTTAGGGCTGGGCTAGCCACCAATCCAGTGACAAATGCTCTCTATTATTCTCTTTTCCCCCACTCCAGGGAGGAAAAGGGGAAATTAACAGAGAGAGAGAGACTTGGGGATTGGAAATGAAACTTAAACTACTTCAGTGAAAATAACAAGAAAATCAAGTGTGTGTATATATATATAGAGAGAGAGAGAGATATACACACACACACCCCCCAACCCAATACCAGAACCAAACCTCTCTTGATGTTAGCTACCTCACTACTGATGCTGTAGCAGGAGGAACTCTCCAGCAGACAGGACTCAGATTTTGGGGCTGGGTCCTGGAACTGGAACTCAGGAACTATTGCATTGAGATGGCAGGCAGAACAGAGAGAGTCCTGTAGGAACGGAGCAGGGCTTCTGATCTTTACAGGGCTCAGGTGCTCAACCTTCCAGAAGGGTAGAGACCCAAACCTCTGCTTATATGTACTAGTTGTTAATTAGGTGCTAATTATCTTAACTAAGCACCAGAGACTCCAAGGCCCATGGTGATACCAAAGCCTTAAGGACTGAATATGGCCTAGATGGCATAGAATACCTTGTTTGGACTCAAACTAGGACACCTTCTCTGGAGAGTTTCCAAACCTACCTGGAGGTGATCCTGGGCAAGCTGCTGTGGGTGACCCTGCTCTAGCAGGGGGGTTGGATTAGATGATCCCCAGAGGTCCCTTCCAACCCCCAGCACTCTGGTATTGTGGGATTCTCTGTAATTCTTGTCCTTTAGAGAAAGTAAGCTGTGCAGTTGTGGATGTGAGGAGACACACATGGACATACTGGTGCAGGTTCTGAGGAGACACTGGTGGCTTTTCTTGCCAGGTACGAGCTGCCGCAGTATGGGAGCCGCCGGCGCCTGCTCTCTCCTTCGGGGATGTACGATGAGTATGGGGAAGTGGTGGTGGAGAGTGATGGTGGCTACTACTATAGTCCACATGGACCAACAGCAGATGAGGTAAGCATCTCTGGGGTGTTGGTTCTTCCTTTGCAACAAGATAAGGAACCATTAACCTTGTCACATGTATTTCGTGATGCATTAGATCATTGTGTTCTGCACAGACTTTTGGAATCGATTGTGCTTCTGATGACCAGTAAAGTTTGTGTCAGCACCTCTACCCCATTTTCTAGGAATAAAAGGGAATTGCAGAGTTTCATTTAATACCCACATCTATTTTTCCCTCAATGTAGATTTCTAGTTCAAAGAAAGCATCGCCTTAGGTAATTCCATTTTATATTGTTAACCAAATGGGCTATTACTAATATTCAGGCTATAACTGGTGATTTTCCACTGAGCAAAGCAGTCACGTGAACTCACTGATCATAAAGTTCACAACTGAAAGTAATGTTCAAATGTCAGTGGCAGCCAGAAAAAAGTTGACATACATGTTCCTTTTTTATTTAAATCTAATTTTCATAAATACTAGACTCTTAATCCATCACAGGAGTGTTAATTAAAAGAGAAGAGAGAACATTTCTGAGCCAGTATTTTCCCCATTGCAGAGTAAGGTATTTGTGCATTGTCAGCCTGTTCTAGAAGTAAAACTTTTCCTGTAACTTTGGTAGAAAGCTATTCTGAAACAGGTAAGTTAGTTCTGATGCTGGTAAAAAATGTCATGTTTATTCCTGCTGAGTTCCATTAGGGTATGAGTGTTCACAACAACTATCTTCCAAATCATAATCAAGTTCCATTTTCATAATTTGCAGGGCATGAGCCAAGGCAGAGGTCCTCCAAGCAGAGATCTAAGCCAGATTGCAGGGGCTCCAATAGAAGGTAGACCTTTAGCTGGTGGGATGGACCTAAGGCACGGTCCTGGAAGAGCATATAGGACCAGCCAGGGGAAAAGGAAACTGAAATCAGTGATGCACTTAAGTCGTGTAGCAGTCAGTGCTCACAAAGCAATAGGAAGGTCTGAGTCTGCTCGCTCTCGGTGGAAGAAAGCAAAGATCTTCCCCCTGATCCTGCAGAAGGTGAAGGGTGGTAGGAAGGATTCCAGCTATGCCAAGCTGTTATCAGCTCGCCAGGTGGATGATGAGAAAAGCATGGTTATCAGGGGAAGTTACTTCCAGAAGTCCACAGATGACAGACCTTCGATGAGGAAACTCAATCATGTCTTAAAGCGCATCAGTGTCTCCAGGAAGCTTCAGGAGCCTCTTAGGAAGGATGCTAGAGGAGAAGGAGAGGAAGAATATGAGAGAGATGAAACAAAATCAGGAGTTTCAATAAGCATCACAGCAGAGAGTGAACATGAGGATAGCGACTATGAGAAGAAGAGGAGAAGAAAAGACACCTCAGAGGAGTCATCAGTGAAGAGCAGTAGCTCTGGCTCAGAGTCAGAAGACAAAGACTACTTAAAAGTAACTCTGGACCAAGATGAAGCCACTGAAAGTACTGTGGACTCAGATGAAGACACTGGGCATGACTTGGGGGATTCTGATGATGACTCTGAATCCAGCTCTAGCAGCGAATCAGACGAGGAGTCATCTGAAGAGGATGATGAGGAGGAAGACTCTGACAGTGATGAAGATGATAGCCTGTCGAAGAGCTCATCTACACGAAGCTCATACAGCAGATCAGGGACTAGTGAGTCCAGCAGCAGAAGAAGCTCTGAAACCTCCAGTAGAAGAAGCTCTGAAACCTCCAGTGTAAGAAGTAGGGGAGGGAGCTGTCGTGGCAAGGTGAGGCGATCCAGCCAGAAATCTAGTGTGAGCTCTAATGCCTCTGGCAGTGACAGGGACACAAGCTACAGGAAAACTTCAGGATCCAGCTACAAAAGCAAAACCTCCTCTGCCAGCGTGGAGATAGAAGACACAATAGAAGAGGTGTCAGAAGAAGATGAACAAGCAGATGAGGAGCAGAACGATGAGACAGCAGATAACTCAAATAAGGCAGCTCCTGAAACACCTGCCAGTGCAAAAACTGCTGCTGCTGAGGAAAAGAGAGGAAAATCAGCTGTTAATGGTGAGGAGAGTGTGGATGAAAGCACAGAAGAGGCTGATACAGATGCTAGTGACAGGGAAGAAGCTATCAGTAAGAATGAATCTTCTTGCCTAGAAAGTGAAATCAGTGTTCCTTCCAAGGGGACCAAAAGCACAGGTAGCACTACTTCTGGTAAAACTATTACTTCCCCTGACACTGAGAATCAAAGCTCTAGCAGCACTGTGAAAGGAAAGAAAATGAAAACCAAGGTGTCCCAGGAGAAAAGTAAGTCTGATGGGACTCTGGATACAGCTGTTACAGAGTCAGAGACCACTGGTGACTCCACATCCTTTTGAGCAGGAGTGACAGTAGGTGGGCATTCTGCAGTAAGGAGTGATCTTGTTTGCTGTGCCTTCTGTGTGCTCTTTCTTAAGGATTGACCTGTAGAAAACCTAACTAGCAGAATTCCTCTGAGAGAATACTCACGTATTCTTAGTTGTGGATAGAGAATCATTTTGACTGAGCAGTGGCTGGCAGGAGGACTTCTTTTCTCTGCTAGTTTCAATAATTATTTAAAGAGGCATTGTGTTGATTCTCAGATTTAATCCTTGCTGCACAGTACACATTGTGAAGCCAAGTAACATTGCATTTGACCTTAGGTGTATAATGGAGAGCTTTAACTTTTATGTTCCCCTACCATACAACATTTGCTAATCTTCAGATGAGTTCTCTGCTGTGAACATAACTCCTGTTTGCAGGGAGGACAACTGAAACTGCAGCAAGACTACAAATCCTCCCAGAAGTGTAAAGTATTACTAGCAGAGCTAGGATTAAACTGTTCCTGAATGGGGGAATTCAGGTTCCAGGTACCAGTGATGTACTAGCCAGGAATGCAAAGGTAGGTGTATGGAGTGAGCTTGGCCAGAAAAGGAAATGGGTAAGGTTTTCCAAATCCTGCCCTTCACAGTGATTTTTATTACTGTTTTTATAATTTAAGAGGCATAACACCAAAGTATTGCTGAAGGTAGCCATCACCTGTGTGCTGCATTTTGATACCTGCTTTTTGACACTCAATAACTTGTAACAGCTGATGTAGTTCAATAGAGAGGTCTTGTAGCACTTTAATTAGCACAGTTCTGCTCAGGGTGAGCATGATTGTATAGGAAGGACTTCTCTTCCTGGCAGTCCAGGTGGCCTTTGTATTCTCATAGAAGCAGCAGCCTCTGCATGATGTTCCTCCTTATAGAGCTCCTACCTGTGCTTTATTTACCTTCTATCCAAAGCCAGGGAGCTGTGTCTCAACTACTAGATTTATCCAGATAAGCCATAAAATAAAGAAACCTAAATCAAAGGAAAGCTCTGAGCAAGGACTGGATTAGTTGTATGAGTGAGTATTTTAAAGTTATATATAGCACAGAGTTTAACTGCACACAGTGTTTTAACATAAATCCCATTTAAACTGCTCATTCTTTTCATCTACCTGAATACATCTGTGTGAAAAAAATGGTGTGTCTTTATCAGGAGTGAAAGAATAGACATCTAACTAATTTACTTCTCCAGAGCTCAGGAGTAATCTCCATCTGTTTGTACCTTGCATGGTTTCCTTTCTCTAAAAACTGACTTTTTTGAGTGTGCATGTGTATGTGTTGCAGTGGGAGTGACTTGTGATGGCATCTGCTGCCTTAGTTCTCATGAGTACTTCAAGGATGGTAGTAGCTTGTTTCAGTGTGCTGCAAGGAAGCATTTATTTTAAACAGATCAATTATAAATTTAAATAAGCCATGGGGTTTGAGTAATCACTAGTAGTACAAAGTCACAGCAACGTGGAAGTTGTGTTAACCCTTTAAATATATATATAAACTGTATAAATGCTAAAGTCTCCTTTCTCCATGACAGCAAAGCATCTCTGCTGATCCCAGTAGATTGAAACAGGCACCAATATTGTGATTTACAGAAGTTTCCTTTCAGAAAGCAATGTCTCCATTCTCCAGATTCTCTACAGAAGGTGCACTTCAACTGAACAGGAGCACAGCTGAGTGCACCTGTATAGCCAGAAGAAAAAACACCCAAATTCATCACTTCTTTCCAGAGCTGAAGGAAAACATCACAGTTTTTATCCATTCTATCTTACTCGCAGTTCAGTTGATGAAGTAAAATGAATTTATCTGCCTTATAACTTAGGTGTGAAGAATTGTTTACATGTTCAAGTGTTAGGTAGAGCCCTGCACCTGAGGAGAAATAACCCCATCTCTGTGAGGAGAAAAGGATGGTTAATCTGGAGAAGAGCAGAGCCAGAGTGGATCTGCCCAATGCTGATCAATAACTAAAGGGCAGGAGTCAGGAGGATGGGGCCAGACACTTGTCAGTGGTGCCCAGGGACAGGGCAAGAGACAATGGGCACAAACTGGAACCCAGGAGTTTCCACTTAAACATGAGGAAAAACTTGTTTGCTGTGAGGGTGCAGAGCCCTGGCCCAGGCTGCCCAGAGAGGTTGTGGAGTCTCCTTCTCTGGAGAGATTCCAAAGCCACCTGGAGGTGATCCTGGGCAACCTGCTGTAGGTGCCCCTAATAGCATGGGGGTTGCACTAGATGATCCCTTCCAACCCCACCAAGCTGGGATTCTGTGCATATATGATAGGTGTACACAGTAGTAATGAATATTAAGATAAACCTGTGTGCAACCTAAGAGGAAGGCTCCGAAGACCAAGTTAATAACAGTTCATACAAGTGTCTAGAGAAAAGATAACTAACAGACAGAAGAAGGGCATGGAAATGTAAGAAACCCTGGTGAGATTACTGATGTGTGTATTTATTGTCAAACAGTGGGCCAGAAAGAAGAAGATCAAGTTGCTAGTGGACCCAGAGTATGAGACCAGCTCCACTGGAGAGGAGAGTGCTCCCGATGGCAGCCAGAGGAGCCGTGTGCCCAACCCCAGCCTCCAGCCCAACCCCAACGGCAATGTGTACATCGCCCAGAACGGCTCCGTGGTCAGGACCCGCCGCCTTGGCCTGCCCAACCAGCTGAAAGCCACATCTCCTGTCAGGCTGGGGAAGCAGTTCAAGAAACTGGACAAGCTTGCGGTGACACAGGAGGAGAGTGTCCCACTGAACACCTTGTCAAAGGGGCCACCTTCCGGGGACAAAGTGAACATGAGACCTTGCAGTGTCTCCTTTGCTTCCTCAACTATAGGGGCTGACAGTGGAGTAACAAAGCCAGGAGGCTCCAGAAGGAAAAGCACAGAAGACCGTGAATCAGTTGCTGATAGTGAGGCCAAAGAGCCCTTAGAGTCGCACAGTGAACACACCCAGTCAGATGAAGAGGAGCTCTGGATGGGCCCTTGGAACAACCTTCACATACCAATGACAAAACTGTGACCCTATTTTGTTTTTTATGTTCATTTTTACTTCAGTTTATAACAAACTGGGCTTTTTATTGTCACTGAGGGAAATGGAGGAGGTTTGTATGGTGCACATCCCTTCTACCAATGACATGCTTTAAGATTTGAGAGCAAACTTTGCACTTACATTTGTACCAATTAATTGTCCTCCCCCACAACTCTTTTGACAGGCTCCCATTTCACTAAACAATACTTTGTTTGAATTAATTAGGGTTTTTTTTGGATCTTGGTTTATTTAATAAACAGTAAACTACTAATCAATGCACAGCAACGTTTGGTTAACTTCTCAGTTCTCTACCTGCCTAGCGTGGTTTTCTGTATGGTACTTGTGGCTCTGCTGTTGAGATTTGGAAGCTGTCTTATTTATGTTCAAGATTTATATCCAGAGCTCTTGGTTCTGAATTCAGAGTAATAAATACAAAATAAATCCATGGAAGTCAATGGAGCAAATCCTGGGCTGGCTTCAATTGGAGTAAAGCAATAGAGCAGCTTATGCAAGCAGAGGCTCTGGCTCAGCACCCACCTAGCAAACTGTGTGGAGTTGGGAGTTTGTAGGAGTATAGCGCTGTTATATGGAAAAGTGGAACAGAAGATTACATGAGATTAAAATTGCCAGAGGATGGAGATGTGTAGCAGTTAATCTTATTCACAGCTACCTGGCCATGGTTCATTCATTTTCTTCTCTAAATTAGCTCATTCCAATTTTCTTTTCCAGCCAATTTTTCACTTTTTCATCTCTTCCCACATCAGTTCTGTTTTCTTCTTCATACAGCCTTTAGCTCTGGGTTTTATGCTCCATCAATAATTGTCATCTGATGGCTATATTCCTCCAAAATAAGTCAGGATGATACAGGAGTCTGTGTGATAGGAATAGGCATTAAAGAATAATTAACAGGAAGGGAATGGAAATATTCTCAAGCCCAGCTAGCTATTGGGTTAAATGGTACAATCACCAATCCACCCCAGTAGTGTTGAACATAAACCTACTAAAAAGACTAATGGGTCGTGGTCAAGGAGATGAAAGTGAGTGTTCTATGAGATGAATATGTATAAACAAATCTGTGAAGGGCAGAAGGTGTCAGAACACACTCAGAATGGCTTAAAAACATTTAACTAAGCATTACCTGTAAAATACACTACAGAAATTGTGGCACTTGCTTATAATACTTATGTGTACCTCCAAGGAGTGAGTGTGTTGTGGTACAGGGAGCTGAGAAATGCTACTGTTGGTGGTCACCAATGCCTAGAAGACACTGGCAGTACAGCCACCTGTATTTCTCTCCAATGTGACATAGCAAAGAAAGCAAGAAGGTACAGATTCACATGAGAAAAGTGTCCTCTTGTGTTATGCAAACTTGTTCTTCAGCACAAGATTAAACCAGTTGGAGAGCCACATGGATCCATCTCCAAGGACAGGAAGAGTCACCAGATAAACATGTGCCATTAGTAAGGAAGAGATGGGCACCTTCAGTCTTTCCTGTTGCTCTAGATGAATCTCACCACAGGATCAGGATGAGAATGGCAGTGGGTTCTGCCCCAGCACTAAATGGACTTCTACTGTGATGGTGCTTGTTTTCCCCTCACACAGGTTCTCCTCCATGAGATTCCTCCTAAAGTTGGCCTTCAGAAGCTGTTTGCATGTTGTTCCAATGTAAATGTGATATTTCTGTCCAATATCTCCTTTTCAAGCTGAGATTTCTGACCAAATATTTTGAGAGATGGTGCTAATCTGCAGGTATCAGAAATGCAATGCAGTCTGCCTACCACCTGAGGGAAAACACCACACAGAGCAGGTATTCCTTTTGCCTAACTTACCTTGGTGTATTTGCACTTGGTACCTAACCAAAACATAGCTGTTTGGGATTTAGCTGGAGTCTGAACATACAGGTAAGAATCATGGAAGAAAGAAAGAAATCTGTTATTTGCAGTAACTAGTATCACATTGTATTTTCATCTTGTTTAAGGTACTGTTATTATTTCACTATATAAATCATTATTGCCAATTCTGTCAGTTCAGTCCTTGCTAAATACTTTGATAAAGTCACCCTGCAGCCAGGTGTGCCTTAGTCAAGCCAACCATCTCCTAGGTGCTGTGACATGCTCCTATTTGGCACACTGAGCCATTCCTGGGGAGCTACTAGCAAGTGATGTGTTGTGTGGTAGAATTAGTGGTTCTCAGCCACAGCTTGGCTGTTGTTTTAGCATTGGTTTTTGTGAATAAATGTTGCAAGATCCCAGTGATCAGCACTGCTGCTCACCAAGGTAAGGCTTGAGATTCTCCTTGATGCCTGTGTTGAAGGCCAACAGGAGAGTGTAGAGAAGCTCTACTATGATTAATTTTAGTATCTAAGAAAAAAAAGCCTTACTTCCTCAATAAAGGTCAGCAAGGGAAATTGTATTAAGGCCATTCTTTAATCTGATTAATTTTTCACAGGTAGCAAGATGATTATTTTTTTAATATATTAATATTTTAGAAATTAGATCTAGCCAGCATCTCTCTAGCAGCATTCCCAAAGAGCTATTGGATTCCAGCTTATGTCAGAAATGCTGCTAGAAGGCTGTTTTAATGAAATAGGGAAGTGCAATTTTAAAATATATAAAATATTAAGGAGAGTCTGCTCTGATTTGGTGTTACAAACAGCTAGCACAGCACACTAGTCCCAGGAAGAGCAGGTAAACAGCATGCTGCTAATTAATCACTACTGTTTCAATGAGGAACACCAAGGAGAAGAATGCAGTAAGCCACAAAACTTAATCCTATCACCAAGCCAAGTGAGAAAAGTAAACATTTGTCCCTCCCATCATTTTAATTTACTGATAGATGTTTTTTCCTTGCAGACTGAAAAACGTGCGTGGTTACACTATCAACATGCATAAATAAATGCAGGATGAGGATGTGAACACTGAGCAGTCATCAGGAGCCTGCAGGCATCTTGAAAGACCACAGTGTGGTGAAACATTGGCTGTGGAATATGAAGGCCAATTGAGTCAGAAGTGCAGGAAGGAACAAAAGTGCTGTTGCCAGGTCTCATGTTTAGCAGCTACACTTGGCTCAGCCCCTGACTCCTTCTTGGTTTCCTTCAGAAGGATGAGCAAGGGCAGGAGACAAGGTTCTGTGCAGTGCCTGGAGAGATACCCAGCCCAGCACAGGTGCCAGAGCACAGCCAGGCTGGGCACTGCACTGCCCAGGCTAATTATCCTGCCAAGATGACAAATTGCACTCCTTTTATTTCTGGACTTACAGAATAGCTATGCCCTTGTTTGCCTGGAGGAGATTTGCTGTCTTTGCCCACATACCCCTGTATCTCTATACATACATGCACCTGCCTGTCCACCATCCTTCTCCATCTAGAAATGGAGAGCTAGGACATAGATAAGAAGATAAAACAGATCTTCCTGTTAAGCTAATGGCTAAGGAGAGGCTGCTGTGAATGAAATTCTCATTAAAAACTTGGTATCTTAAAGGGAGGAGGCAGAAAGAGAGAGATGATGGAAGTCACAGCACTGATTATCCCTGTGCAATACCATGATAGCCAGACCCTGGCAGCTCCTGAAGCAGGGCCACCAGGCTGCAGCACTGCACTGGTGCTGCCAGGAGAGCTCTGCAACAGCAGCACCCCATCACTTTTCTCTCCTGGTCCCACTTGCTGGATGTACAATATGGTTGTGATCGAAATGCAGACCCAGAGCTGCCTGTGCTCTGCCCTGTGTGGTTCCCATTGGAGCCAGATCACATTTCTTGTGCCACCATGAATGTAACACAGTGAAATAGCTTGTTGTGCCAAATGAGTTTGGGTTAGCAGGAGGCAAAGTACTCAACTGTAGTTTCCACAAAGGCAAAGAGAAAAGTCCTGATTTCAGCTGCTGCTCTGTTTATGACACAGCTTTCCAAGCTTTCTTGATAACCTCCACATCCTCAAACTAATGAAGATGTAGCTGATCTGGGTTGTCTCACAGCAGTGTCCCCTTTTCCCAATTCCCCTTCTCAGCTGGGGAGGAGTCTTTGGGTGATAGAGCAACTGCTGTAGTTTAACCCCAAAATGTAGAAATATGTTCATCTGAGTGATGCTGGGTCAGCCTCCATAGAAAATATGTGTTATTGTTACAGTTTGGGGGCAATAGAATCTGATAGATCCCTTGAGACAGCAGCTGGAACCACAGTCCTTCTAAGGGCCACTGAAGAGCAGAGACTGCTGGTATGAAGGCACAACACCCTGTTGAGCACAGGTAAGTGCAGAACTGGCTCCTGTAGACCTTTTTTTTGCTGATCTGCAGACTGCTTGTTAAAAAAAATCAGAGCGAGTATGGTCTTGATACTTAAGTCATGGGGTAGTTAGACACATAATGTTGCAGATAAGGTTGCTGCTATCCCTTCAGAGCCCAGGTCCTTCCTGAGGAAGTTTCCTGCTTTGCCAATTAAAATCAAATGATCCCCCAGAAATACATCAATTTGCATCGTATGTGTTTAGCTTGTGCTGATAGTATACTTGTAGTAGTTGGGGTCAAGCTTACTGCATACATCTAGGCAGGGTAGGTGCCCACAGACAACTTGCCCACTGAGCCTTAGTCCTGGTTTTGCTTCAGATCACTGGGAATGCCTTTTGCAGAGGGGGTTTAGGTTGCCAGGATGCTGGCACCCATGATTCCTTTTATTTTGTGTGTGTGTGTGTCCATTATTCAGGAGATCTGTTGAGCACTGTTTGCATTGTGCACCTCTGTATGGATGTATAGGAACATGAAAGGCTGCTTCAGCAGTAAGGAGCTGTTGTGGGGAGCAAGAAAACCTCACCAGTACTTGAGGTTTGATCTTTTCTGGCTAAGTCAATTCAGGGCAGGCTGTTAAAGCAATAAAGTTGTTGAAATGCAGCAGCTGCTGTAGCACTGCAGCTTCTGAGCATGACTTCTTGTTAGAATGGAGGGATGCTCTGTGTCCACACACACTGACCATGCCTCCATGAAGGAACCCTTTCTGCACTGCAGCATGTCCAATGGCAAGTGTGCTACAGAATATATCCTCCAAGAGGAGGGATGTTTAAGGAATTAATGAAAAATACTCCTCCAGTGATGTTGCTGCTGAAATGCAGGGTTTTTGTTGCATTTAAAAATGGAGTGGGTGTCCTGAATAAAGCACAGAAGACCAGATCATCCAGGGACAAACCCATTCGTACTCAGCCTTAGCAAAGGGGACTGCTGGCAGGCCATTTTTATGTGAGAATGGCCTCACCTCTTATTACTGATGCATATTTTAGAAGCTTTAATAATAGATGAAAAGGCTTACAACTATTGGAATATGGACCTTCTTTTTTATTCCAGCAGCAAAATGCTACATGGGTTTATAAAAGGAGGCTATCTTTATGAAAGAACTACAAGCACTGCTGTAAGGGGACTGGGTTTGAAGTGCTTTTTTTGTAGTAAGCTCATTATGGAAGCTCTTCACAGCTGCTCTGTTTCATGTCTAGCAGCTGGAGCCATGTTGGTGCTGTATTGCAGAGTTCAAGGCTTGAGGCCATGTTCCTTTCAACTGTAAATACCTAACTCCTTTGACTTGGTTTCCTGCTGTAGGTCCCTCTCCTGGTTTCAGCTGTGCCCTGATTTCTGAGAGCCTTACTTCTTCATTCTTAGAGCAGCACTTCTTGTTAAGTTCTAAATTCCAAAGGCAGACTAGAAAAAGCTCTTGTATGATCACTTCTTCAGTGCCCAAACCTCTTCTTACTCCTTGCCATGAAGACCTTCAGAGTTTGGTTTTAAGAAACACTGTCACTGCTGACTTTGTGCTCTCTCATGTCTAAGGCATGGCTCTGTGGTGCCTTCTTTCTGTGCTTGTCACACATGAGCTTCCCTTTGACCTTCAGCTTCTCAGACTGCTTTGGTTTTGTGGCACGGCACAGGCAGCTGAAGCCTGGCCAGTGTTTCAGTTTGCTGCTACTGTTTGCTCTGACTTCCAGGAGCTTAAGTTCTTGTTCCAAGTGATTGTTTTATTTACAGATCTGACTGTGGCTCTTTCTCTTTGGCAAAGGTCCCTTTTATGCCTGTATCCAGTGGGAAGTGCTCAGCCCCTGCACTGCAGCACCACTCCACCAATGTGTGTATAGAACCAGCACTTCCCAGATGCCTGGTCAAAATTAGTCCATCAACAATTAGTTCTCCAGCAGTTGTGAGCTACTAATTAGCTCTCCTAAGATTTGAAGACCTCTTGTTTCTGATGTTTGTGTTGCTTTCTTGTTTTGGGTTTGATTTCCTAGGGAAACAGTACTTGCATGACTGCAGTGTCCTCCCACTTGTCCCTCCTGCCCTGAATAATTTCTGAACCAAATGGCAGATTTCATCCCAATTTGAAGGGGAGTTAGTAGTCTCCAAATTAATTGAGTTTCCACACCTTCAGGAAAACTGACAGCTGGGTAGTGGAAAGTGAGAGGCAAATGAATGGTCCTGTGCCCCCAGAGGAAGATAAGAACTGTCAGTACTGTTCAGATGGCCACAAGCAGATGGCCAGCCTGGTTCTTCCATGACTGCTGGGGAGTGCTGGTGGCCTTGGGATGCCTGATGTGACCATGGTGGGGATGGCAGAGGGACAGATGAGAGAAATCCAAATGCTTTCTCTGTTCATGGTGCAAGTGAAGCTATGTACAACATTAGGAATAGAAAGTAAACAGTTATCTTTTACAGAGATCTTAAACCCTTTGAGAGCCATCATTGTCTGCTACCTGCACCTGCCATGAGATGTGAACATGCTCATTGCTCCTCCACTTTGACTAGCAGAACATTCCAAGCCCTGTCCTTCAGCACAGACTTAAACCTCTGACGTTTGGTTTTAGTTAATGTTTTGAAGATATAATAATAAGACTTCAATATGTTGAGTAAGAATAATTATTCACTCACTTTTATAAGGTTTATGGCAGCTGCACAATACAACTTTTTTCCCCCTAAAATAAAGTCCTAATTAGAATGGTAATGTCTTTTCTTTAGGAAAGCTTTTAAAGTAATTGTGAAGTCACCTATAACTTTGTTTGAATAGGCAATTAATTCTCAGTTTCATTTTAGTAGCTGTCTTCCGTGAGCTTCCCCATAAACCCTCAGCCTTGCACTGGCTGGAGCTGCACGATGACAGTTTCACTTAGATACTCAGGGTTTCTTTTGCATTTTATCAAAGAAAGGCAGTGCACAGATGATTTTTGGGGTGCTATCTGTTAACCCTGTGATAGTCACTTTGGAAAAGTTAAAGGGAACAGAGCTTGTAGAGGATCAACAAAGTCTCTTAAATGTCTCTCTTAAGAAAAATTAATAGGAAATGTACAATGTGCCACATGCAGCATAAAACCAGGAACTGAACATTAACTGATACCTGCTAATGAATTTTGCAGATTAACAGCTCCTGGAGGTTTAAAAACTTAGCCTAAAATGGTCTGTGTACATTCAGCTGCAGAAGTGATTTGTTCATCCTTTCCCTTCTGGTTGAAACGATTTTTGCCCTCTAAAGTTGTAGAAGAGTCCCTCTTGTGGTGTAGGCCATGAAAGCAACAGCAGAACTGTGGCTTTACCTAATGTTCTCCTTTTCTCTGTTAGATCAGGAGCATTAATAAATCAAAGCATGCTCTGACTTTTTCTTGGAGCTTTGCAGTTGGTACTAGAACACCAGAAAGTAAAGGCATGAAGACTGATTTTCCTCCACTTACCACCACTCTGAAGTCACAGCTTGTCATCTGGAGGCTTCACCACAGCTTCTGCAAAACTTGGTGCTGGAGAGAGGTGAGTGTTGGGCATGAGGAAGCTGTCAAGAAGACACTTTACAGGATTTTCCTCAAGGTGGGAGAGAGGAAACAAGTCAGGATCCTGTGACTCCTGAAATTCCAGTGGTGCTGTGGAAGATCAGAGCTGTACAGTGTGGCTGTCAGCACTGAACTAAGTGGGAAAAGATGCAGCATCTTTTCTCCTGGCCACTGCCACTGTCCTCCTCTACTATATTTCCATTTGATTCTCCTGAAGTGTACCCAAACCTGAGCACTGTGTGGGATGGTTTATGGAGCTGCCAGTTATCACTGGCACCCTGTGACTTTGCTGCAGCAGCATTTCTGGGTAAAGCCTGGTTTAGTTCTAACAAAACAAAAAATGAGGCCAAAACTCCACATGAATTCTTCACTTTTAAGTAAGGTGGTCTTTAAAAGGCATATCCTTTCCATTAAAAAACCAAGGATAAGCTAACCATCCCATTCCAGTGCTCTATCACCCTCACAGGAATTGAGTGTTTCCAGTTCTGGGTTCCCTAGTTCAAGAGAGACTGGCCTAGGCTGCTCAGAGAGGTTGTGGAGTCTCCTTCTCTAGAGAGATTCCAAACACACCCTGGTTTAGTAGAGGGATTTGGACAAGATGACCTCTAGAGTTCTTTTCCGACCCCCATCGTTCTGGGATGCAATTTCCAGATGACAAACATCCATCCTTCTAGCCCAAGCTATTTGACTTGATGTAGAGAGAAAGGGATAAATTAGTGTCCTGAGCCAGAACTGAGTACCTTACTATTTGTGTTAACTCTCCCTTCTCCAGGGAACAGTGAATTTGCCATTTGGCTTCATGACATCATGTTTGTGTGACAAGATTTGCATTGAAGCCCACAGCACTTGGAACCACTGTTAAAATGATCACTGACTTTTCTGTGTACCATCAAGAGTTTTATTTAATCAATCAAATGACAAAGTGCTGAGAGAGTCATGTATTCACTTGTTAAACACTCTGGACTCCTCACCTTTGTGTTTGCTTTGTTCCAGCTCATTATCCATGAGCCTGTAGCAGGTGAGAGCTGGGTGAATAGTTACTGATAGCTCCTCTGAAACCAAGAGGATGCAGGCAGACCAAAGTAGTGGAAATGAGAGGCCTAACTCTGAAATGGCATTGCAAAACCCCCTGCTCTAATAAATCAAACCAGTGCACCAGGTGAGACCAGGGGCACTATGCTCTTGGCATGAACACCTCACAAGAATGATGTGAAAATGTTGGGAATAGAGGACCACCATGCCTCCTGAAAGAGCTGTGCTGCCCAGAGCTTGGACTAATTGTCTTAGATGTGTCTATATACAGCATTAGAGTGAAAATGCAGAGCCAGGCTATTCCTCTTCTGCTTTATTTGAGGATATAGCAACTTCAGGAAGTTGCAGTACACTTTAGACAGCAGCAAGCCTCAAGATGCATTGCATTGGGAAGCTGAGGGGTGACTTACACCCCTCACCCTACATCTGAGCCCTCCTTTGCTGCAGCTTGATAGTGGTGCAAAGTAAAGACAGTTCTTGAGGACAGAGGTGGTTTGTTGAGTGGGGTTTTGGCCAGGCAAGAAAGCTCTAAGTAGAATAGCCCTTGCAGGCAAAAAGGAGAGTGATATCTTTTGGGGTCCAGTTTGGAAGTCTCTTAATCGCCAGAACTTGGAGAATTTCTGAGCTTTCCTTCACTGGTGTCACTGGAAGTGGTTTTGTGCAATCTGAGTAAGGCCCAGAAGGTGTCACCACAGGACAAGAGGAGAGCAGCCTCAAGTCCTCTTCAAAACAGAGGAGCCCAGGCAACCTCTAGAATTTCCCTTGTTGGATTTATATTTAGAAAACTTGTGGTTTGTTTTTTTAACAATGAGATTAACGTTAACACAATTAATGCATGAGAAAAGTCAAAAATGTGGTGGTTGTTTTAACACTTCTTCCAGGGAGCATTTTTTGGTAAGGATTTGCATTCTGGAATAGATATTTATAAGCAGCTTCCCAAATAGAACTGCAGACTATTTTTGAGCAGTTGCAAAAGCAGTCATGGGAAAAAACTCTTTTTCCTCCATAAAAGGAGTGGTCAGATGGTCAAACGAGTTACTTTATTACAAACAAGCAGTGTCCAGCTCTTGTTTTTGCATTGCTCTGGGGCTGTTCCTCTCATTTCCTCTCCTTTGCCATAAGTTTAACAAGTTCCTCATTTTTACTAGAAAGCCAAAGGGTCATTTAAAAAACATAACAAACATGTACAAACAAATAAAGCAACTTTCTCTTTTGCAAAGTCAGCACATAAAAAATGATGCAAACAACTCTGTCCATGATGCATCAAAGCAATCCTCTTGGGACTCTCACAGGCATCCACAAAAGCTTTGGTATCTGCAGCTCTACACTCAGATGTGTTTTAGTTGCTTGCATGTGCTTAACTCTTGACTCTCCAGTCTGGTCTAGTGGGACATCAGTGTAAATCTCATCCATCTCAAAAGAGTGTATATAGGAGCTTGAAGCAGCTTTGCCTGCTTGTTTCTGTGGAAAATCCCAATCTCTGCAATATTTCCCACTAAATTATATTTTATATTTGCCAGTGGTGAGGCTGTGCCTCAAATAATACGTTCAGTTTTGTGTGTCTCACTCCAAGAAGGACATTAGAGTGTTGGAGCATGTCTGAAGAGCAGCAGAGGTGGTGAATTCAGGGTCTAGTGCACAAGTGCAACACTTAGAGCTGTAAGCGCTAGCAAAACCCAAAGATTAATAACTTGGACAGAGTAAAACCATACCAACAGGAAAGTGAGTAGTAGAAGAGTGTTTGGAAAAACGACTAGAGGCTTCAGCTAACCTCCCCCACCCTCCTCTGCAGAGATTTTAACTCATCTCTGGTGCCACAGCAGGTGAAAATGGTTTGCAGTAGCAGGTGCAGCTTATGGGCAATCATGAGGCTGGTCGATGTCTCCTTTCTAGAGACACACCTGTCTATGATTCCAGGAGGGGCTACTTTCTGTAAAACATGGCTTGGAGAGAAAAATAATTCTTAAAACTTCCTTCTGCTTCTTTCCCTGCCTGTTATGGTGTCCCTTTTCCTCTCTTTTGTTTAACCTCACCTCTCATTTCCCAGTCAGTAGCAGGCACTGGTGCTGACTAACTGCATGTGTACTGGGAATTTTCTCCCACCTTTTTCTCCGAGATGTGCTTTTTGCCATTTTAAGAGCAGAAATACTACTTTTTCCTGAGCGTTTTCCTCACAATCTGCTGGGATTTGCTGCTGCCAGCTTTATTCTAAACCCACCCATCTCCGATGCCCTTTAAGCCTTAGTTCTATCCCCAAAATACGCAGCAGACCCAGCGCAGCTGAGGTTTAGGCGGGAAAACGCCTTCCCCCTCCCCCTCTCTGAGGGGACGCGCGGTAGGCGGGAAAACTCCTTGCCCCTCCCGCTCTCCCTCTCTGAGGGGACGCGCGGCAGGCGGGAAAACCTCCCCCTCTCTGAGGGGGCGCGCGGTAAGCGAGCCGTGAACCGCTCGCGCTTCGTCCTGCCTCCACGCGCGTGCATAAAAGTGCCTGTTGTCACAGCTTTGGGGCTGCGACACCGAAAGCTGATGGAGGAGGGGGTGTTAAGCGGAAGAGAACGTGAGGAGTGCGGAGGACGGACCGGCAGGTTGTGGCGGAGCCGCATCTCTGTGGGAGGCAGCGCGCGAGGAGCCTGTGTGAGGTGGCTTGAGGTACAGATCCCGCCAAGGTGGCTGTGGAGGTCTCATGTTTCTCTGGTCAGGACCTGGCTTCGGAGAGGACCTAGAGGATCCCTTCAAAGTTACAAGTGTGGGTTAGATGAGTGGAGAGTGAAGTGGATTGAGAAATGGCTGAAAGACAGAGCTCAGAGGATTGAGAAACTGCTGAAGGACAGAGCTCAGAGGGTTGTGATCCGTGCAGAGTCTGGTTGGAGATCTGTAGCTTGCAGTGTTGGGGGAGAAGATCATCATGAAGATCAACAAGGGCAAGTGTAGAGTCCTGGACCTGGGGAAAAATAACCTCATGCACCAGCACAGATTAGGGGTTAACCTGATGGAAAGCAGCTGTGCAGAGAAGCACCTGGAGTGCATTAAGAAGTGTGGCCAGCAGGTCAAGGGAAGTTCTCCTCCTCCTCTATTCTGCCCTAAGGAGGCCACATCAGGAGTCCTGGGTCCAGAACTGGGCTCCCCAGTTCAAGAGAGACAAGGAACTACTGTAGAGAATCCAGCAGAGTATAAAGAAGATGAGTGGAGCATCTCTGGGAGGAGGAAGGCTGAGAGCCCTGGGGCTGATTAGCCTGGAGAAGAGCAGACTGAGAGAGGATCTTCTCAGTGCTGATCAATATCTGAAGGGCAGAAGTGAGAGGCCAGACTGTTCAGTGATGCCCCATGACAGGACAAGTGGCATTAACTAAACATGGTAAGTTCCAACTAAACATAAGGAAAAACTTCTTTCTTGTGGCGGTGTCAGAGCCCTGGCCCAAGCTGCCCAAGAGCAGTTGTGGAGTCTCCTTCTCTGGAGAGATTCCAACTATACCTGAATGTGGTTGGGCAAAATGCTTTGGGTGACCCTGCTTTAGCAGTGGGGGGTTGGACTGGATGATCCCCAGAGGTCCCTTTTGGCCCCCACCATGCTGGGATTCTCTGATTCCCCCACTTTTTAGAGAGCTAACACAGGTATAAACCCTTTTCTTCTCCCACAGTGACTGTGTGCACAGCTACAATGAGAAAGTGTTGAAATTACAACAGTCATTGAAGTCTTGAAGTTTTTCTGTGGCCGGACAGGAGTTCAACCTGCAGAGCTGGTGTGTTTGCCATTGTTCCTGCCTACTCTGGGGTGAGTTAATTTGCAAAATTCATGT
The DNA here is from genome assembly GCA_013396975.1 of Bucco capensis. Classification (NCBI taxonomy): domain Eukaryota; kingdom Metazoa; phylum Chordata; class Aves; order Piciformes; family Bucconidae; genus Bucco; species Bucco capensis. The sequence continues at coordinate 86,014 of VWZO01002979.1, read as the reverse complement.
TACCTGCAGAGTCTTCTACTTCTGTGCGGATGAATTGTGTTTCCAAAGTCAGACATCTTGGCCTGAGGCCGGCCATGTTGTTTAAGTAAGGTTACAGGTTCATCCTGTCAATAGAAAAGCTTGGTTGGTGGAGAGATTATGGAAATGTGCTTGCAAAACAGTTTTATGTTGTTGGTTGCTTAGGTAAATGGTATGCTCTTTCTTTACTCATGGAAGTATTTCATGCACTTTCAGTGCTAGTCTGTGGCTATAAAAGGACAGATCGTTTTGATTCCAGTTGCCATACTTTTGGATGTCTTGACTTTCTCCTACTTGCTTACATGGCAAGGGAGCTAGGTGTTGGCTGAAAATGTCCATGCGTGTTCCTGCAGCTTCAGGTTCATGGACATATAGTTGTGATTGAGTAAAGTCTGGAAGTGCTTGGATTCTTGAGGAGAAGGAGGAGAGAACAATCACTAGAAAGTTAATAGATTAAAACTTGTTTTATTTATTATCTCACATATGTTGCATAGGTTCCTGTATACATACAGAGTTTTGGCATTTTTTTGTCTCAGTGAACATAAGTTCTTAGTCTGCAGTAATACGCTTGGAGCAAATAATAATGATATCTGTGTGTCTTAGAGTACCAAGAGTTTAGCTACTGTGCTGTTGTTTTGTAAGGAGGATTGGGAATATGTGCTGATGTTCCTCCGCATCTAGAGGTTCAACTCCTGTGATTTTCAAGGTGTAACTGTTGACCCAGGCTGCCAAGGAATCACAAACTTCTGTGGGGAGGACTTTATAAGTGAAAGCTGTCAGTTCACATACTCCAAGAAGTTCAGACAGCATGGGTTTTGTTTCTGGAACTGTAATTTCATCTCCTTGTTTGAAAATGTAGGGTGATGGTAGGTTTGTGGATGTCCAGGTGGTTGGGTGCTGATGTGCAAGGGCATCTATTGGAAGAGCACATGTGTTTAAGTAACAGGGTTGGGTTTTTTTGGTGATGCTTTTGTTCTGAAGCTCAGTTTAAGTAGAAGTTCTTCTGCGTATTTCTGACTGTTATACAAGTGTTACGTTTGGATTATTGTCTAAAGCTGAGTGAAATCAGATACAGGCTGCAAGTAGAGGTTGTAATGACTATGTTGAGGTTTACATCCAAATTCATACATGCTAAGACTATTTTTGGAGTCAGCACATAAAGCTAGCATATCTACAAAGACTATTGGCTGAAGCTTTCTGCCCTGAGCAAATCCAGAGCCAGAAGTTTCATACCTAATTCTAACGCGGGTTTGCTCAGAACAAACTCCTCCTTCCCCCAGGAAAAGAAAGTTCGAAGGTTATATGAGAAATCAGGGAAGGATAAAGTGTATCACTGAGTTATGTAAGCTCACAATGTGACTTTTGCTACTTCACTGGGTTTGGTGAACTTCTTGGTTAAACCTGCTTTTAAGCATGGGCTTGATCTTGATGTAACAGTGGTGTAACCAGGGTGTTGGTCTTGAATTCTTTCTCTCCAACTATAATGCCGAGCATTGAAAATAATTTCAATTTGCTTTTAAAAATGATCTTGATTTCTGTAAAGCCTGTTTCTTTAAAAGACTGGTGAAAGGGGAATGAGTTTCCAGGATGCGGCTGTGTTTCATCCGAAGCTTCCTTTAAACCATAGTGGTAATTCGAGAAAAAGACAGTAGAGGGGGCTCGTGAAATACATATGATCGGTTCTCCAGTAAAATACCGAGTTTCTTCTTTTTTCTGCTGCTAGAGGTGGAGGGTGCTGAAGTTTTCTGGGCAGACAGTGCACGGCCACGGTAGGCTGGAAGCTCAGGATAATTTTGAGGGGATGCCGATTGAAACCAATTATGGGGAAAAATCCTAAAGCACCCAAGGAAGTTATTTGGGTTATATTTATGTTTTGGGTTTAATGTATGGAGTGTATATGAAGCATGGAGTGAGAAAACCAGCCATGCTGAAGTAAACCAGCATCATTCTAAATGTTACATATATGGCAGCATGTTCTTTTCCAGCTACATTTTAAGCATCTGAAAAAGCTCTAAAAGCTTCTGGTTGCAGTATTTCAGTGCCTGGTCTATCAGCGTGCCTGGGACACTGAAGCAGCATAGAATTGCCATGTTAATTTTAAAGAGAATAAATATTCTGTTGACTCAGAACAGTATTACAAGCAGGAGGACATAACGTATCATCAATTTAAATATGTGCTGAACTGTTCTCTTAATGTTTACTGTGTTGTTGAACAGGTTAGAAAGGTGAAGAGATTTTTCACTTGAGGGTTTCCTCAGAGACATATCTGCTATTTGATATGCCACCTTCTGACATGGCTTAACTGTTGATGGCAATGACCTTTGATTTGCTATCAGCGACATCGTATTGAACCTTGGTCAATGTTCTCTTGTAGATACAAGGTCATAAGTGCTGTGTGGTGTGTTTCATTTCATGTTTCTCTTCCTTGATAGCAATGACATCATAGCCAATACACTATGGAACTATAGTGTATTTTTTTCCAGGTAATTGAATTCATATGGATTTTGGCCTCATGTCCTGTAGGAAACCGCAAGTACAAGGTGCTGAAAAATCCCCTGTAAAGCTAGGGAATGAAAGTGGACCTGTACAAAACAGAGCTTTTGCTGAAATGTTGTCCTAGAAAGCAGATTACAAATATTCATTGTTAATGGCTTTAGACGATAGCTGGGGGAAAAAAAAACCAACCTCCTAGTAAAATAGCCAAAGAGGATGATTTTTTTCCACGCAAAGAACTGCAGTCCTGTTAAGTGTATGTGTGTCTGATGCAGAGTAATATTTCTTGGGGACTGTGGAAATGCATCAAAAACCATAACAAGCCAGTTAATAAAAGTACCTCATTTTGAGTGCATTTTTGAATACAGATTGTTATAACTACAGCAAAATTAAACTTGGTGTACCATTTTAGATCTAATTAAACGTCTCAGTATCTGAATGGAAATCCTTTTCTACCCCAAATCAGTATGATTTTTTGGTGACCTAAGAAAAAGGAACGGAACTGGATATTTGTAACGAGAAGGAAAATCCTTCCCCTCTCTGTGAAAATGAAAACCAACTCCAAATCATTACCCAAGTCTTGCCAAACCCACAGTACCGTTACCTGCAGCAGCCAAGTGGTTGGACAAGCTGGAGCTGGATTAATGAGCAGAGTCCAAGTGCTCTGATTGGTTCAGAGGTTCATACCACATGGAGCATTCATGTGAATCAGTGGGTGCAATGACTCCTGCAATCCTTGACATAAGTCTTTCATGCTGAGGTACTTCCAGTTAAGTGGCTCATTAATGGTGTATCTTTTGCATCATTATATTCCCTCAGGAGTTGTCTCAGATTTCCCTTCATCTTCGTTGGCTTGTGTACAGCAATATCCTTCTCAGTCCTTGGCATCATCCCCTGTATGTAATTATGTAGAAATTGACCTCCACGTGTCTGAATTACTCATTTCCCAAGATTAACACGAGCGCTCATTGTATTGTTATTAATGAAGCACCTGGAATTTACCAAATAGCTCTGCAAGGAGCAGGCACAGGCACTTCAGTGTGTAAATAATACGCTGGTGTTCTCACTGTCTGGTCTACAATCAGATGTTGGAATGCAAATGCTTTTTTTTTTTTGTGAAGACAGCAAATGCTACATGTTTTCTGCTATGTAAATGGCCTTAGTTAACATTAATCAAAGTGGCTTATCAGCTGCATAGCATACTTCTAGATGTGCATCTCCAGGGCAGCCCAAAGCCTAATGGGTGACAGGTTTCTAATAGATATCTCATGAAGCTCTGTTCTGCCTGCACTTATGCCAATTACCTCAGGTCCAATGAGTCTGGAGCTGCTGTTGCAGGACCCCCTCAGCCTGCAGTCTGTTTCCTTGCTCATAGCCTCCAGTCCTACCTTATGTATGATTAAGCAAAAATTCATTGAATTTGCCTGTGTAATTTTACTTGGAAGCAGTTTTCTGTTGAATACAGAATAGTTTTTTCTGTTCATTTCTTTGTGAAATGCACAAAGATACCTTACAGAAATCCAACTTTGCTGATAGGAGTTTGTTTAAAAACCTAATCTAATTCCTTCAGCTTAACTGGAAGAATATCAATCATTAATAAAAACACAAAGCAGACAGAAGTTTGGTTTTGCATTGGTATTTGTGAGGTAGAAACCTATAGAACTTAACCTGCAGAAAAGGCGGCTCAAGGGAGACCTCACTGTCTAAGACTCCTTGAAAAGAGGTTGTATCAAGGGCGGGGTGGGGTGGTATTTTCTCCCAAGGAGCAAGTGACAGGATGAGAGGAAATTGTCTCAAGTTATGCCAAGGGAGGTTTAGGTTGGTCATTAGGAAAAAATCTCTTCCCTGAAAGGGTAGTCAGAGCCTGGCACAGGCTGTCCAGGGCAGTGGTGGAGTCACCATCCTTGGAGGGATTTAAAAGACATGTGGAAGTGGTGCTGAGGGACATGGTTTAGTGTTGACCTGGAAGTGTTAAACAGTGGTCTTATATAGGTCTTTTCCAACTTTAATGATTCTGTGATTCCATTCACACACTGGCAGAAATGCCTGCTGTTGGTCAGGCTCAGGGCTGGCTTCAGGATGCCTTGGGATGAGGATGAGTGTGAGCTGGCTGTGCTGCTCATGTGCTGCCCAGCTGGACCTTCCCATGTGCTGGAGTTGGCACCCAGAGCTGCTGCATCCTGAGTGCCCTGGGTTTGCTCCGTGTGCGTGGGCTGTCTGTGCAGCACATGGGCGGCAGCTGTTGTGTGGCTGGTCAGTGCTGGGCATGCAGCATGCATGTGTGCTCTGGGGACAACTGTGCAACAAGCTGTTCTGGGGACATTGCTGGTTGTCTTTCTTGGTCATGTGAATGTCTGATGGCTGCAACCTGTATATGGACAAAACTTCCTTTGGAAAAGATAACGTGTCCCAATCAATCTGGATAATGCAGGATATGCATAGCAATAAAGAGTTTTTAAATAGCCACTACAGCTACATTTCTGGTGCATCTCAAAGTTTGGGCCTGTTTTCTCTTCCATTGAAGGCAGGGCCAAGAATCACACTTGTTTTTACTGAAGCCCTTTCTGCTTTCACCAGAAATCCTATGGACGAGAGGAATTGAATAATAGGGAAGGGTGATGTGGAGGGAAATCAGTGCCTGTTTAAATCATGGGCATCATGTCAGTGACTTGTCTGTGGTCAAGTCTTTAGCCATGGATTTGAATTCTTCTAGCACTGGGTTTCCATTCTGCTGACAGTGAAGAGGAATGACTAAAATAACTGAATTCCCTAGCTATAGGAGTAGGTTCAGCTCATTTTTTTTCCTCCAATTGCTCTTTGTCTTGGGTATTGTTGAGAAAAATCAGTCTCGATGCGTCTAACTCAGAAGGGTTCCATGAGGCTTGCAAACATCCCTGAGGTACTCACAGCTGCTGAAGTGCTTTTGATTGACAATACCACTTTCATGTAGTTCTTCCGTGTTTCCTTTTGTATTGTTTTCATTTACAGTAATTTCATCAGAGCTGTCTACAATCAGAAACTATGGAAATTGAGAACAGAAAGCTGTAATATTTCAAGGAAGAGCAAGCATAGCAGTGTCATTTTTTTCCTCGAGAAAGGGTGTAGATTTCTCGAGAGCAGCGTTATGTTCTCAGTTTAGCTGGCAGACAGGAAATGTTTCTTCTTTCTTTAGGTCCCAAAGGATGTTTCTTTGTTAGAAAGCCAAACCTCCATTTCCTCTATTTCTTGTAACTGATAGCAAACCTGGTGAACATAGAGCAGACTTGGCACCGAATACATGAACTTGTAGCCTATTTCTTTTACAAACCATTTTGTTTGAACGTTGGAAGTCTGCCTTTGTTTTCTGCTAGATAACTTGGTAGGCAACTAATTGATTTTCTTGTGGCCAGATGCTGGAGCCTACCCTGATGTTAATGAGACTTCACTTAGTCTCAGCAAGGTTAACAGCAACACGTGTGTGCATGGAAGTCCCTGCTGCAACTATTTTGTGCTGAGAAATGTTAGCAGTTGGTTGGGTTCAGTCCCAACTTTGACCCACAACAAATTCCCGCTTTTTTCCCCAGGATCCTTTGCATACACTGAATGTGGCTGAACTTCATAATGCATATCTAGAGGTACCTGAGCCTGCTTTGGTAGCAAAAACAATGGCTGTGTGCAGCCACAAACCTGCTTTTCAGAAGGCTAATTGTGGTTTGGGTGGCAAAGCATGGCTACCCAAATTCCTGTGAAGCTAACACGTGGACTTGTCCTGGCAAATGTCAGGAGAGAAATTTCAAGAGCATTTTGGGACAAACCAGTCTTGTCATGATCAAAAAGCTGTGACTGCAGCCAAGTGGTTAGGTTGCGTAAGTCAGGTATCTAGGTTGCTGAATGAGCAGATCCCCTCTAGATCTGCTCTCCTCCAGGCTAACCAGCCCCAGGGCTCTCAGCCTTTCCTCCTCAGAGATGTTCCACTACCCTCAGCATCTTCGTAGCCTCTGCTAGACTCTCTACAGTTGTTTATTGTTTCTCTTGAACTGCGGGAGCCCAGAACTCCAGCTGTAGCCTGCCTAGGGCAGAGTAGAGGGGGAGGAGCATCTCCCTTGGCCTGCTGGCCACAGTCTTCCTAATGCACTCCAGGAGGCCACTGGCCTTCTTGGCTACAAGAACACATTGCTGGTTCGTGGTGACCTTGCTGTCCACCAGGGCTCCGACATCCTGCTCTGCAGTCATTAAAACCCACCAATTTTATCTAATGCTGAGACACCAAGGTTCTTTTAGGTCATGTTCCCAACAAGAATTTAATTTGTCCGTTTGTCTCAACTGCATATTCTTTGTAAAATCATAATAGCAGGATGTGGTTAGAACATCATACATGATACTATAGCTCGTAACAACACAGCTTTTTCTAGGAAGAGATGTTGGAGGCTTGTCTGATATAGTGCTTGCAACTATGCCCCAGTAAAAATAGTGATGTTTTGTCAGACAGTGTCTTCAGTGAGCTTCCCTACTCCAGGAGAGGTTTTCCTATGCACGCTGATGTTTTGCTTTCCACAGAGGGTGGTAGTGAGCCAGAGGCAGCCGTTTCAGCAGATGAAATAGAAGGAGCAGTTACCAATGGCAATGTGTCTCCTGTTGGTGAAGAAGCTCTTTCCCTGGTCCTGATGGCCCACTGTAATATATAAATTTCCAGTCTACTATTTTCTCCCTCTCCATTCATCAGATGAACTGTGGGTTTCAATAGCTACATAAGATCCTGTGGTTGAAATACTGTCCAGAGGTGTGTATGTTTGTCTTTACCAGCTGCTGTAGTAAAAGCTCTGTGGTATGATGATCCAGTTCCATGTAAACCAACACTTCAGTGCTCACTGATATATCCTAGTCAGACATCAGACTTTGAGAAGGGTCTTTGTTGCTGTTATGGTGCCGTGATAAGGCCAAAACTGCTTGCTGCTCTGAATAAGGAACATTATTAAGGTGGACTGACCTACTATTGAGTTCTACCAACCCTCTCAATCTGTAACACATCCTTCCACTAATCCTTGTTTAAACTGCAGGCCTTGAAGCTACATCTTTCTGAGTTGCTGTGCCAGACACTCATGTAATCTTAGTACAAATGCTCTGTGCTGCTGCTTCAGAGCTGTTAGTTGGTGCCATGGCTTGGACCTTGTTGTTTTGGTTGTTTTTTTTAAAGAAAACCATGGTGCATCATTTGCTTGCTGGTGTGTTTTGGGAGGGGGGTGGACGTGAGAAACTCTTGTTCCTTTTGAAGTAGATTTTACAGCATAGGAAAAAAGGTACATGGGGCAGAAATGTAACAGTTGCATTTCCAAACAGGCATTGTGGAGCCTGGTTTGTCCAAGAATTTTTAATGAGGGTTTCCAAATGTTTTGTGCAGGAAGGCCTAAATAGTAATGTTCCTTGAAAAGCAAGAAACTTAACCTACTTCTGCTGTGTGGAATAGGTTATTCACAGAATAAAGATGTTTCAGTGTTGGGGTTTTTGTTTGGTTTTCTTACCCCCAAAATTGTTGAGAACCCCAAACCGACTGAAAAGTGGCATAGAGGAGTTGTAATCTCTCAGGCCTAAACTTGTCTGTAAATCCTAGTAAAATGAATTACATACTTTTTCCCCCCCCAGTGAAATGGCCTGTCCACTGAAACAGTGGATTCTCATATGCACTTCCTCAATTATAAGAGTTTTCAGGCTCCCTCATCTGCTCCCAGCTACATCCTGTAACTTCCAGTGCTGCTTGCTGCACTCTAAATCTGGTCAGCACAACTTACATGTACTTATCAGTGACTCATCCACATATTTGAAGATCTTAAGAATGAATCACATCTCCATGTTTGCTGAATTCCTTCTGCTGCCTGTGAAGGGAGGCTCACTCTGACAGACTGTAGAACAAAGCTCGAGACAAGAGAGACTTTGATGTTTAGGGCCTTTATACCAGCGTGCACTCTCTGAAGAGCGGACTTAAAGCAGTTTACAAACTCATGCTGACTTTGTTGTCAGGCTTGGGCAGTGACACCTTAACAAAATGCATCCTTCAGTGTTTCAGGCACTAACTGAAAACAAGGTATAATTAAAATGTTTGGTTTTGAATCTGGCATTTAAAATATGTTGTTGCTGCTGGTAGAATAGCTCCCTGTCAAATCAGATCAGAGGAGGAAGTGTCACTCAGCACAACAGGCCACAGTCTGCACATATAAATCGTCTGCAATCTTCCCTTTCAAATGTCAGCTGACAAATCAAAACGAGAATAGGCTATGCAGCATAAATACCAGCCATACATTAAAGACTTAGCGCAGGGCTCCTGTCTACTAGCGTCTGAGAGCTCCAAAGGCAGAGGAACCACACAGAGTTAATGATAATTGATATCATATGGTCTTTATCAAAGCTTCCTCAAGAAAAGCAGCTTAAGGGAAAATCCGTAAATGTGTGTCTTGACCACAGTCTACCGATCTTCTTCCGCATTGGAGCCTTTAGCTCATTTGTTGATTTAATTACCAAGGCACAGGAAAGTTTGCAAGAGTGATAATTGCCTATTCTTTGATTGCTGATCATTACATCACGTGGTCTCCATGAATTAAAAATAAACCCTGAGTGTAATATTTGAACCTGGGGACACAGTCTGTGCCTAAATCTGGGAGTACAAGGCTACTGCTCCTGGCTGACAGCACAAAGTTGAAAAGCAAAGCAACAGCAAAGTTCCAAAAACCTGAAATTTATGCCATAGACAGTTTACGGCAGCCTACAAAAATCTGGGAATTAAAATGGGTCAAGCAAGATCAATGAGGCTCTCATTTGAGGGGTGTTTAGAGGCTTGTTAGGTATCTTTAATTGGAGGAGGTAGTATAGCTTACTGCACAGCTCTGAACCAGCGCCGGAGGAATTACCAGAAGGTCAAACGGAAGAGAGGTAGGGGGAGGAGGAAGTAGTAATTGAAGAGACAAGAGATGATTGTGAAAGTACTTGGAGGAGTCTGTGTGTCTGGCAAAATGCAGCAGGCCAGCTACAAACAGGAGGCAAGGCACTTACTGCAACAATCCCTCTGCTCACTTCCCTCCCAGCCTAGAGCAATGCCACTGCTAACTGTCCCCAGCAGCTGCCAAAGCAGCAAAGCTTGGTACTCAGTAGTTGAATGGCTTTCCCTCTCTCTTCCAGCTCAGTTTACAGTAGGTCTTCTCTGTCCTTTCTACTCTTTATAAAATGGACTATTTTTAAATGTTTGGATCATTCTGCAGTGAAACTTGGTCAGAACTTACCTAGGGAACAGGCCAGGCCTCAGTTATCAGTTTTTCACACTCTTGGAAAACTGAATACAGCTTGAAAGATAAATTCCAAGGCAATGTTCTAAGCCAGTTGACAGTGATCTACTCTTTCTTGTTTCCTTTTGTTTTGTTGTTGGTTTGTTTTCATATCCTGTCAAGAAGGTGGTGATAAGAGGTCCTGGATGTGTTTCAAACATAGTAGAGGAGTTTAGAGTAGAACCTGAATCACCTGAGAGTGCAAGAACCAGGCCTTGTGTCACAGATAACTCAGCACAAAACCCTCGAAGGTTAAAATAGTTTGCCCTAGGGAACCAGGACTAAGAGAAGAAATTGGGCAGTAAAGTAACAGATGGAAGCGTCTGAGGCACAGAGGTGGTGAGCTAGCCCAAGAGACATCAGGAGAGAAAAAAGGGCAGCATTTACAGTGCCATAGGATGATACAAGAAACAGCAACCCAACTAAGAGAAACTGAGGGCCTGATGATTACAGTTTGTCGGAGCACGGAGAAATGAATCTAGAGTAGCATAGACAAAAGGAAGGAGGTTGGATAAGGAGAAACCACATGACTGAACACATGTGATACACACATGGGACTGAAGCAGTTGCATGGAGAGGCAGTGACTCCAGGTACTGATGGTGTCTTATGAAGACATGCTGAATATCCAGCCTGCCTGACTGGGAATGAAGTGTTTTCCTGAGAGGAAATCTAGCATGTTCTCACCCTACTTTTACAGCAATCCTTATTATACATTTCTTGGATTTCAAAGGATTCTGTTGCAGATTAAATGGACTCAACATTTTCAGCAGTTCTGCTAACCATTGTTTACTAGTGTTACCTTACACCTGAAAAAGGTTCTTTAGAACACCTCAAGACATGTTTTTAAATTATCACAACGTCCAGACCATGTAGTTAAAATACTCAATCTGGTCTTCAGAATTTCTTCTCAGATCTCCATGCACCACCTTGTTCTTATATATACACACACATACCCACACCCTCCCCTGAAGAAGCTATTCAGACATGCAATAGCAAATTGGAGATCTAGGGAAAGAGAATGCAGAAATCCTTACACCATACCAGTATTTGATTTGCAACATTTAGTTATTTGAAAGCTTCAAGAAAATAGCAACAGCATTACAGCTCAAACCCCTATTCTGTTTGGATTTTCCCACATACTATCAATAAGGAGGATAGAATATATAAACAAAAAAGAAACCCCACACCTTTGTTACGTGAACTTTTTTGACAAGTGCTTTAAGAGCAATTCCAGTTTTCTAAACAAATGTACAATTAATACATCATCTGTTTTTAATAAGGATTTTTTTTTTTGGTGTAACATGCACCTTCAATGCTGCTACAAACTATTTTTATAATGCACACCATTTGCCAAGACAGACATTACCATCATAAGGAAAGTATCTTAAAGTGTTTGTGTGGTATTTTTAGAGTCGTGTTGTAAAATGCAAAGCCACAACACTGTATCACTATAATTCAGATTTAAAGGCAAGAAATTTCAATATTAAATACTTTCTTCTGCAACTGCTCCAAGACTGATATTCTGCTGCATAAAAGTGCAGCAGTATTTCAGCTAATGGGTTTTTGAAGGATGCACTGAACCTTAAAACGCTTAGAGACATACCAGCTTTTACTTTGAAGCCATTATCCCTTGTCCTATTACTCCATGTCCTGCTAAAATATCCATCTTTTCTGTAGGCCCCCTTTAAGTACCAAAAGGGTGCAAGAAGGTCTCCCTGGAGCCTTCTTTTCTCCAGGCTGAACAACCCCAACTCTCTCAGTCTATCCTCACAGCAGAGAGGTTCCAGCCCTCAAATCGTTTTTTGTGGCCTCCTCTGGAGCCACTCCAACATGCCCGTGGCTCTCCTGTGCTGAGGACTCCAGAGCTGGACCCAGCACTGCGAAGTGAGGTTTCCTCAGAGCAGAGCTGAAGGTATCTGTGGGAAGACGGGGAGGAGGGACTATAAGAAACGGACTAAAATCCTGATGACCATAACGTAAGAGCAAACATTTTCCCAATATCTCCCACTGTTTTCTGTAAGTGGCATGTGCTCTCTGTCACAGATAGGACAAACCTAATGGGCTGGATGCCAAGGGCAGGCAATAAGAAAAAGAATTAGCTCAGGCATAGCCAGCACTTGAATCTCCAAAGGTGTTTAAATGGAAACAATACGGAGCAGGAATCAGGTTTTCTTAACAGTATTTTTAAAAGCCCACAAACCAACCACACCAGAATCCCACAGCAAATACATACCTGTTTGATTTTTATCTCACAAAACTGCCATAAAAATTTAATCTTTGCCCCACCAAGCCATTTTATATTGAACCAAATACACTACACATGAACTTCCGCATCCTGTTTGTACCCAAATACTGATATGACATTGTTTCTGGAAAGAGTCCCATCTGTCCTTTACATTAAATTGATTAACTGTTTTTCCATTTGTATTCTTTGTGATGTTCATCCACACACTCCACAAATTATCTAGCTCTCAGAAAGCCAGAAGTTGTTTGGCTTCCCCCTCCTTCTCCTCTTTAAACTTGAATGCAGCTTGAGAGACTTAAGATCTCACATTAGTTTTAACTGCTTCACTGTAGACCTGCTGGCACCGTTGACAGAAAGGGAGGGCTCCGACACCACGAAGATGCACTCATCGAAGTGGCCAGCAAAGAGCCAAAGGCGACCTCTATTATTAGTGCTAGTGAGACTAGATTTACCATATTATTAATGATTAAAGTCTGACTCAAACTTCAGCCTGGCTTGTACTTGCTCCGTGGGTCAGGGAGCTTTACCGAGCTCATTAACTGCACTGGGCTACTCATTTACTCTTTCTGCAACAACCATTTTCCTAATGCACCAGGGGAAAAATGAAATACAGGTGATTTTGCTGTTGGAGGGCTGTTTGCTGCTTGATCTCAACAAACAGAAGCAGCAGGAGTATTTTGCTTGTCAAGAGGACAGTAATTCTTCAAAACCCTCTAAAGAGATAATGAATAGCAGCATAATGCTTTTGATCTGTCATAATTATGAAATAAAAGAGAACGGATGCAAAGCTGATGTGCCGTGGGAAGGTCACTCACTTTTAAATGTCTAGGATTCCCTCTGTGGCTAATCCCAGCACAACCCAAGCACAGGGCTATTTTTAGGCACAATCCTGAGTCCGTTATACATCCTGTCTCTATAAAATGAGTGCCTTACTGGGGATCCTCCTGTAGGGCAGCTAATAAGTAGGTAGGAAAATGATGTCTCTGTGCTTTTTGCCTTGCATGCTCTTGTGAGGAAGGACAGCAGGAACGTCTCCTCACTGGCGTCAAACAGTCCCCCTGCAGCATACGTGCAATTTAAATTATTACAAGGCAACGTTACAAGTATGAACCGTGGCATAAAATAAAGTAATTACATTTAATTAGGAAGCCAAAAAAGTGATGACCTGAGACTTGCTGCCTTAGATGTAGCCTTTTGTTGACTTGACACAGGACAGGTAATGAATGAAACTTCAAAGTGTAAGCAACTAAATTGCTACTTAATTAGTGGAGCCCTTGTCAAAAACACAGCAAAACAAAAAAACAAACCCTCAGTTTTCTTTTGTCAAAGGAATTCAGGCAAAGATCCCACATCTCAGAGAGGCCTTGAAATTAAGGATTATTTTAAGTAGGTATTTGTGTTCAAAAGTGAGTTTTTGCTTCTGTTAATGCAGAGCTCCCAGAAGGTGCTAGATTGGCAGCCCTGTAGCCTGACACTGCCCACAAGGGAACTCGGTGCTAACACGAAACTAGCTTACAAATCTCACTTGCCTGCTAAGCATCAAGTGCACATATTTAATCCTTTGAGTACTCTGATCTGCTAGTACACCCACACCAGGCAGCCTATCACAGTGAGACAGCCCTGGGCAGCCTGTGCCAGGCCTTGACAATCCTGTTGGTGAAAAAATGGTTCCTAGTACCCAAACCTAAACCTCCCCTGGCAAAACTTGAGACCATTACTATATGTGCACAAAAGTCACTAAAGAAACAGCAGTTTGGTGAACAGGACAGAGCCTGCAGAAGTCATATGCAGGTAGATGCCATATGCAAATGAGATCATCTCCAAATCTTATCCTATGTATTTTGAAATCAAAATCTAGCTGTCTTCTTCTTGTAATACCAGGCTTAAAAGAAGCTATGGCTTGTCAGAAAAATATTCTAATATAACTGAAGTTGTAGTTCCTGAAGGCCACAGTTATTCTAGAACACAGTAAGATACTGTCCCATAAATTTCATGATTAAGTTGAGCAATTACATGTACGTTTTTACAAGCATTCAGCTGAATCATCTGTAAGAGGGCACACTCTCAGCAGTCAGGCAATAAAAGTCTGCACCTTACTGCTTATAGATATTTTGATGAAGGCTTCTGAATTACAGAATCACAGAATCATTAAGGTTGGAAGAGACCTCTAAGATCAAGTCTAACCATATCTATCACTAACATAACAGTAAACCATGTCCCTAAGTAATGCATCTAAATGTTTCTTAAACACTTCCCTGGGCAGGCTATTCCAAGTATAGAAATTCGTCCTATCTGCCTTATGATAAAAAGCCACTGCAGGCCACAAGAAAATAAATTGTCCATTCTCTGGATCCACAGTGGATAGGGTAGGAAGTAACAGAGGGGTTTAACAGAGAAAGCAATGAGATGCTGGGAGGTGTTGCCCAGAGAGGTGTTAGATGCCCCATCCTTGGAACCATTCCAGGTCAGGTTGTTTGGACTCTGAGCAACCTGATCTAGTTGAAGATGTCCTTGCTGACTGCAGGGGATTTGGACTAGATGACCTTGAAAGGTCCCTTCCAACCCAAGCCATTCTGTGATTCTATGTTTCTCAAAGAGGTACAGGATAAAAGTCAGCTGTTAATGGAAAACCAGACACCATGAACTCCTTTGCATTGGAGACAGTTTTTGGCAATCACTTCAATACAATCCATGATGACAGAAGGTGGTATTGGAGGAGACAAAGAGGAGAGATTTTTCAAGATATAAAATCCAGAATAGCTCCTGTTCTTCACCATAAAATTTAGAGAGGCTTTGTAGATTGAAGACAGTGAGCTCTCTGCTGCAAATCAGGAAGCTCTTTTTTAATTTAGTAATAGAATTAATTGTTTCCTATCAAGCCTTTCTGTCGACTGTGTGGTTCCACAGGCAAGACCAGATTTGTTAAATTCTGGGTATTTCATAGCTGTCATTGCACAGCTGGCCTACACCTGTGAGCAAGCATATTTTGAAGTCATTATTCTGAAATACACCTGGGCCTTGCCAAATGAAATGCAAGAGAGTCGTTATTGAGAAAGATTTAGCTATACTTTCCCCCTCTCAACCTTGGCTTAAAAATCTGAAGCACACACATCTGTTCTTTGAAACACACATAGCTTTATGGCCACTCAATATTCCTGTCAATCAGCAGCTTACTATTGCTTCAATAACACTGCAAATACACCAACTGCTGATGGCATATCACAGGAAAGGGACCTTGCTTCTCACTAACTAGAATTAGGCAAGTGAATAGTATCCATTGAGCTAAGGAGGACACCAAGATACTGGAGCATGTACAAAGAAGGGAAATGAAGCTGATGTAACTGGGGTTGTTTAGCCTGGAGTGTGCAAGCCAGAAGAGGAGCACAGAAATGCAACTGAGGTGATACTAGTCAACAATGTAAATTGCTTTGCAGCAGCTGCCAGACCACTTGTTACGCTGTTTGCATATTACATCAACAGTATTCATCATCTCCACAAGCTTCACAGAAACACCTCAGTTTTCTTTTCCTAGACTTCATGTATTTTTCTGCCCTCTCTCTCTTTCTCTCTCTCTTACTTTGCCTCATACTCAAACGACAGGAATAAATTATTACATGGGATCTTCGTGCACATCTTTGTATATAATGGCAACAGAGGTATTATTGACAGTCTTAGTTGGAACTAAACTTAAATTAGCTCCTAAACAGGAAAACACAGAGAAGTCTTATCTGAGAAGCTGCAGCACCTCTGGAATTTGAAAGGCTGCACACGGTTGGCAATGTTGGCTTGTATGTCAGCTGAGCTTTATGTCTGTGTCTGGTCTGGATGCTGTAAGCTGCGGGGAGTGGGGAGCTCTAGCATGGATTTGGATAACCAGGAGGCAGAAACATCTTCAATTATGTTTTCATTATGTTTTGATTTCTTTGTTAGTGACTGGTAGAGATAGGTCATAAAAGCTGAGGGAATCTTGACAATTTTCTCTTGACTTTGTGTTTATATGGCAGAGCCCATGGGTTGCTGCTTTACTTCATGTGTAAGAGCACCACTATTACAGGGACAAGGAAGGGGGAATTATTTGTAGGTCACCAGTACAGGATAGGATTTGGCCTACCAGGAAGCAGCTCCACAGAGAAGGACCTGGGAGTGCTGGTGGACAAAAAGTTCTCTGTGAGACAGCAATGTACTCTCATGGCCAAGAAGACCAGCAGTCTCCTGGGGTGCATTAAGATGAGTGTGACCAGCAGGCTGAGGGAGGTTCTCCTCCTCCTCTGCTGTGCACTAAGGAGGCCGCCCTTGGTAGAGAAATCAACTTGATTTCCAAGAAAAATTTGGAAACTTCAAATGACACTCCTTTAGGTTCTTAGACAAGTTGAGCTCCCAGCTACATTAGGTTATCACCTTTTGCTCTTTTTCTTTCTGACTTAGCACATCATTTTGAGGCAATCTGATGCTACTATGCCTTGTATCATGCTTTCCTTAGGGATTTTTTTTCTGTTCCTCTTAAGTTTTTGTGGCTTTTTTTAAAGCATGTAGTAGTACAGGTGGTGTTTTCAAGTGTTATAACATAAAACTTTTATATGTTTTACAGCTACTAGATATGCAACTTGGTTGTTTTTTTTTGTTAAGGAACAATTTTTTTTCTGGCTGTTAAGCAGCCAAATTCTTGCTTGATGTCAGCACGCAGCAGAGCTCTACCTGCACAGCAGGCCTGGACTTGACCTTGAGATTTTTCACATTGATTCATCAGAAGATTATTTGACTGGGATGATGCTATAATTGTGGTGTAATTGGAAAATCTTACGCTGTTCAATCACCTTTAGCCACCTATTCTTGGAGCTATGGATGAGCGAACATACTCAAGGCTAGCATGTTAGAGATGCAATTTCCCAGCGCTTTCAAGAAGAGTTCAGTGGGTTCAAATTTTCCTCAGAACTTTTGAGTTATTGGATCCTATAATCAAAAATACCAATTCAACAGCTTTTAAAAATACCCTCACCTTTTGGCTAGCCATCATTTAAAACAGCAGTGCTGTCTTCATCTTCCCTATTTGTCTTTCTTTTCCCAAGTCATCTCTTCATGATATTCTGGACACCACAGTGCTCATTTGGCAGTTAACATTTTTACTTCAGGTGCCTAATAGTTCTTGCTTATCCTGTACTCCTAATTTCTGAGCATTTTGTCAACCAAAGGTAGTGAGAGCATAGACAGGCACAGATTTACCTTCTCTTCACAGATTTTCCACACCAGGTTACACACTGCATTAAATAGAAATGTGAGGGTCTCCTGTTCCTTCTGTGAAACTCTAATATTTGCAGTGACACAGGCAAGATACAAACCCGTGACACAGAGTGTAAACTTTCCAGATTGCAGGTTTCTGTAGTGACCCTTGATGTTATTGAACTAAGCCTAGGGTTTTTAATTGAATTATCACTTATTTCAAGCTTGTAGACTATTTGCATTAAATTTAACATCCTGGCACATAGAAATTTGAAACACATGGTTTCATGTAAGATTTCCATGCCTCCAAGAGAGTGGCATTCCTAATTGCTGCTAAATTGAAGATGGGACTGAGCTGAGTGGTTGATCCCGGGGTGTCTTCACCAAGAGAAGATATCTTCACACATACAGCCCCTTCCTAGAAGTTAGAGCCTGAGTGTGTTGCTGTCTGATTAGATGACCCAGGCTTTT
This sequence comes from Bucco capensis, assembly GCA_013396975.1. Taxonomy (NCBI): domain Eukaryota; kingdom Metazoa; phylum Chordata; class Aves; order Piciformes; family Bucconidae; genus Bucco; species Bucco capensis. The sequence continues at coordinate 68,280 of VWZO01002979.1, read as the reverse complement.
CATAAAACTGCTCCCATGTGAGTTGCAGCATAGCAGTAGAAGAAGTGGAGAAAGGTAGGGGGAAAACAAAGAGAATTTCACCAGCCACTTGAAAACTGCTGCATCTTGTAAGAACTATGACAGACAGCTCAAAGGAAAACCCAGACAGGAGAGACGAAAATTTCCGTGGGCAATCTGAAAACAAGAGAGTTTGGAATCCATATGACTATGTTAAACAGAGCTGGCCCCTGTCTTAAACACGGTCCTTGCTTAACCAAACCTAGCTAAGAAAAGCTTGTGGTGCTTGAGATGTGCAGTTCCTGAGTGTGGTTAGTGATGTAGTGAGAGCCACCAAAGAAACAAAAATGTAAATGCATCACAACAACTGACATGCTGTGTTTTGATTGAGCAGTTTTGCTATTGGCAAGGGCTTGATTTCATGGAAATAAATAATTTCCCATCAAAACTTTTCATGAATTAACCCAGGCTTTCCATTTTAATAGAAGATTAAGGCAGGAAAAAAATCCTGCGTCAATCTCACACTGCTGCTGAGATTATGCTTAGTAAGGCTAGGAATTAGTTGTATTTACTGAGGTACATCTTAACCAGTCATTGAGCTTTTTGTTATTGCTGCATTTTATTAATCTCCCTCATCAAAATATGATGGAATTATATTTGCTTACCCTTTCTCTAGGCTTTTAGCATTTACACAGAGCCACCTCCAAACTAAATGTTACAGATGTGCTGTAAAGCCTTCAGAGCAGTACTCTTAATCTGCTGGGTTTGTGCAATAAAAGTTGAATAGGTTACTGAAATCCATAGTGATCCCATCACCTCTGCCCCTTAAACTCAAACCTGTTGGGATATATCCTGCAATGCCCTTTTCTCAGGTTTCAGGTTCTTAGGAAACAATACATAAAACAAGGTGGGAGTAAGCTTTAAAAATCCCATTAGTAAACTAGATTAGCATCCTGAGAGCGTATGGCCCTGAAGCAGCCACCAGGAAGCTAAAAATAAGGTGCTGTGTTAAAGGCTCTTGCAGAGAAATCATACCCTCAGACTTCTGTTAAGCAGCATCAAGCATCTTTCACTGCCTGACTTGGTGTCTGTGTGTTGGGACAGTGATGACAGTAGTTAACACTGTTCCATTGCATGCTGCCAGCCTTGTACGGCACCCACTCTGGAAGCTACAAAAAGTTAGTTAAATGCAGCTTTGGTTTTGTATTTTTAAAATAACTTCTTTAAGAACCCCAAACTCTGTGAGGATTGATTAATTAATTGCTAATGTGATCACCATCTAAGCAAGACCTAGACAAAAAGCCTCCAGTAGAGGGAGTGACCAAATAAAGAATTCCTTGGAAACTGCCTCTGAATTAGATGTTGCTGGTAAACATTTGTATTCCTCAAGAGTAAGTGCCCTGGGAAGCAGGGAACTCTTAGACAGGACTATGTTTTAGAGCCTCATGCCTGAGGCTGGCAGTCACACTCTCACCTGTAAGCCAGTGCAATTCAAATAGTGACACTGAAATACATGAGCAGGACTGAGAAGAGGTTTTCCTTTCTGCAGTTGATGCACTCTGGCTACTGTCACCTGTGTTTATTGCACCCAGTTCAGTATGCCACAGGCACGCATGGCACTAATCACACTGCCTTTCCATTTAAAGGAAATGCAAAAATCTCAGCTTTGATCCTCAAAAGTCTCCTTGAGCTGCAGTCCAAATACAAGTCATACTTACTTCTCCTTCTAGAAGACTATTCTGATTAAATCAAAAGGATTAAAAGATAGGCTAGCTGTTAGGCAGCACCTAAAACACTGGTAACGACAGCTTTGAGGTCCCTGTGTAGTTCCCTGATGATGAGGCTAATCTGTCCTCTTTCAAATCCATCTCTATTAGCCTTCCATCATCACCAAGGCATAGATACCTAAAAATGACTCTCTTCTTCAAAGGCAGCTCAGAGAAACTCATCCTAACCAGGGAGATGATGAAAGACAAAGCTCACTGAGAAAGGGGTGTTTAAGTGCATGTTCTTCCATTGCATCTCAGTTTAATCTTTTTCCTTTATGTATAATGTCTTTTTACATATAGCATGAGTGCTCCAAACTGGGATCTTTATGTTGCAAGCCATCAGGCAGTGGAGATACAGTTTAAGAAGCCTCTCTACAGATGCTCACCAAAAAGTTCAGAGCAGTGTCAAAACCTGTCCTAATATAAATATATTTTATTTAAAAATGTGATTAGAAAAGCAATGTTTTGGGATGTTCAGGAAATGCTGCGCTTGAGAATAAAATTAGGGGCAGGTGCAGCAGGGAGGAGAGAGAACCCCACTTAGAAAAGAACTTCCATCATAGAGTTTAGATTAATATTTTTTGATAGACAACTAGCTTTTAAAATGATCCCTTGCCTTTGTACTTTCTAGCAGCTTTCCAGTGTACTTTTTTTTGTACCCAAGCTGAACTCTCTCACTTCAGTACCCAAGCAGTCCCATTTCAGGTGAATTTTTAAGTTCCATAAACTTCATAATTGTAGCACACAAACACTTTTCCCGCCAAAGACAAACAATGTAATATCCTCTGGGGAAAACAAGAGGACTCCAAGTTTAGAAAACAGGCTGGAGTGATCATTAGTGAAGCACAATTTCATGGCAGGAAGTCGGCTTGAATCCCATCTATGTATCCCAGACATTTTATGGTCTGGATACAGAAAGCTCATATGGTGAATGTTGGGGTTTTTAACAGCCATATTTTGGGCCCATAAAATAACCAACTACAACAGTTAATTTTCACCCACACACCCAAATTGCTAGTTGGTATCACAATTTCAGTCCCCTGACACCCCTTACACAAACAGACACTATTCACCACCAAAAAAAGTAAAACCAGGAGGGTAGTCTTTGGGGGTTGCAGTGGAAGTTAAAAAAACACACACACCATACACACAAAAACGAGCAGCAGATGACTGATTATACCTTCCACCAAGCTGCAGAAGGAAACAGTTTACAGAATGTGTTGTCTTACAGCTCTATCTCTCCATCACCTCCCTGTCCTTTTCCTTTCTTTTCTCCTTTCATAAGCCAGAGCAGAACCAGCAGCTTCCAGAATATCAGCAACTTTAAAGTTCACTTAAACTCTTCCCAAAATGACTGTATGTATTTTAGCAGGAAATACAACAGATAGGTTGCTACTGTGTTGGTTTGTGTTGTGAGAAAATGTAAGCAGGAGGCTGGGTTATCATCTACTCACCCTAATGAGCACTTAGCTCTACTTAAAGTACTGCCACACCACAGCAGAAAGAGATGGTGATCCTCTAAAGCTCATCAGAAAATGAGCAGCATGACCAGGCTAAGTGGTGAAACACGTTGAAGTTTGTTGGGTGTTCAGCACAGTAACAATAAAACAGGGAGTGAACACTTAAGATGGAGATTTTTTTCCTATCTGTCTGAAAGATTGCCTCCCTAGTCCCACTAGAAGTCAGCCGCAAGTCACAGAAGTGGTTTTGAAAAGCTTGTTTAGGGGTGGAAGGGAATCCCCTCTCAGTCTGCTCTTCTCAAAGCGAACCAGCCCCAGGACTCTCAGCCTTTCGTCCTCGCAGAGATGCTCCAGTCCCTTCAGCATCTTCCTAGCTTCTACTGGGCTCTCTCCAGTAGTTCCTTGTCGCTCTTGAACTGAGGAGCCCAGAACTGGACCCAGGACTCCCAACTGTGGCCTGCCTAGGACAGAGTAAAAGAGGAGGATATTAGTGGTGCCTGGAGGGTGTAATCTCTTCAGGGAGAGAGAGGTTATTTGAATAATTATAGCTAGCTACTCAGTAACTTAAATTGGGTTTAAGTTCCATGAAAATGGAAGTATTCTGGGATGCATAGATATGTGATGTGTGTTCCTGAGATGTGTGAAATGCTGGGCTAGGCATCAAGAGCAGGATGCTGGCTCAGCAGGTTCTAAAACAGGCAAAATGGGCAATAGACTTGAAAGGTGCAGACTTATAGACCATTCTGCATTTACCAAATGAGTTATGTCCTGAGCACTTTCTATGGGAATATTATACCAAGCATAGGAAGAGTTTGAAAAGTGCAAAGGTACAGCAAAATTAGGTGTAAAATACAGATTTAAAGATGGCCAAGCCACTCCAGCCAGCCATACCACATTTCTGTCTTCCTCGTCTAAACAATCCTGCCTAAAGCAAACTACATACTGTAACACATTTCTTCTCCTTTTGCTGTGTGTTCAGACTGGTCATCTTCTTCTGCCTAGCTAAGCCAGAGGGGAGCTCTGCACACAGCTTGTAAACACAATTCCTTTGGAGTCAGCATGGGAGAGGTGGTGTTTTTCCTGAAGCCACATCCCAGGGACTTCTGTCCTTAAATTGCTTCCGTAGCATCATTTCATAGTTCCTCATAAAAAAGAAGACGACTTCCTTATGGCCTTCCTGGGCAGACAATGTGTGAGAGAGTGTGTGACCTTTCCCTGCCAGAAGATGTTTAACCTGTTGAGTTACCTCTTGTTTGCTGGGTGGAACTTGCCCGTGCCACACACCTCAGTGTTCATAGCTCCTGGCTCCTTGCCCTGCAATCCCACAGCATCATTCATTTGGGATTCCCAGCCTCACCTCACACACTAGTTGGCAGGGTTCGCCATCACCAGGTTTCTTCACTTGCTTGGTTTGTATCTGTCTGCAGTCTTCCAGCCTCAATCAATATCTCCAACAAGAGTCTGGGTTAACTCCTAACTTACTTGAATGTAAGAGCTACTGTAGTAGCTCTCAATAGTGTAGAATCATACAATAGTTTGGGCTGGAAGGGACCTTTCAAGCTCATCTATTCCAATCCCCCTGCAGTCACCATGGACATCTTCAACTAGATCTGGTTGCTCAGAGCCCCAGACATCCTGAAATGGAATGATTCCAGGGATGGGGCATCTACCACCTCTCTGGTCAACCTCTGGAAGTGTCTTACCACCCTGACATTGAAAAATGCTTCTTCCATCTAGTCTAAATCTCCCTCTTTTCATTTAAAACCATCACCCCGTGTCCATCACAACAGACACTGATAAGAAGAGCGTCCCCATCTTTCCTATAGGCTGCTTTAAGTACTGAAAGGCTGCACGAAGGTCTCTCTGGAGCCTCATCTCCAGGCTGAACAACCTCAACTTTCTTAGCCTGTCCTTACAGCAGAGGGGCTCCAGCCCTCAGATCATTTCAGTGTCCTCTGGAGCCACTCCAACAGGTCCATGTCTTTCCTGTGCTGAGGACTCCAGAGCTGAACCAATACTTTTACATTTCACAGCCTAGGTTTGGGGCACTTTTCCTGGCTCTAGTTTTAAGATCTTACGTTATTTCTGATCATTTTGTTACAAAATGAGCCACAAAGAACCTAGCCAACATAGCACCACTAGAACTAGTTTCCTGATAGCTCATTTTCATTTTCTGTAAATAAAATTACAATTGTTTACCTTATTGCGTGTGGTTTGTGTGATGGCAAGACAATTTAGGAGCAAACTTCAGCACTCAGCAGTTCATGGAAGTCCAGTGACAAACTTACTAAGCTAAAAGCAGCTAGACAATGTTGAATATGAGATACCGCAGTCTAACAGAATTCAGCTGCCAGTCTTAGTTTTATGAGTCATCTTTATAATTACCATGGAATATTAAAAGATTTAATCTGCACCTTCCCAGCATTTGATATTCTCTTCTAAGGCAATATCAATTAACACAGTGGAGTGAAAGCTGAACCACAGTGGAGAACCACTGAAATACTGGCTTGGGCCAGGGAGCACCAACATGAGTTAGGCAAAGCTTTGGAGATGCTAATATTGGTTGGAGTTGGTTTAGTAAGAATTACTCCTCTGATGCATATCATGAAACACTCATCTAAACTTCAGTAGTCATAATCTGCCATGAACTCCATCATCACAAACTCTCTGCATATTCAGTCCATCAGGTTGGTTTCTGCTGGAGGAGTGTTTTCAACTATTTTAAGCAACTGTGTTTTGCTCTTTCATAGGCTGGATTTGTAGCCTAAAAAGAATGGTGACCCCTGCTTTTAAAACAAATCATCATATTTGCTAATCTCTTTCCCAGAGCCCTTTCTATACCTTTTTCTATCAAAAACCAGAACAATCTGTTCTTTTATAGAATAAAAATTAAAATTAGGTTAACCCTGACAGCCTTTACAACCATTTTCATCCCAGAGCTGCAAGAGCAGAGGCAGATGCTGACCTGGTACAGGGGCTCTCTGCATTTGTGGAAGAGGTGAGCTAGCCTACAAGGGAGCGTGTTTGCAGGCAGCAAGCCAGTAGTGTGCAACTGTTAGCGCAGGAAGCTGCTAAGCTGTGGAGTGCCAAAAGCTGGGAGGGAAGCCCAGAGAAAGACTGATGCTAAAATTGCTGGGTTTCTTTTATTGAGGCCCTCAGTACGTGGGACAGCCTGAAAGAGAAGCTGGAGAAGATGATTTGAGAAGGCTGTCTTGGTGTAGCTGTTCCTGTGTGATGTTCAGTGCATGACATGTAGCAGGTGTGGTTTAGGTAGCATTTAGATGTTACCTGAACCCTGTTTGTGCAAGTTTTGCTGCCATTGAGAAGAAACAACCAGCCCAGATAAAAAAACACTGACCCAGTGACTCCTTTGCAGTATTTTAGAAGCCCAGGTCCAGCCAGTGTCAAAATTGCAGCGCCGATTTTAGGTACCAGCACACAGAACTCCATTTCTTGTAATATAAGCGGGAAAAGTCGTAATTCAGGGAATTGAACAAGACAGCAGCTTTTTCGTTACTGAGAGCAGGTGACTCTGTGTCTCTGTATCACTCCTATCCTGTTGTTCCTAATGTCTACCACAGGCAGCAACGTAATCTGGAGCTGGCTCCTTTTTTGGATATGTCCTAGCTTGAGTCAAAACAAGGTATTCCAGGCCATATATATCGTATGCTTTTTGAACCCCTCCAGAGATGGTGACTGCACTGCTGCTGCCCTGGGCAGTCTGTGCCAGGGCTTGATAACTCTCTTGGTGAGGAAATTCTTCCTAATATCTAGTCTGAACCTTATCTGGTGCAGCTTGAAGCCATTTGCTCTTCTCTTACCACTTGTTACTTGAGAGAAGAGACCAACAACTCCCACCTTGCTCCAACCTCCTTTCAGGGAGTTGTAGAGAACAAGGTGGTCTCCCCTCAGGTTCTTCTTCACCAGGCTAAACAACCCCAGTTCCCTCAGCTGTTCCTCACAAGACTTGTGCGCTAGACCCTTCACCAGCTTCACAGCCCTTCTTTGTACGAGCTCCATCACTTCAATGTCCTTCTTGGAATGAGGGGCCCAAAACTGAACCCAGCATCTGAGGTGTGGCCTCACAGGTGTCAAGTGCAGGAGGGCAATCACTGTCCTAGTTGTCAAGGGTTAGGACTGAGCCGACCAGCAACCCAGTGACAGATACTCTCTATTCAGATATTTTCCACAGATGACAGATATTCTACACTCCAGGGAAGAAAAGGGGAAATTAACAGTGAGAGACTTGTGAATTGGGAATGAAACTTAGACTACTTCAATGAAAATAACAACAAGAAAATGAAGTGTATATATATACACACACAAACCCAATACCAGAACCAAACCCCCCTCAATGGCAACTACCTCACCACTGATGCTGTAGCAAGAGGACTCACCAGGAGACAGGACTCACACTCAGGGGCTGGATCCTGGAACTCAGGAACTCTTGAATTGAGATAGAAGGCAGAACAGAGAGAGGTCTGTAGGAACAAAGCTGGGCTTCTGATCTTCACAAGGCTCTGGCACTCCACCTTCAGGAAGGATAGAGACCCAAACCTCTCCTTATGTGTACTAGTTGTTAACTAGGTACTGAATAGCTTAATTAAGCTCCTGTTTTGTTTGGGTCTTAGGCCTTATGTAAGAGACTCTAAGGCCCAAGCTTGATATCAATGTTTCAAGGACCAAATATGACCTATATGGCATGGAATACCTTGTTTGGACTCAAACTAGGCCACTGATCCTGCTGGCCATGCTGTTTCTGATATTGGCCTGGATGATCTTGGTCATCTGGGCACAGTGCTAGTTCATCTTTAGCTGCTGTCGACCAGCATCCCAAAGTAGTACTAGTAGCACCCCAAAGAGTACCAAGAAACTCCCTTGAGAACTACTCCACTCTCTTTTCTTCTGGGTAGTTATTGCACCAGACAGGTTCCCTCAGCTGGAAGCACTCTGTGCAGCTGCTTGTGGAGGGGCTTTGCATGAAGCTGGGAAGGAGTAGATGCTTTAGCAGTTTTGCTGACAGGTTTTAGACCAGTCTAAGCAGCATGACATGACCTGGGTGACGTGTGAGCATAGGGGTGCCTGCCTGGCCTTTCCCCATATCTCTTGTGTGTGAGAGAAGGTCTGGGGAGCAGTGAGAAACATTTTTTTAACTTTTCGCAGTATGGAGGCTGTACCACTTCAGAACTTTCAGAACTAAAAACACAAAAGGGAAAAAAACCCTCCCTTTTTATAGCCTACTGTCTCGTTGAAAGTGATTTATGAAATGGAGCTTCCTGCCCACCCAGTGCACAGAACAAATACAGACAGTGCTTTGAAATAACTACAGTACTATGCTATTTTCAGTAATATTTAGCTCAGACTCAGCCAAGAAAGCCCACTAAGCTTAGCAGACAGACATAAAAAGAAATGTTCTTTCTGCATTTTTGTGTGCACATGCATCTATTTTAGGTTTTACTCCTTTTTTCTCCAGTTGCATAGCTATCAATGCAGCAAAGTCCCAGCTCAGGAAAATACTTCAGGCCCACTTCTGAGTACAAGTAACAGCTCTTGAGCACACACCTTATTTTAAGTACCTTAATAAACATTAGCATGTGCTGACATTGAGATATTTTCGTGTACTCTAGTGAAATTTGTTGAATTTATTCACTTCAATAGCAGTGAGAAATATTGTGGTCCATGTACACACATAGTTTGATTATATTTTGTGTATGTGTGTTTAGGAAGTGCTTGTACCGTGTCTGTGACTATGAGGTTTTATGTTGTCACAAGATTATTATCTGTCACAGCTGACATCAGAAGTGCGGTTGAGGAGGAGGCTTTAGCTAACACTGCCTTGGCCATGACCTATTATATATTTTCTTTACACCCTGTTCTTCCCTATCTGCAAATTTTGAGCTGCAACTTGTTTTCACAATTACATTTAGGAGAAAAGATACAAACAAGCCTCCCAAGTCATTTAGGTGTGTCAAGTCCATTTGTCCAGCCTTCAGGAGTGGGTTTCTATGGAAGAACATAAAATCAGATTGAGCATAGAGTGATAGTTCCTCAAAATACTCTTCCCTTTTCCCTGGTAATTTGGTGGTTGGAGGACTTCTTAAGCCAGCAATGTTATTCTTGCACTAAGTGGACTTTCATTTGAAACAGTCTAATGCTTCTGAACGTAAAGAGCTTAAGCATAAACTCTTGCAGCAAGGAGTTTCACCATTTAATGGGCTGCAGTATGACAGAGCATCTCCTTGGCTTGTTTGGAACTTGCTGTCTCCTGGTTCTGTGAAACGCTACCTGGCTTTTGTGGCATGGGACAGCAGATTACAGCTCCTCTTTACTCTTCTCCATGCCACCCAAGCAGTCACAGAGCACTGCTGTCTCCTGCCTTCCCATGTATTCATTTTCCTTATTAAGAGTCCTCCCTCCTGCAGAGGTACTCAAGAGCGATACTCAAGACCAGGAGAGCAGTACTTCACTGAGGCATTGTGGGCACTATCTGCAGCGAGCATTTCTGTCTGTATCAGGAGATCTGGATCCAGTGTTTGTCATGACAATGTGGAAGCAGAGCTCCTGCCACTCAGGTTTCTAGTCTGACGTGTGAGATACATACATATTTCAGTTTCAAACTGCTCCATCATGATAGGATCCTCTTATATAAACCTATGAAATAGCTGTAAAGCTTACCATCTTATCTCAGTTCGCTGCCACCATGTTCTCATTTTCCTAGTTCAGGTTGCTTTTGTGATTCTGAGCAAGCTCTGGGATCTATCTCACTGATGAAAGAGATGTCATTGGTGCAAAACTATCTAGAAATCTCATCATGTTCAAAACATAGTAAGAAAGGTTTCTCTTCTTGGTGTTCCCACGCTGTTAACACGTGGTTTTCTTATTGTGGTTTACTTTATAGATCAAAACCATGTGCTGTATTAGGAAATGCTGTGGAAGGTCCGTTTCTCATGATAGTTTAGCAGACCAGATCCTTTAGAACATACATTAAAAATACATCAAACAAAATCATTATTATAGTTCACTGTCTCATTGTAAGGGAATGGTAAGAAAGCACCACCAGTGATAAGGACTTTGGGCTTTGTGTCTCTGTTGCCATGTGAGCAGATAAACTCCCCTACCCAAATAGGTCTCCAAAGAAATCTTATAAAAAGATCTTATATAATAAGAAATAACATGTCTCTCTAGTTTAATCATCTATTATTCAGCTACATAGTCAGATTCAAAATATGCTGAGACTAAGCTAGATAGAAAAATAAGCAGTAGTAGTATTTACTATCCATCCTACCCATGACAGTTCATGTCATTGTTTAGTCTTCCATGGTCGACTAAGGTACATTTTGATGTGCTTTTTTTTTCTCATTTAAAACCCATTTGGGGTGTTTGTGTCTCGCAGTCTTAAGACCTGAGAATGGAGTGTGTCTGCTGCTGCTCTAAGAAACAGGGTAACTATTTCAAAGGCAGTAGCTGCGTGCTCTACAGAAGAGCCCAGGTGTAACGCAATGTTTGGTCCTCAGCCCCCTAATTGCAAAAATAGTTCCTCATCAAAGACTAATATAGTGATTTGCAGGCTTTCTGATGCATGACTCAGTGAGACACATTGCTTCTTTTATATAACTGCTTTTCTTTCTTCTAATGCAGGAGAGACTTGGACACTGCACTTTCTGTCATGCATTAGTAACTCTGAAAACATGTTTACTTAAGTACAAAACCACATTAGCTCAGCGTTATTGTATGCCTCCAACACACATAAATTACAATATATTGTGGGGTAGGAACTTTGATCATGAAAAGCCCACACTGAATTAACTTGGAGGTGGGGAGGAGGATTGGAGAATTAAATGCTCCTTGTCTCCTTTGCCTCTCATCCCTATGATTTTCCTCTCATCCCTACAGATTCTCACAGCCAGTCAGTCTTTCTGATAGCTCGCTATGTCTGCTCTGCAGGCTGCAAAAAAAAGAAAGCACTAACAAGAGTAGACCTAGGAAAATCATGCTCTTTGGTGGAATCTCCTCTACCATTCATTTCCAGATGCAGAACCTCAAATGATTTAGAGATTGAGGAGCCAATGTCCCTTCTATTGAAGCTGGAAGCAACTTTGCTCCTGGTGCAAATGGAAGCAGAAATCAGTCCTTACTTGCATTTGAAGTATTAATATATCTTGTTGGTTAGACAGTATCATACACAGTTCATTAGCTACTAAGTAAAAGCACAGATTCTTCCTGTGCCAAGTATTTGATTTTTTTTTACTTAGTATTTGTTTGTAAGCATAAAAATCTAAAGCCATATACTTTGAGAAACTTTACACTCAAAGTGAGTGACTTGCTCATCTATTTATATATACACAAGTATACAGAACATTGCAGGATAGTTTGACTTTGATACTAGCATGTTTGCTGTATTATTACTCACTTGTTTTTTGCAAGTTAGGACATCCTCCAAGCCCTAGGCTGTATCTTGAGCTGTACATGTTAGAAAGCCATGTTTGAGGAAAGGCTTCTGAAAGCCCTGGGGCTGGTTAGCCTATAGAAGAGCAGACTAAGAGGGGATCTGTTCAGTGCTGACCAATAGCTAAAAGATGGAGTCAGGAGCATGGGGCCAGACTTTTTTCAGTGGTGCCCTGTGATAGGCCAAGGGGCAATAGGTGCCATCTGGAACCCAGGAGGTTCCAGCTAAAGTTGAGGCAAAAACTCTTTGCTATCAGAGTGCCCAGGCTGCCCAGAGAAGTTGTAAATTCTCATTTTTAGAGACAAATACTGACCAGTACTGCTCATGGATTTTTAGGTACTCCTACAGGCACCCCTCTTTAGAAACATTTGAAATTAATTCTTGGTAAAGAGATACTTGTAATAGCAGAATTGCATTTACGTGGTTTGTTTAGCGTCTGCAGAAACCATCTAGCAGCAGCAGTTTAGTCAATAACTTACATTTCCCTATATGCAGCTCATCTGTGCTCAGTTCCATTCAGTTGTCTTGTGCTTTTTCAGACTCCCAGTACAATCTGTAGGTCTAAATGATCTAAGATGGCACACTCCCAGCAACACATCACAAGTACAGCAGGGTTCCCAAGTCAGAGTTCAGCTATCACACTTGTCATGCATAAACTTACTGGAAAGAGTTTGCCAAACACAAATAAAACCACGTCTGCTGTTAACTGCTGTCAGAAATTTCTCCTAATCCAGGCAGGGCTTTGCTTTGACCCAAGGAGGTACAGGGATAACTACGCTTTGCTGATTGCCTCATTAAAGCTGAGGGAGCCTTTAGGCATGCCATCTGAGACACAAGAAAATGTTGTGCTGACATCAGCAGCCCATCAGGGTGCTGTCACTGGAAATCCTCTTTATGGCAAGCACATGAGCCTGGCCACTTTTAAGGTCCATCCACAGTATCTGAGATGCACTTGATCACAAACTCACCTAATTTGTTTTGAACCCACTGGTGCTGCATCAAGTGACAACAAGTCCCAGACCTGGCTTATACTGCAAATTGAGCTGTGGTTTCAGAAAACCGTCATTGTTAATTCTAGGATATTTTCTGGCTGTAACTGCCCGTTCAGAGCTCACCATTAGATGAGTAGGCTCTGGTTTGGTTTGTCCTTAAATCATTGCTTAATTTAGCCACACTGACACTCCTCTACCTCCTTTTTACCCTTCTTTAAGTATTGAAAGGCTGCAAGAAGGTCTCCATGGAGCCTTTCCCTCTGTCGTAGTTGGAGTCAGAACAAGCTATTCCATGCCATATATGTCATACTCAGTATTAAACTGAGGGCCAGTCCCTGAAACTTTCACATCAAGCTTGGGCCTTGAGGTCTCTTCCTTAAAGCCTAAGACCTAAGCAAGGCAGTTGCATGATTAAGCTATTTAGCACCTAATTAAGAGCCAATAAAAAAAAGAGAGGTTTAAACCTCCACCTTCCTTAAAGGTTGAGCACCTGAGCCATGTGGGATGGTGGACTGGTAACTCTCCTTGTGAGGATCAACAGCCCAACTCCGCTGTTGCAGAACTCTCTGTCACAGTTCACACCTCTGGAGATTTGGCCATAGCTCTGGAGTTGACAAAATCTCCTGAGCTGCTTTTAGCTTAGCTCACCAGTGTGTGCTCAGGAAGTCAAAGGCATATGAGGGATCCCTAAAGTGTGGGCATCCCTGGCGGCGAGTCCTCAGTCTGTAACCATTTTTATAGTGGGGTGCGATTCTTTGATATTTAGAAGATGACAAAAAACGCGTCCTCCAGTTTGCTGTCCTTAGCAGAGGTTACAGGGATCATGTCCTGCCTTGAGCTGCACCAGGGCTGCAGAGCCAGCAGAGAAAAATACTGCCCAAGTTTCCTGCCTGAAGAGAATGATTTTTCAGTGTGGTTTAGGTAACTTTGTGGGTTTGGAATTTGCCTTTCAGTGTAGCCGGTTGAGGAGGAAGTATCAACAATTATGTTCCTTTGCAATACAGCCATAATTATGTGTACTTCAATGTCCTTTGCAAGAAACAGAGTATTATATAGGGACTTCATGTGTGTGAGGCTCAGCCTCCCAGTCTTTGTTTAATAAACTTGTTTCTTACAATGTCCAGGTGCTCATACGGAAATTTTCATCAATTCTTTAGTTTTGCTTTTGGTATTGTATACAGAATAAATGTGTGTGTTATGATGCAAAATAACCTGCAGATATTTGGGGAGTTTCTGTGTTCAGTAGTCCCATGCATCTCCGGATGTCATTTATCAAATCCAGATGTTCTCTCTATCACTATGTCTTGCATCAATGTCTATTTAAAGTTAAACTGAGATCAACCCAATCCACGGATGCATGCTTTGATTTAAATAAACCAAAGCCTATCACAGTCATAGCAATTAATAATCCAAGACTGGAGCAAACATGAGGAGTAGGAGAAATCCATTTGGACAGGATTGGGTTTGTTTCTTGCTGGTTTTCTGAAGCTTATTAGAAGCAGCAAGCCTTTGATTAAACTAGATCAACTTCCACAAAAATTCCTCGGTAACAATAGGTGTTAAAAGGCTTAGTCCTGGCAGCCTGAGCAAACAGCTTGTATAAATCAGGGCTAGGATTTTGGTTGTAGTGGACTCTTACTTATGACAGGTCCCAGAAAGCAATTCTTCATGTGAATCACTCTCAGTGTTACATTTTTAGATAATTGTAAACATCACCCAATTATTTGAACAAATGGTACAACACCACCACTGACGTTTTATCCATACACTTGAAGGCTGGCTTAGGAATGATGTCATGTCCTCAGGTCAAAATCCTGCCCTCTGCTGCATGCGGACAAGAAGGGCTTCATAGAGTGCAAGCCAGCATGTGGGAAGAAGTGAGGAGGCATTTAGAAATAGGCTTGTCACATTTCCTGCAAGCAGTAGGCTCATCATGTTATCTAGGATACGTTATTCCTTTTCCTTTATTTCCTTCACCAGCTGTAGCCCAATCTGCTCATTCCAAATATGGGGAAGAGAACTCTTTGTGTTTTCTTAGAATCATAGAATGGTTTGGGTCACAAGGGGCCTTTCAAAATCATCTAGTCCAATCCCCCTGCAGTCAGCAGGAACACCTTCAACTAGATCAGGTTGCTCAGAACTTCAAACTACCTCACATGAAATCATTCCAGGGATGCAGCATCTACCATCTCACTGGGCAACCTCTGCCAGTGTCCCACCACCCTCAGTGTAAAACATTTCTTCCTTCTATCTAGTTTGAATCTCTTTTAGTTTAAAACCATCACCCCTTGTCCTTTCACCACAGGTCCTACTGAAAAGTCTGTCCTCATCTTTCTGATAGGCCCTGAAAGGCCGCAGTAAGATAGGTACTGATTTCTGATAGGTACTGAAAGGCCGCAGTAAGATCTCCCTGGAGCCTTCTCTTCTCCAGGCTCTCAGCCTTTCCTTCTGTCATAGTTGGAGTCAGAACAAGCTATTCCATGTCATATATGTCATATTCAGTATTAAACTGAGGGCCAGTCCCTGAAACTTCCGTATCAAGCTTGGGCCTTGAAGTCTCTTACACAAAGCCAAAGACCCAAGCAAGGCAGGTGCACAATGAAACTATTTAGTGCCTCATTAATGGCAAATACAAAAAAGGAGAGGTTTAGGCCTCCACCTTCCTTGACGGTTGAGCACGTGAGCCACATCGGGTGGTGGTAACTCTCCTTGTGAGGATCAGCAGCCCAGCTTTGCTGCTACTAGACTCTTGTCTGTTTTGCCTTCAATCTCAGTCAAAGAGTTCCTGAGTCCAGTTACAGGATCTAGCCCCTGAGTCTGATTCCCATCTGCTGCTGAGTCCTTCTGCCACAGCATCAGTGGTGATGGTGATGTAGTTGTCATCATGGGGTGTTTGGGTTTGGTATTGGTTTTGTATATATGTTTAATTTTCTTGTTATTATTTTCATTCAAGTAGTTTGTTTTCACTTCCAATCCATAAATATCTCTCTCTCTGTTAATTCCTTTTTCCTTCCTAGAATGGTGGAGGAGGGGGTAGCAGAGAATATCTGTCACTGGATTAGTGGTTGGCCCAGCCCTAAACATTGACACCTCCTCACAGAGGTGCTCCAGTGTCCTCAGCATCTTCTCTTGATGCAGCATGAGCCATCCTGAAGTCTATACCACTGCACATGGTCTGTCTACTCTCCAGTGACCGCTCAGGCACCCAAGGGGACAGGGAGCCAACAGCAGCTTCTCTTTTCGGGAGACAGTCTGAGGTCTGGTACTTAACTATGTTCTGAAGAAAGGGCACAGGTTTCTGTGGGCAACTTGAGCTCCTATCAGCGCTGAGATCGCAGTGCATGATGTAACTGGTCAGTTCAGAAAGACAAATTTGCTTGAAGGGGAAAAGGAAGACAATGCTCTGACGCTCTAGCTGAATTGCTTTCTCATTCTATAGGCAGGCTGGGGTTTGGCAGCCAACATATGAAGTGAGGCAAATGCAGACACTTCATGAGAGGAGGACGTAGCCCCATCTAAGCCGAGATGATATATTGCTTGCAGAGCTGACTGTGAAAACAACGGCGCCGAAATAAAGCTATGAATCATCCCTTGTCTCACAGCACTTCCACTGGAGCAGCTTCCCTTTGGAAAACACACAGCAGACCCCTTTGATTGCAAACATCACAAATAAATATGTCAGTCCTGACAACTCTTTGGACAGGCTGTAGGTATATGTCCCTCAACTCCGCTGGGTTGGCTGCTCCCCTGCAGTGGTGCAGGATGGGACCATCTACACCATCCAATTAAAGTGAAAAAAAAAATCTTGATCCTTGGTCCAGTTCTGATGCCTTCCAGATCCTGAAATGACTGATAATTTTTCTGAGCAAGAAAAAAAAGATGGATGTGACATGTGCCTTGATTAATGGTTGATGATGAGTACAAGTGCTGCTGGTGGTGTGACTAGGGATATGTTTTAGAGTTGCTCCTTCAGGGCTTGTGGTACAAGCTTACAAACCAGGAGAAATACTCTTCATAGCGAGTGTCCAAGGAGGACTATATCTGTTCTGCCTTCAACCCTTATCTGTGAGTTCCTGAATCCAGTTCCCATCTGCTGCTTAGTGCAGTCTAGGACTTGCCCAGTGCCTGTCACAGCATCAGTGGTGACAGTGACATGATTGCCATCAGGGAGTTGGGTTAGATACTGATTTTATATATATTTTATTGTTATTATTTTCATTAATGTAGTTTTAGTTTTCTCCTCCAATCCATAAGTATTTCTCCTTTATTCCCTTTCTCTTCCCTTTGGGAAGGCAGAGAGATTCATCTGTCACTCTTCTAGTGGCCAGCCCAGCCCTATCCCTTGACACAGGTCTGTAAGCTCATCTTCATTTCATTTACTTGCTGTATGTGGGGGAATAAACAGGACAGTGGACATACCCATAGCTACAATCTGCTCAGTCTTATCTAGTCACTGAAACCAAATTGCAGTTTGCTTTGTTTTTCACTTAAATTCTGAAAAACAAGATGAGGGGAAAGCAAGGGAAAAAACCTAGAGAACAGGTGAAGTGCAAAACGTGCATTTCAGAGAGTGTGAGGGGGAACTGTATATACATACGTCAATAAACAGAGTGTCTGTTTGGGCTGCTGTGAGCTCTGAGAGGTGTTCTGCTCACCCTGAAGTAGAAAAATAAGTTTGTTTTTTTGTAAACTGTGTCCCTTGGGCAGAAACAATACCATTTGGAATGGTGCTGAGAGAGAGAGAAACTTTTCTACCCTAAATTAGCAAGCGAACTCTGCAAACCTGAAACAGACTTTGCCAAATTCACAAAACCTCAAACACCACAAAGTCTCACTGCCTTCAACTTGAGCTCCAGGAGTGTCTGAAGGAGCTCTTTGAATGATGCAGCATGGGGAGGCTATTAGAAAGATGAGTCTTTACTGAGTATATGAGAGATATAATCAGTGGAAAGTTTTGACATTCCTCCATTAGCTAAGGAATTTTTAAAAATGAAAAGATCCACTTAGGCTATTTTTGCAGAGCTGTGTTTGAAGGGAAAAATCACAGTTCCCATATCTTCAGTGCTAACAATGCTAGATATCCTACAGCCCAGGGAATGGTGGCGGAGCTGTCCCTGCATCTGGCTTGGCTCTACCTTTCTCTTTCCACTTTGACTTTCAGGATGCTACCAGTCATCCCCAGCCCCTGTGAGTCTGTGAGGAATCAAGGGAAGTTATGATGGATTCAGAGCTGGGGATCCTTTTCCCTTCATTCTGGCAATTTTTCTTCCCTCCTTGGCCCAAAATATCCAAGCCAATTTGGAGCTGTGGCTTCGTTTAGGTGGCAAGGCATTGGGGAATGTGTCTAGATAGAGCAGAGATTTAATTACTTGGTTTTGGTTTGGGGTGGCTTGTTCTCAGCGTGGATTCCCATAAGTCAGAGCCTTGCCTCTCCCTCCACAGGCAGCATCCAGCACCACCCACTGAGCCACAGCTATCTGGAATCCCATCCTCCAGCACCTCATCCCACGTCCTTCTAGCTGTCCTTGTCACCATCTCCTGCTCTTTCTTTACCAGATCCTGAAAATGTGCACATTTGACAAGTCTAACTTGTGCCCCTTTTATTTGTGCACTCACAGAATACATCTTTCCCTTTTCCCATTTCTAAGACATCGTTTATGAATTTTCCAGCTCCCAGTTGTGCCTTTACCTTTCCCTTCTCCTGGCCTGTCACCGACTGGCTGACTCTCCTCTGGAATCAGGCTGGTTGCTTTTCACAAATCCTCATCCTCCAAAAACGGTCTCGGAGCACAACCATTATTTCAGGGCTTACCGTAAGTGTCAGTGACACAGAGACAGTGTGATGAAATACTGCTCCCAAAGACTTTCTGCAAAGCTTCCCCACACACATGGTCTTTTGAGCATCTGCTTAAAAAACAATACTTAATACTACAGAGTTAGTACCTGAACTGAGGTCATGCTCCCTATGCAACATCCCCACCATAAAATTCACCAGATACAGACTCTATCTCCCCCCTTTTTTTATCTTCTTGTAGGAAATAATTATATCCTAGCTGCAAAATCTGCCCTGGAGTCTGGCAGAGTGGAAGAAGGAGCCATCACTTAAAAATGGATTCATGGTGGTCTCGAGCTATGTTTTTGTTCTGGCACATTAAACAGAATGAAGACATATGTCTGAATTTAAGACATCCTCTCAGTTCCCTGTATACGCGAGCCAGCCGAGAAATGTGAACTATTTCAAAGCGCTAAGGAAAAAGAATTGTAGACACATCCTTTGTTTAGGCATATATTTTTAATTATCCTGCCTTTTAATATTCCTCTCCATTTGAGTATAATCAGAGAAAATAGATCCTGCTGGGCATTGTCATGCTTAATAAAAGTAAGACTGAACATCTGCAAATTTGGCGACAGCGAGGCGCATATGATGCACCCGCGGCCGAGCTGCATTCTTGTGTAATTATAACACCACATGCAGCTCTAATAGTGTAATTCTCTGTTTACATTAGTTCTAGCACTTATCCCAAACTCCATTGGGTCGGGATGCTGTGTGTGTGCAAACTGGTAGGGTTCTGTCCCCCACCAAAGAGAGCTGAAAGGACTGGAAGGACCAAGTGTTGTCTGCCCATTGGTGAGAGGTTGGGTTTGGGGGAATAACCCATGCGAGGCAGGAGCCAGCCTGCTATGCAAAGCAGGGCTAGTGTCATCCAAATTAGCACTGTAACAATTAAGTCAGTGAAAGTGAGAGCAGGGTTCAGGCTTTCTCTCCTCCTGTGTTGATTTTTGGCAATGCAAACCCCACACCCTGCAGCAGCTTAAGCACACGCTTGGCCACTTAGCCTGCAAATTGCACCCCTGCCCCTGGGGAAAACATACATTTGTCCCCATCAAAGCCTTTGCAGGATGGAGAGCAAAGGCAAGGCTTTATACCCATCCCAGGGAAAGCTGAGCCATCCTGCCCTTCTGTGGAGCTGGCCATCAGATACAAACTCTTCCAAGAGATTGTTGTACCTGGGCATAGAATCACAGAATCTTTTAGGTTGGGAAAGACCCAAGATCATCAAATCCAACTGTTAACCCAAGACTGCCAGGTCACCAATAAACCATGTCCCTCAGCACCACGTCTATATGACTTCTAAATCCCTTCAGGGTTGATGACTCCACTACTGCCCTGGGCAGCCTGGTCCTGGCCTTGACAACCCTTTCAGGGATGACATTTTTCCTAATATTCAATCTAAACCTCCCCTCTCACTACTTGTCAAAACTTAAGACGTCTATGGGAGGGAGAGCAGGGAAGGTCTTCTCCTTGCAGGCAACTGTTTGCCTCCTGCCTGCTTCACCTCCCACACAGCTGCTGTATATGCGGGGGTGCTCCATCCTTCCCGGGTTGGAGAATAGGGAAGGCAGGCAAAAGGGAAAAGTGACCAAGGAAGGGGAGCAAGATGCACATGGACCTGTTCCCAGCCCTGGCAGACTTGCAAAGCTCAAGCTCTCAACAAATATAAGCCTCTTCATGAAAAGAAGCCACTGAAAAGAGTCTGGTCCCCATCCTCTTGCTCCTTGCCCTTTAGCTCTTGCTTGGCATTGAGAAGATCCCCTCTCATTCTGCTGTTCTTCAGGCTAACCAGCCTCAGGGCTCTCAGCCTTTCCTCCTCCCAGAGATGCTCCAGTGCCCTCAGCATCTTTACAGCTTCTGATGGAGTCTATATAGTAATTCCATGTTTCTCTTTAACTGGGGAGCCCAGAACTGGACCCAGAACTCCAGATATGACCTCACCAGGGCAGAGTAGAGTGCTGCCGAGGGTGAATGCTCTTATTATAGTGTCCCTTTAGCTAAGAGGCAGAGCTTTCCCTTTGCACATGTGCTCAGCAGCTGCTTGGCTGCTCTTTTGAAAGGATGCCACAAGATGCAGCACCAGATGCTCAAGTTTCCAGAGGGACCGATAACGATGGACTTGACTCTGTCTTGTTCTTGGCTCCTGCAGCAGAAAGGAAAAGGATAATAAAGGAGCAGCTCACCATGGCAGGGGCTGCAAGCTGTGAGCTGCTTTATAGAATTTAAAAGTGATATGGTGAGAGAGGGAAAGGATGCTAAAAGCACTAGACCAGTTGTTGCATCTTCAGGCAAGATGGGACCCTTCAGCTGCTCTGACCTCTTTGAGCAGCAATGATAGCCAAAAGCTGTAGGGTTACCTCAAGATATAAGGCTGTGTCACGGTGGTAGTTTGCAGTTGACAGAGCCTGGCCAGTGTTCCAGCCTAGAAGCTTATGTGCTGATGACAGCAGCAAGCAAGAGCAGGGAGTGTGGACCACTTCTGTTCACACGAGCGGCCATTTTTGTGCTCAAACATGCTGCTGGAGATGGGCTTTGCCATGGGTTTAGGGATAAAACAGGCTGGGATGGGAAGGAGGAGGTCAGGGTTTTAGGTCACAGAACCATTAAGGTTGGAAGAGACCTCTAAGATCAAGTCCTCTAAGATCACTAACATACCACTAAACCATGTCCATAAGTAGAACATCTAAATGTTTCTTAAACAGCTACACAGGGACGGTGACTCGCACCACCTCCCTGGGCAGCCCATTCTAAGACTTAACAACCCTTTCATTAGGGAAATTCCTCCTTATATCTAACCTAAGCCTCCCCTGCTTCAACTTGAAGCCAACTTGAAGGTCTAATCTATTTTATGGAAACTATAGATGTGCCCTGCGAAGAGTAAAAGAACATCACATCAGTAACCAACCTTTAGAAACCCACCTTAGATCTAGTGTGTCCGAAAGACTTTTTATTACAGCCTAAAGTGTTTTTGCATTTTGATTTTGACGTAACACATTTTGCAGTGTGTTTTCATGGCTCAGTCTCATGGCTACATATCAAGGGTTAGGGCTGGGCCAACCAGCAACCCAGTGACAGATATTCTCTATTATCCCCTTTTTCCCCCACTCCAGAGAGGAAAAGGGGAAATTAACAGTGAGAGAGAGAGACTTGTGAATTCGAAATGAAACTTTACTTCAATGAGATAGAAGGCAGAACAGAGACAGTCCTGTAGGAACAAAGCTGGGCTTCTGATCTTCACAAGGCTCTGGCACTCAACCTTCAGGAAGGATAGAGACCCAAACCTCTCCTTATGTGTACTAGTTGTTAATTAGGTGCGAAATAGCTTAATCATGCACCTGTTTTGCTTGGGTCTTAGGCCTTATGTAAGAGACTCTAAGGCCCAAGCTTGGTATCAAAGTTTCAAGGACTGAATATGACCTATATGGCATGGAATACCTTGTTTGGACTCAAACTAGGCCACTGTATGCTTCACAGTTGTAGTTATTGGGCTAGGAATACTTCAAAGGTGTCTGTCAAGCAAGGCATGCAAAATCACACCTCCCTACTGATATATCCCATGGGTTTCCAAGTGATTCAGGCAAGCTTATCAAGGCAAGAACAACAGGACAGAGAGGCCACCAGGAGCTACAAAGTACCTGTTGCTGCCCTTGCTGAAATCCCTGGGTGCAGGATTCGATCCCAGGTGTATTTGCCTCGTGACCAAGTTGCATATTAAATAAAGGGCAATCATACAGAAAACAGCTACCATTACCAGTATAATCTAGAAATATAGTACAGCAACATCACAGCTGTAAAACATCATAAAGCAATAGTGAAATCTTTGTGGTTATCTTCTGCAGTGGCTCTGGGGCCAAGGAATGTGACCTATTCCCAACCTGTGCTCGGTATGAGAGAGGACAAGGAAAAGTTGGCAGATTAACATTAAAGCTTGTCCCATGGTATGTGTGGCTCGTGGTATCTCACAAGCATCTCACCACTTGCTTAGTGCTTCAGGTGTGACATCTAGCCCTGTGCTCTTCTGCCAGTGCACAGTGGTGGGCAATACACTTCCAAGAAAGCTCCTTCCTTGGCATGTTCGAGACAAAAAAAAAAGAGCCTACCCCAAATCCTCCACAAAGAGATTTCCCTTGGGAAATGCTCAACAGTGTCTCTCCATCCATGATGTGACCACATTGTAATATTGCAGCAACGTTCCTTCTATTCTCTATGCATTATAGCATTATGGTGATCTTATGCCCCCACCCACACCATTCCATATATATTCATTATTAAACACATACAAGCAGCCCCCACATTCCAGAAATGTGTCGGCTTGCAGCTAATTAAAACCAGTGTGCGCTTCGTTATCCCAGCTTTGCTCTGGCTCCAGTTTCCACACTCCTAAAGAAATGAAAAGGAGTTGGTTCTGGCACAGCTTTCCCTCCTCTGGCTCCACATTCCTCAGGGTCTTAACGGGAATTGCTTGAATTCTCAGATGTTGTTAAACAATCCAGAGTAAATATTCCATCACGTCCTGATTTTTCTGAGATGGTTGTGGTTGCAGGGAACAGCTTCTGTACCGGGGGCTGAGCCCAGCAGGCCTGCAACTAGCGGTTACTGGATGGCCACAAATAAAAGGCAGCCAAAAAAAATAGAAGCAGCAAGCCTGGACCACAGGCAAGTGCACTTGAGATCCTGGAGCGTGGATGAGCTCCATGTCTGCCGATCACCAGATCACAAGTGATGTTGGATACCCAAGGGGTTTTCCATTTTTGTGGAGGTCAAGTTAGACTGTGGCTGTCCCAGAAGAGGGCAGAGGTGCTCCTTCCATGCCAGCTTGGCGTTGAGGTGGCTTCAGGAGTCGGTAGCACCTGCCACCGGCTCTGCAGCCTTCACAGCACCTTATCTGACACCTTTGGAAAGTGTGACATTCATCATGTTGCTTCTCCCACTCCCAGCATGTCGCAATCAAATGGTGTGAGCAGTTAATAAAATGGCTGGCATTAAAGTGAAGAAAAGTCAGCTTTAGCTGGAGAAACAATTGGGTTGCAAGCACACTGGTTAACTGCATGACTCTGTACTCTCATCAGAAAATAAATGTAGATGTCAGATCTTTAACGGTGACTTCTTAGGACAAGAAGAAATGTCCTCAAGTTGCATGAGAGGAGGCTTAGGTTGGACATGAGGAAAAAACCCTTCCTCAAAAGGGTTGTCAAGGCCTAGCACAGTCTGCCCATGGCAGTGGTGGAATCACCATCCCTGGAGGGGTTGAAAACCATGTAGATTTGGTGCTGAGGGAGATGGTTTAGCGTTGACCTTGCAGTGGTGGTGAACGGTTGGTCTTGATGATCTTAAGAGCCTCTTCCCACATAAATGATTCTCTTATTCTCAGAAGTAGCCCCATGTCTGGCAACTCAGTTGGTCTTTATGTATTTGTCCTCAACAGCACAGAATAAAGGTGAAATATGAGTTATACTTATTTTTAAAGATTTTTTTTTTTTTATAATTTAAATGCCTGTTCGTTAAAATCACATCAGGGAGACAAAACATAATCTTCACTTTAAGGATCAGCATTTTACCTCACCATGAAAGTAATGCTTCACTACCTCATAAAAAGACAACTCATATGCTTTAAAGTGAAAATTTTGAAAGGTACCATACAATTTTTAGATTTAGTGCATTTCCAAGCTGGTTGCAAGGTTTAACAGTGGTGGTTATAATGGTGGAGGTCTGCAGGGGTAGGAGGGGTGAGGTTTGTAGGAGAGGCAGTAACATCTATTGGAGCAGCTGAGATCTGGAAAAATATCGGGAAAAGTGTCTCTACTTCTCCTATTTTTCTTTTCCTTCCGTTGTTCCCTCCCCATGGCTTTGCCACAGAGAGCATCCCATCCTTTGGAAATAAATGCTGTATTTTATTCCCCAACAACAACATCAAGTGACCATCCCTCTACTTGCCTGCTGTGTTTGCCCAAGCAGCAGGTAACTTCTCCAGTCTTCATCCACTTCAAATCCTCTGGTTCCTCCTTTTCAAACACCATTGCTTTCAGGAGGGCTGAGATGAGTTTCCATTAAAACAAGCTCCCCCTACATGAATGAAGACCAGCTGAGGAGATGAGCCTTTCATCTCCCAGCTGCCCACCCCACCCAACTGTTTGTCCCGGCCCCAGCAGCAAAGGTTGTTTGTCTTCAGTGCAAGATTTCAGCCCACAAAACTTTGAAGTTTCCTCCCTGGCTCAGTGTCACCTACTGTTCCTGTCAGCAGCAGCCAGATAAACCTGATGGGCTCAAGGTGTCCACTCTAATGCCTTCATTGACACGTAGGCTTCTCTTCAAACGCTGAGCTGAATGGCTGAGTGTGGAGATAGTAATGCGTCATTAATCCGCTGGCAGATAAGCACCCTGGGTATGTGCTGGCCCTGGCATCCTAAGGCCCTAACAACCCCCAAAGCTTACAAATTAGCACCTCACTGAGATCAAAGATGGAGCTTCCCTTTCTTTTCTGCCGTTACCTACTCACAGGATTTAGGCACCAAGCCCTTTCCAGCTTGAGCACCTCTTCCCCCAGTTGCAGAGCAAATGGTTAAATCACACTCCCGTGAAGGGGCTGGGTGCCTGTCTGTGGTCCTTTTCCCAAAGGAACCATCTGGGAGAGGAAAATTCCCCTGCAGGGTGGAGATGGTATACAGCAATTTCATCTTTCTTCATTGCCCACATGAAGTTACAATAAAAGCATTAAAATCTTCCCAAGGCTTATGATTACAAATACATTGTGTTGTGTGCAATCACGATTTTAAGAGATGCTTAGTACTAAACTATATTATCTAACATGATGGAAGGGATGTTCTTGGTCTTTCCTGAAAATGCCCTGCAAAGCCATCAGCCAGTCTTGTTCTACACCACAGATCAAGCCCAGAACAAGTGCTGTGAAAGTAGTGTCCTACAAAACACTCAGTGCATGTGCACAGAACATCTTACCAAAGAAGATAAGAAATTTTTCATCAAAAACCTATTTTAATTTTTCCTCTGAGATGCTGTGGAGCACCATGCATCTACTGATATCCTGAGCAGTAGCTATGGATAAGTGCCACCCTCTATCCAGCATCCTTAGTACATAGCACATGGTAAAAGGGCATGCTGGCATCAGCCATGCTGCAGCTTTCAGTGTTTTCTACAGAGGAGCTTGTCATTAAAAAAGCGTCAGAATATTTAAAACAAACAGACAAAATGCTAGGATGATGAAGGTGTTTGTTAGAGAAGCTGGATCCGCCTCAACCAACCACATCAACAGGCAACCAGACCCAGAACAGGGCACCTGGAGAGGAGTAGATGAAGACACAAGTAAGCCAGCTAGTAGAAAATGGTGAAAAGACAACTATAGTTAAGGCTTAAAGAAATTAGTCTGTCTAGGCATGTTTCATCACTCTGGGGGTCTCAGGAGGTATAGAAACTGCTGCTGGATTTTGCCCTAGTATCTTTTTTTCAAGAAACAAGGTCCTTTCTTCCCAAAGACACCCTCCTCCCTCTCCTTATGCAATATCTCAGTGATTAAAGCATCCCTTTAGGATGTGGGAGATGTCCATTGAAGTTCCTCCTTGCCTGGAGGGGGTTGGACCTAATCTCTAACATCAGGACAGCATCCAGCTAGCTGGGCAAGAGTATGAGCTGGAGGAGAGGGAGGAGGAGAGATCTCTTCATCCACCTAACACCATATCAGAGCTCCTGGAGGGCTGGATAGCATAAAATAAAATACAGAATCCTCTCTTTAAAGAGAAAAGAAACCTTCCTGTAGGTCCTACATGTCACTTTCAAAGAGAGCTGACATTTTCCTTTTTACCCACAATCATATTCTGGTGAAACTAGGATTTAAAGATGGTTCATAAAGAACTTTGAAGTTTCATGAAGTTTTCTTTTAAATTAAGTTTCTCTTTAATGCTATTAAATAACTCCTCCTACCCATGAAATGGCTGCCAGTGACTTTTCCAGGACAAGTGAAAGGTGGTTTCAATACATGGAGGGCATGGATTTATCATCTGTGGTTTGTGCCATGAGCCAGTTCTTTGGGTAGGAAAGAAGTGATTCAGAAAGCAAATGCTTGTAGCACGTTCAGCAAATGCTGCCTAGAAAAAGAATGATGCTAGGTTTGGTTTGGCTGTGATGGCTTGAATGTGTCACTACCTTAACCACAGAGGATCCTTCATGCACTGACTTCTCCTGCTCCGTTTATTCCAATAACTGCAGTCCTGGACATGGGACAGAGCCAGTAGTAGTGAAAACATGTGAAAAAAAATCACTATTAGTAAAGTATTATTTAATGGTGTTTAAAGTCATCTCTTCCATAGTAATAAGGGGGTTAAGCACTTCACTGACCCATTTCCAATATGCCAAACCATTCCTGCAGCAAGTCCTGTGGGTTTTCTAACTCTCTTTTGTTCCAAAGGTGAAGAAATTTATCATACTGAGTTGGAGGAGGTGGTGCTTACCATCATCCTTTTCAGTGATGGACCTTCACCTCTGAAGTCCTTCTTTTCCCCAACTCCTGGGAGGGCTGCACTGAGCTGTAGCTTCCCTTGAAGCCCTAGACACAGTGATGGGCACTGGACCCACCAGGATTCATTGCACCAAACTGGAATTTGGGGCAAGGTGCATTAGCTTTATCTCAAAAGTGAGCTGGATGGATCCATGAGGGTACCTATGCATCTTTACACTTAGAGACTGGGAATGGGATTCAGTCACTTTAATGTAGTTATCTGAGATGTTATGGAGAGCTATGGGGAACATCTCCAGCTCCTCTTCCTTAGGGTACGGGTCTCCTGCAGGTCCTGTGTTGCATCTGCTGGTCCCCTTTGGCTGGAAGTAAAAATAAGTAGGTGTTCATAAAGGGATTTTGGTGGGGTCTGGCAGGAGAGGAGGATGCTGAGCTAAGCCATTATCTGAAACCAGGCTGCAGCAACCAGCAAGTGGAAGAGCAGATGTGAGCTGGTCCAACTCCCTCTTCTGCTTCCCCGTTTGAAGTGTGAGATTAATGAGCATATCAGATTGTTGACTTTAGGGAGGCTGTAGCTGGGGCTAATGTCCTAGTGCGATACTTCAATAGCGGGAGGACGAGCCTCAAGTCTGACAAAAGCAGCTAATAAACAAAGATAAATTGACTGTACTTCCAGGTTATTAATGACTTCCCAGCACAGTAATCTCTAGGAACAATAGGGAAATGTTTACTCAGCGGGTTATAGTTTTTCTTAGGTTAATGGCTGTAGAATTAAGCGGCAGCTCGGGCAATGTATCAGTGTGTGCTCTGTGGCAGTGTCCTGCCGGGATGGATCAAATGGGATGTTTGGGGGTGGAGGTGGGGGCGGGAAAGAGAGCTCAGCTGTGACCTGTGTCTTCTTTAGGATGTGGAGACACTGGGAAAAATAATTGGAAGCACTCTTGGCCCAGTGCCGCTCAGAAGATGAAGCGCTCTGTTTATTTGCCCCTGTTTGCCTAGTCTTTCTTCTTCATCTTCAAAGCCCTTGGCTAGCGTTATCCCATTAACGGCCAAGCAGGAAAGGTAAGCAACGGAGACGAGGCTCTCCGCTGCTGATGTCTGCGAGCACCGCCGGGACCTGGCTATGGGGGTCATCCACCTCCCAAATGAGATCCCACCTGCAGTGTTGAGTCCAGCTCTGGAGTCCTCAGCACAGGAGAGGCATGGACCTGTTGGAGGGACTCCAGAGGAGGCCACAAAAATGACCAGGTTTTCTTTTTCACCCATGGTTGCCCAGTGGAAGTAGAGCCAAAGTGTGAGTGGTGCCACCGAGAAACTGAGGTTTGTTTTTCTATCGCCCTTCTGAACAGTCTTAACACTGTAATTTTGGCATGTGGTTCAGCTGAAGGCAATCCCACCAGGATGCTGTAGGACATAGGGCAGGTTCTCCGTAGCCAATGGCTCTCTAGGGAAGAATGCATTTATTTCTTCTTCTTCTACTGCCCTCCTTCCAGCCTATAATTGCTGAGAGAAGGTTCACGAGCACCAAGCATGAGAGATGCACTGGGGTGAAAGGAATGGGGTATGAAGAAGGAAAAAAGGTACAGTTCCAAAAATTTGGAGCAGCAACACAACCTCAGTGTTACCCTCAGCTTTGCAAATCTTTGGGTGTTGCCCTCAATGAATTCCCTAGCTGGAGGGTGAGAAAATCTATATGAGTTACATCTGGTCTCGTGCTGCCAGGGGCAACCCATCTGGTCTGACCTCAAGTGAAAGCGTTTGTAAACAATAATATAATAATTCCCCTTTGTGCTCTCTTACCTGTGCAATGGGCAGCATCTCCTTTGCCACGTGCAACTATGGGAAATCCAGGTTTCCTGTAGCTCCTCTTTGCGTCTCCAACCTCACTAAGCAAAGGGCAAGGAGTCAACATAAGGTGGGATTCGGGGCATTTTGCTATTCAGTCCAGACTGGACTGAAATGGTGACGGTGTTTCAGCATGGTGGCCAAGTGTTTCCACGTAGGGATCCCCAGGAAGAGGGTTTGGAAACAGCTACCCTGTACTCTAGAGTTATTGGGATTCAGTTTGCATGCGTGTCCATCCAGGCTTTAATGAAAGGATCCTGAGAGAAATCTGTTCATCTGCAGCCTCTCATTTCAACACATCCCTAAGTATACCATGTGCACCCTGCAGATTTGCTAACCTACTATCAAGGACCTGATACTGCAAAATGTGGAGCAATTCCTGGGAGGTGCTGAGCATCTGCAACCCCCAGAAGTCCCTCTGCACTTCCCAGCGCCAAATAAACAGGGAGAGTTATTCCAAGGTCTGCAAACCAAAGCAAGGATCTGAGCCGAGCCAGCTCTTGCCCTGTGTCATTTGCATCCTGCTATGTTTAACTCCAGATCACAGTTTTTAGCAAATTGGGCTCAAAAGTTCTTGGAGCGGGTTAGAGTTTGGCTGGCAGCTGGCAAACCTTGGGTGGTTATTTCCTGTTCCTGTTGTTTAGCTACTTCTGCATTTGTCAGGGTTAATGCACTGGGCTGTTAGCAGTAGACATCTCTTCTTTAACACTAGGCATCACAAGCTGAATCAGGAACCAAATCTAGCCCAAATTAAGTCAGAAAAACTGTGGGGCCACAGAAATGGAGTTGAGGAGAAAGGTATGGAGCTGAACCTGTCCAACACACAATAGTGAGACTAGCCACAGAACAGCTCTAAGAAGTGGCACACCAAGATGTGAGCTCTTCTACATGCAATATAGAGGTCTCCTTTTTTTTTTTTTTCAGTCATTTCACTTTAAAAAAATGTGTTTCAGGTCCCTGTTTTGCTAGACTGTGAATCCTTGAAACACAACAGGGTTGGTTCCTAGTTGGGGAATAACCACAACCCAATTAGACATTAAATTGTTGAGCAGTGTGCATCTAATTGAAGTCTCTCCTTTCTGCCTGCTATTTTTAGTGCTTGGCCTGAGCTGCAGCTCCACATAAGGTATAATCATCTTTATTTAAGAGCAACATGTACCTCAGTCAGGAAAATAAAACCCAGCAGGGACAGTTGTTTTTTACCAAATATACAGGGGCGGGTGGTACGCGGCAGGTCTAGACGGCTCCAGCTCTCCTCTTGTGCGCTATCTCCCACTGGGCATGCATCCTTTGGGCTTGGATAAGCTCTCAGGTATTTGAGGAGCAGTTCTGCAGCAGCAAAGTGATCATGTTGGAGATTCTGGGTAGCTTCCAGCAAGGACAGGAATAGGAAATGGTTATTTGTTGGAAGTTTTCAATGTCTGGGCTCTAAGTCAGGGAACTGGTGGCACTGGGATGGGATAACCTCAACATAAAATTATGGAATAGTTTGGGCTGGAAAGGGCCTGTAAAAGTCATCTAATCCAACTCTCCCTGCAGTCAGCAGGGACATCTACAACTAGAACAGGTTGCTCACAGCCCCAAACAACCTCACCTAGAATGGTTACAGGGGTGGACCATCTACCACCTCCCTGGGCAACCTTTTGTCTCTGAGCATAAAAAATTTCTTCCTTATACCTATCTATTTCTCCCTCTTTTAGTTTCAAATCATCACCCCTTGTCCTGACCCAACAGGTCCTGCTAAAAAGCCTGTCCTCATCTTTCTGATAGGCCCATTTAAGTCCTGAAAGGCTGCAAGAAGGTCTCTCTGGAGCCTTCTCTTCTCCAGGCTCAACAACCCCAACTCTATCAGCCTGTCCTCACAGCAGAGGTTCCAGCCCTTGGATCATTTTTGTGGCCTCCTCTGAGTCTGCTACACCAGGTGCATGTCTCTGCTGTGCTGAGGACTCCAGAGCTGGACTCACCACTTCAGGTGAGGTCTCCGCAGAGCAGAAGGACAGAATCCCCTTCCTTGACTTGCTGGCCTTGTCACCTATCTTGATCTGGACATCAAACCATTGACCACTATCCTCTGGATGAGACCATTCAGCCAACTTGTCTGCTGAGTAGTCCACCCATCAAATCCATATCCCTCCAATTTAGAGAGAAGGACAAAGAACATCAGGCTGGATGTCTTGAAAGTCAAGACATTTTTATCTATGGCTGATGGATGAGTAAAGGACTAGGAGGGGGTGAAAAGGAGAGAAAGCAGAAGAACAACAGAGCCAGATCCCATCAAAAATAGGAGAATAAAAGGATCTTTGCAGCAACTTGTCAAGTGGACATTAGAGGGCTGAGATAAGCCAGCAGTAAATCAAAGGGTGGACAGCCACACGATAGCTGCTGTTGGGTTGCAGATGAAACCACTAGGTCAGAACTATAAGATATGGGGAAGAGCAGAGGATAAGGAAGCAACCACATGGGACACATGCTGGGAACCAGAATGGAGATGAGCAGATTCATAATGTGGGACACAGTCTGAATGAC
The DNA here is from genome assembly GCA_013396975.1 of Bucco capensis. Taxonomy (NCBI): domain Eukaryota; kingdom Metazoa; phylum Chordata; class Aves; order Piciformes; family Bucconidae; genus Bucco; species Bucco capensis. The sequence goes on along the minus strand of VWZO01002979.1, from coordinate 36,948 downwards.
GAGGAAGGGAAAGCTTAAGAACTTCATTAGCCAGAGGTTGCAACAGAAGTTCTGACTTTGCCAGAATACTGCAGCAGTCATGCTAGCTTTAGAAATGATAAGAAGAGAGATAGGGAGGCCAAGTTGTGCCTTAAAGAGCTCAGTCTTTACCGTGATTGCTCATCATGACCTCATCAGCTTGTTTCCTTAAAACGCCCCAAGGAAGTAAACAGAAACAGTATTACAGCATCCCAGCATGGTAGGGATTGGAAGGGACCTCTGGGGATCATCTAGGCCAACCCCCCTGCTAAAGCAGGGTCACCCACAGCAGGTTGCCCAGGACCACCTCTGGGTGGGTTTGGAGCCTGTCCAGACAAGGAGACTCCCCAGTCTCTCTTGGCAGCCTGGTCCACTGCTCTGGCGCTCTCACAGCAAAGAAGTTTTTCTTCATGTCAAGACGGAACTTCCTGTGTTCCAATTTGTGCTCATAACAGGGCCTTGTCTTGACAAGAGGAAGCCAAGACAACATCTTGCATGAATAAACCTTCTCTAAAATTTACTTAAATGCTCTGGAGCAGCAATGACTTTGGATAGGAGCACTGATAGATGTAGAAGCAGATTTCTGCACAAAGGATTTGGGGTTTAGGCTGAAAGCTCAGGAGCCTGTGAGATTAAGTGGTCCCTGTGGACAGGAGTGGAATAAAGTCCTGTCTGAAAACAGCTCTAGGCTCTTCTCTTACCTGCTTTCTAAGTGCAGCCCATGGATTGTGGTATGCAAGAAGCAAGTCTCCAAATAGGGGAAAGATCTGGGCTGGTTGCTGTCGTGGCCATCACTCATCCCCCTATAGAGCCTGGGCTACAGCCAAAAGAAAGTACATTTCTGGGATGATCATTTATGGTCAGGCATTCCTCCTGGCTCAGGCAGCTAAAGCCTCGCTAACGTGAGATGTCTGGGACAGCAAAGCCACCGTGATAGGGAAGGATCAGTGCAGGAGGACTGGCAGTCTGGGGCCACCTAAATCCAGCAGAGACCTGCTGGTGTACACCTTAAAGAGGGAAGAGCACCGCAGAGACCCCCAGCAGACAGTTGTGATGGAAATCAGCACCATTAGCATTTCACTTCTCCACTTCCCAACCCACACCCCATGGACCACAGCCTGCTCTCACAAGCTCAGAAATAGCTGCCATTCGTGTGAGCCTTCCCAAGCTCCTCCCAAAGGTGAGATGACCTCAGCTTGGCAGTGGGTGCAAAACATCTGCTTTTCGTTAGAGTCATCATTAGGGGAATCTCCACACCTCCAAAACACGGACCATGGCAGAACCCTGTATACTCAGGAATATTAAATAATGCACAGTAAAACTAAATATTTCAAAGTGTATCCACCTTGAGGCAAAAGTGTTTAGACAACTTGACCTGCTACAAGAAGTCCTTCATTAGGCATAAGAAATACAGCTGCAAGGTGTGCCACTCACGTCAGCCTGGAGTTTCAGGAGGTCATTTAAACAAGGGTGTCAGGACAGAGCACGAGATGGGGCTCAGAGTCACCGCTGGCTTGCTAAGGTGGTTCTTCCAGTGATAGAGCTCTTGTGCAATCACTTACTCGTCTCAAAATCAGTATTTTGAACCCATCATATGTTTTAGAGAACATTTAGTTTAACACCATAACTAAATAAGAGGCTGCCCCTTCTCTGTGGGTCTGACACTTGCAGCCCTACATCATCCTTTCCAAGAGGCAACAGACAGGCCTTAAGGGGCGACTATTCAAGAAAAAAATAAACCCAAAGTAATAATTGAGTAAGCCCCCCCTCCAGACACTGACACTATCATCTTCACTGTCAATAATCAGCGTTTAGATATGTCCTCAGCCAGCATTCTCATCTGAACCTCTGCCTTCTCTGAATTTGCCTTGTCCCCGTGTGACATAATTGATGAGTTTTCATTTTGTGGCCACCAGTTACACTAGTTGGCTGTGTGCTGGGGTTGTTTTCAGCCCGCTGGCTGAACACGCCATCTCCTTCTTGCATTGTAAAGAACAAAAATAACCACTCAGTCACCTCCTCAGCATTGTTTACAGCTTTGCTTGCAGACCTCTCATACTCTCCCTTAGTCATCTCTTTTCCAGCTGAGAGCTGCCAAACCTTTCCTTGTATGGGAGCATGCCCTCACCTCCTCATCCTTTCTTTTCCATACTTCTGCTCTATGATATGCTTCTGGAGTCACTTGGCATTGTCATCATCTTCCACCACAAGCAGCAGCTATCTGCTCCCACGGGTCGCTCCCCAGTTATTTCAAAGGGGAAAAGCCTTTGTTCTCTGTAGCAGCAGCTTCAGCCCTTCAGGGAGGCTTTTCACCAAGGTTTTTGCTATCAGCTGCATCACCTGCCTCTACCTCCTTGTGGATTCCTTTAGCCACTTCTAGACTGGCAAAGCACCACTTTCTCATGCAAAACTCATGCTGGCTCTTTGCCCACTCCGCAACACCCATCCACCCACAGCTACTACTCCTCTCGACTTACCCAGCCACTCAGATCCAGGATTTGCAGAGGTGAGGGACACCTCAACCAGATGCTCGGGGTGAGGGAGGAGGCTTAACATCCCACTGTGGCCCAGCAGGCCTCTCCCCTTCCCCAGCCAACCCTTTCATCGGGCTGTGGTTATTTGCATGCTGATGGACTTATTACTCACCTAAATCACCTGCTAATGGGTCCCCTCCCTCCCTGAGAGCTAGATTAGAAGGCTCTGCCCAGAAATGCCTTCCTTAAGGATCTCAGTTATCCTCACCCCCCTCCTAAGGTGTTAATTAGGGACACAAGTCAGTCACTGGAGGGAAAGGAAAGAAAAAGAGAGGAGAAAAAAAGGTGTTTGAGGAAAATAATAGAAATAAACATCCTCTTGGGTTAGTAGGGATGTAGTATGTTTGTTTGAAGGAGCACAAGGATTGGTGGAAACCATAGCTCTTTAATGGTCTGCAAGGGGTTATGAGGAGCTGGGCCACCTGGATGCTCTGCTTCCCACCCTAAGCCAGATCAAGGTTTGCTTCACCAAGCCCTCAGCTGAAAGCCTTATGATAAAAGCAGCTTCTGCAGGTGGGTTGACTCCCTACAAGGAAAACCGAGTCCCAAATATAAGGGAAAACAAACCAAAAAGTACCCCAAAGCTTTTCTATATTGTGTTACATCCATAAAGGTTTTCAGCTGCTCCTTCTGTTCAGGGCTTTCATCTTTCTGAGACAAAATGTGCAGGTTGCTGCTCTGTCTCAGGAGAGGTTTGTATAAAACAAAAAGGACCTTTTCTCATCTGAATGCCTGTGGGTGAGTTTAAGGACTCTTGTAACCCTTTCTTGCACTGTATGAGTCTAGGGAAGAGTTTTGTTCCTCTGACAGGATTTTGCAATAGGAATGTGACCATCTGTTTAAAAAAAAAATAAAAAGGATGTTTTTTTCCTAGAACTTGGGTCAAACTAGTTTCTGAAAGAACTTAGGAAGAAAATAAGAAAGATGAGGACAGACTTTTTAGCAGGGTCTGTTGCTACAGGACAAGGAGTGATGGTTTTAAACTAAAGGAGGGAGATTTTGACTACATATACGGAAGAAATTTTTTGTGCTGAGGATGGTGACAGAGTTTACCCAGAGAGGTGGTAGATCTCCCATCCCTCTAACCATTCCAGGTGAGGTTGTCTGGGGCTCTAAGCAACCTGATCTAGTTGTCTATGTCCCTGCTGACTGCAGGGGATTTTGACTAGAAGACTTTTAAAGGTTCCCTTCCAACCCGAGCCATTCTGTGATTTCCCCTCAGGGACAGTAATGAGAAGGACGCCATGGTTGCACAGCCCTACCACCTTCCCCAGGTTTCAGAGGGCAGTTGGAATTGCCAGGACTGAATTATCAGCACCAGCCCCATGCTTCATGGTCATTTACAACCACTTGCAAGAGGTGGACAGAATTAGAAGCTAAAAGGGCCATCCCAAAAGGGAGAAAACTCATAACAGGCTGTAGAGTGACGTGACAAAACAAGTCTTTATTGCGCCGATGCAGTGATTGAGATCATTGTGCACCTGTCCTGTGGTTGGCCACATGCTATGGCCCAGCACAGCCCCCCCAGTGACCCTTCACTCCCTTCTCACCTCATGGGAAAACTGGGTAGGAAGGTGTTTCTCTGCTGCCTGCCCTGCCCAGAGCCCCAATCATGGTGCCCATTGTTAGCCCTGCATCTGGTGGCTAGAGTGTTATCAGTGGCTACTATGGCACACCATCGTACCTGAATAAAGAGTGAGAACAAAAGGGTCTTTCCCGTGGGGTGCTGGTGTTGAGCCACCCCCATTTCCCCCCTTCTCTTTGAGCATTTCCATCTCAAGGTACACATCTGCCTTCATATGGGGCAGGGAGGGATGCTTGGGAAGGGATGCACAGGAAAGGATGTGCGGGCAACTTGGGCTGATTTTAAAGAACAGTTTATTTGCTCACAAACAAGATGGTCACATCCCTTTGACCTAGAGTTGAAAACCCAGTGTGTACAGTCACAGTTGCAGCTTGAAGAGCACAAGGCAGCACCCTCAGAAATAATAATAATTAAACACAAAAAAAGGTCATTCCAAGTCCCGGCGTTATGTACAGCTAAGTGCCAGCTCCAGTATTCACAACACAGTAACGTACTGCAATTAGTTGCTTAAAAGTAGTTCCCTTGAGAAACAACCTTCTGCTCCGGTGGGGCCGGAGTCCATCCCATAGCCCAGCCCATCCCATAGCCCATCCCGTCCTCGGGCGCTGCTCAGTGCCGCTGGCAGGTGTGCAGGCGGGAGGTGTCAGCGGGCCCGTGCTCTCGCTGGCTGCGGCACGTCAGCCCCTCGGCGCACTGGCACCGCTGGAAGATCTCCAGGCCGTGGGTGCCTTTCCGTCGGTGCCGGGTACACACCTGCCCTTCCCGCAGCACCGGCTTGCAGATCTTGGACCAGAAGTGACGGGCACAGCACAGCCCGGCTGCGCAGTCCGAGGAGCGCAGGCAGAAGTCCCCCTCCTCACCTGTGTGGGGGACAGGGAGGGCGTGTGCTCAGCCCAGGATGCTCCCACGGGATATGGTAGGGCAGGGTAGACATCCTGGGCTGACTCCATGGGGACATCAGAGCAGGGTGAGCATCCCAAACTGACTCCATGGAGGAGAGTGGGGCAGGGTGGGAAGCTTGGACCAATTCCACGGGGGACAATGGGAGCAGGGTGGGCATCCCAAGGGGATGCCCCAGAGGGAACAGTGGGGGTCATAGCGCAGAGGACCTCCTCTTACCTTTGGCAGTGGGGAGCCAGGCGGGAGCGGGTGTCCGTCGGGGCAGTGCCTCAGTGCCAAGCTCTTCCAGCTCTCCAGCTCCATGGGGAGGTTCTGGAGGGGTGCAGAGCCCTGCGGGAGTCAGCGGGGCGGCTGTTAGTGATGGATGGGACCCCGGCGCTCTCTCTCGCGGGTACCCCCAGGGTGTTCCCCCAGGGTGTTCCCCGAGCCCTCCCCAAGCCCCGCCACCCCTTACCGTTGCTGCAGGTCGTGCCGGGGCAGCACATGGCGTCTCGCAGGCAGCGCTTGCGGCGTCTCCGGCAGGCGAAACAGAGCGGGACCCCCCCACCGCGGGCCGCCGCCCCGCAAAATTCCTCAGGGCCACAGTCCTCGTCCTCGGTGCAGGGGAAAGGCTAGAAAGGGGGTAGGGACGAATAAATAGGGGTCAGTGAGGCTGTCACCTCCTCACCTCCGGTGGGTGCCCACTCTTGCCATCGCAGCTGAGTACCTCTCATGCCTCCTCTGTGTCGTGCGTGTCCGTGTCTCCCACACCCCCTCCCGGTGCGTGTCCGCACTCCATTCCAGATGTTTGTCTCATCCCCATCCTCGATATGTTTCCCCATCTTCCATCCCTGTTGTTTATCTCTTCTCCATCCCCGGAAAGTGTTCTCACCCTATTCCCGGTGTGTTCCCTTTTCATCCCCGCTCTTACCTGCCGAGTAGCGGCCGGAGGCGCCTTGTTGCTGCCGTCGAAAGGAGAGGCGGGGGCGGCGCTGGCCTCGGCCGCCCCCCCCAGAGGGGGTCCTTTGATAGCGTTGGAGCTGAGGGCTCCGCCGTGTCCTGCCACCCGTCCCACTGGGGCCGCGCAGCTCAGCGCTGCCAGCAGCGCCACCAGCCCCCGCATCCTCCTCCCGTCCTTTCCCCTGGTCCCCGGTGCTGTCCCGTCAGTGGAGCAGCTCCCGCAGCCCCCGAGCAGCAGCTACCTGCGCTGCCAGCCGCCGCCTTTATACCCCCGGGGGCTGCCTCCTGCGCCCGCCCCCTCGGGGAGGAGGGCACCGGCGGATGGGATTTCAAAGGGCCCTCGGGGGGAAGGTGGGAAAGGGGTGGTGGTTTTGGGGGGAACTCATCGGCACAACCACCCCCGCCCCGAGGGCTCCGTCATTGGCCGCCGGCCCGGGAGGGGGTTTCGCAAGGACGAGGGCAGACCCCTCCACCTCCACTCCTCCCTTCCCCATCACCCCCCGCCCCGGGTCCCCGGCCAGATGCTCCGCACGTCCCGACGACGCCGCTGTCTCCAGCGGGAAAGGGGGGGCAGACGGACGGGGAAAGCGGGGTTGGGGGGGGTGTCTCACCCCATGCAACCTCCCCACAGCTCCTGGGAGCCACGGTGGGGTGCAGAGAGCCTGTGTCCTGTTTCCCTCCCTTCCGCGCTCTGATGGCAGGGTCGGTCCTTTGGTCTCCCCCCGCGCCAAATCTCCCCCCCTCCCCCGCTCCCTTCCTGGCGCCAGCGCAGCTTTTCAGGAAGGGAAGGGGCTGTTACGCACACCTCCGTCACTGGCACGGGGTGTGTGTGTGTGTGTCGAGGTGGGGGACCGACAGGACACCGAGGAGGAGGGGAGTGGGCTGAACCCCATCCCGCACCCCAGTCCGTGTGTATGTGTACCCCAACTCCTCGCCTTCACTTGACCTCACTGTTCAGTAGGGATGGAGTTGGGGGGGGTGGATGTCACACTGGGGGGGGGCGAGTGGGCTCCCTGGCCCTTTGATGCGGTGACATAAAAGCAGTCGTCGTCGTCCCCCCCCCAGTTCCTCTACCCCTCCTCCGATCCCTGCAGCGGCGCCCTTGGGATGCCATGACCCCTCTTGGTGCCGTCCTCCCTATCCCCTCCTCAAGGGTAGAGCGGCGCCGTCGGCATTATGACGTCCTCTGGCGGCCATGCAGGGGAACCGCCCCTCTTACCTCCCCGGGCAGTTGTGCGAGTGCAGCAGCAAAGCTAGAGAGAGGGAGAGAATCCAGAGGAGACTACAAAGATGCTAAGGGGATTGGAGCGTCTCTGTGAGAAGGAAAGGCTGAGAGTCCTGGGGTTGATCAGCCTGGAGAAGACTGAGAAGGGATCTGCTCAATGCTGAGCAATGTCTAAAAGGTGAGCGTCAAGAGGATGGGGCCAGACTGTTTTCAGCGGTGCCCAGTGAAAGGACAAGGGGCAATGGACACAAACTGAAACCCAGGAGGTTCCAGCTGAACAGGAGGGAGAACCTCTGCTGTGAGAGTGCCAGAGCCCTGGCCCAAGTGGCCCAGGGAAGTTGTGGAGTCTCCTCCTCTGGAGAGATTCCAACCCCACCTGGAGGTGATCCTGGGCAACCTGCTGGGGGTGACCTTGCTTTAGCGGGGCAGAAAGAGGAGAAGTTGGAGTAGATGATCCCCAGGGGTCCCTTCCAGCTCCCTCCATGCTGAGATTCTGGGATTCTGTGAAATACTTATTCCTGTCAGGGTGAGGCATTTCAAATATCTCAGCCCTGCAATTAAAACCCTAACCAAACCTAAATGGGTATCACTGCAGCTCTGCTGGTAGCTGGTATCAGTTAGTTCAGGCCAAAAAGGCTCAGGCCGGGCTAATAATTGGCTGGGAAAGTTTCGGTGAGCACCTCAGGCTGATGCTGGCAGAAGCAGCATGGATGAGTCAGCGGCTGGTGGATATCCCTGTCACAAGCAGGCACTGCTATTTTTAGCCTGCAAGAATAAGGACCACACCTTGTCCCGAAATCCCTGTATTCCCTTTGCAGTTTCAGGTGAGAGCCATGTCACCTCTGGGCTCTTTATTGTATTATTAACTCATACCTGTGATTGCTGCATCCCGCAAAACCATTCTGATTAGGTTAACAGTTGATGCTCTTAAAGGTCTTTTCCAGCCTCAATGATTCTATGAGTCTAGTGATGTTTTCTGGCTCTTGCTTAGGCAGTTATCAGATTTATTTCTCTCCTGGCAGTATGTTTTCTTGCTCCTTTTGCCAGTTCTTACCTATCTCTATCCGTATAGCACTGAAGTACACCTTTGACCTTGCTGACATTGTTTAGTGGTGACCTGGTAGTGCTGGGCTAATGGTTGGACTGATTGTGTGAAAGTTAGACAACAGTTGTATCACATGAGAGCTGGATTTAAATCCATCAGGTGAGTTGGGCAGTCACAGCATCCTAAACATTGCATCATCCTTCTCATAGAGGTGATGTCTTCATGCCATCCCATCCATGGCTGTGCTGTCATTAATGGCTGAGCCTCTGTCACCGTGCCTTAGCATTTCCTTGAGGCCTTTCCAACCTGGTATTTCATGATTCTATGTTTAACGTAAGGAAAAGACATGGACCTGTTGGATTGGGTCCAGAGGAGGCCACAGAAATGATCCAAGGCCTGGAACCCCTCTGGTGTGAGGACAAGGCTGAGTTAGGGTTGTCGCGCCTGGAGAATAGAAGGCTCCAGGGGAACCTTCTTGTGGCTTTTCAGTACTTAAAGGACCTATCAGAAAGATGGGAACAGACTTTTTAGCAGGGCCTGGTGGGACAGGACAAGGGATGGTGGTTTAAAACTAAAAGAGGGAGATACAGACTAGACAGAAGGAAATGTTTTACACTGAGGGTGGTGAGACACTGGCAGAGGTTGCCCAGTGAGGTAGCAAGATGCTGCATCCCTGGAATGATTTCAGGTGAGGTAGTTTGAGATTCTGAGCAACCTGCTCATTGAAGATATCCCTGCTGGCTGCAGGGGTATTGAACTAGAAGACCTTTAAAGGTCCCTTCCAACCCAAACCATTCTACAATTTCCCCTAAGGGACAGTGATTAGAAGGACACCATTTTTTGACATGGGTGGTATTTGCAGTCGCAGCCTATCTAGGGATGATGCAACTTGTGTTGGAACTATAGTGTCTTCCCAGCTGCATGCCCTGGACTCACTCACATGGGCAGCAATCAAAATACAAAGTGAACTCCTCCTCCCTGAAGGGCAAACTTGCTGCAAATGTGCTTATTGCTTAGTTATGTTTACAGAATAATGTAGGTTGCAAGTGAGCTGTGAGGGTCACTCAGGACCAACTGTGCTTGAAGCAGGACCCTCATCAGCCTCAGACCTCTTTGGCCAGGCTGCTCGGGGTGATGCTGGTGCTCATACAAGCACCAAAGCATAACAACTATGGCTATCTACCTTTGTATCCTGCGGGAATTCTGGATCCTGGCACTAATCTCTAAGTACCATACATCTCTCATACTGCTCTTCATAAAAAAGAGTAAACCCCCGCTCACTGGCTAACCAGAACAACTCTACCAAACTTGGCTTCTGCTGTGGAAGAAAGCCACCAACACACCACTCAAAAGTAATTATTTTTATTTCAACTCTATAAAGTATACAACAGGCACTCAGCAATTACAGCTGCAGGGAAAATACAGAGCCAAACAAAAGCAGTTCAAGTGTATGAAAAAAAGTTTCTCAATCTACATCAAAAGAGTGCAACCGGCCAACAACCGGTGGCTGACCAACATGTGTCTGACAAACAGAACCTCTGTCATGTACAGAAGGAAACCAGAGAAAATAAGAATACGAAACAAAGAGCTAGTGTAAAAACATCATAAATTGGGACTTGGGATGATAGGCAACTCCAAATGAAAACCTTCCCTTTAAAAGCCCTAACCCCACCCAAGTGTCAGCATTCCAGGTGGCTGAGGAGCTCCTAGCTTTGCAGCTCAAGGCTCAGTGGTGGGCTGCAGGTAGAAGGAGTCAGGGTGGGGAAAAGCATGGATCCTGTTTTGTTGAGTGGTGCAAACAAGCTCTGCCTTTGTGTCAGGGTTTCACAACACAGCTTGGGTTGCACACAGTCACTCGTTGGTTTTTGTCTTGGGTTTTTTCCCCCAGGTGGGGAGATCTCTAAGGGGTTTGTGTAAGACAGGAGGTTGATGCTTGGACAGCATGATGGGTTGAATCTGCACAGCTTAGCAAAAACAGGAATACCTGTCTACAGACTGATAGGATGTCAGAGATTAATTTGACCTGCACATAACATTTATACATTTCACAGAAATGACTCTGTATCTCATTAACAGATACACAGCTCTGGTACATTGAACAGAAATAAGAGAACCACTTCATCATTTCTGTAATTCATCAAGATTATATAATAAAGGCTTAGAAATTGGTAGCAGAAAGAACTGTAAAACGCAGCAAGCTAAGAAAGGACAACATTTCTGAGGTGTGTTTGTCTTTGTCATGCAGCATAACACCAAATCTGTCATTTTTTGTTGGTTTTTGTTGTTTTTTTTTAATAGTATGCCATGGATTTAAGGCACTTGCAACAATGCCAGATAGCTAGTCATGTTCTAGAACTATGGGACAGATGAGTGAACAGTACAGTTGACAGAAAGTTTAATAATACTGACAATTATGACATTGATTCAAGTCTACCTTGAGCTAAAAACATTACATTACAAATAAGGAAATGAAGGAATAATGCCATGGAACGCGGAAAGAAAAAAGGTCTGTGTGTACCACAAAATATCAACACGAAAACACCTATTTACATCAACACTTGCTTGTGGTCCTGTTGTTAAATTAGGGTTTGCTATGGATAATGCGCACTGTGAGAAGCTATGGGATCATCTGTGTCTCAGTGACACCACTCTTATTCACTCATTTTAAATACAGGAGCTGATTTCCCCTTCCATAAATATCCTGTTGTCCCATGTGTCAAAAAAGGAGACAAAGGAGAAAGGGCAGGAAGAGGAAACACAGAGGCAATCCCTTGTGGTGAATATATAGCTATATCTATAATGCAACTCAAATATATTACTTATAAATGAAGGCATTTACCATATCCTACATATGCTAAGTATGTCATTAGAAGTGGGAGAGGTGATGGAAGTCAAGTGAGGTGCCCGATACCAAAATAACCTTGTATTTGGTACAGGTCTTAATTACCGTGCTTGGCAACGGGAAAAGGGAGAGGAAGAGGAAGAAAAAGAACTCAGCAGTCCATTTTAAAATCATCATCCCCTAATGTTTTTGGGTTGTGCCCCCAAAATCTCTGTGATACTTTTTCCTCCTGGCAACCCCTTGACTGACAATTGCATCTCAGCAATGGAACACCGTGTTCTGGGACCAACTCCTCTCTGTGTTCTATTAACTGCCACAAGTTCTCTGCCCTGATGTTGCTCCAGGGAGTGTGAGCACAGAATGTGGCTTTCAGGCAGCAGCCTGTCTGCTAAGAGGCCCAGGAATTATTTTAGCCCTAGTACTCAGCATTGCCTTTCAGCATCTTCCATCCCTCAGGAGAAGGCTGAGAAGCCAATCTGTATTTGTCCTATACAAGTAATTCCCTATGGTGTTGAAGGCAGACAACGTTTTAATGATCAATGAACAGCAGAAATAACCTGAAGTTCCTGTGCCACATGGCGTTGCCTCACCCTTTGGAAAATGAGGAAGGAAATTCAGTGCCACAGGCTGGTTTCAAAGGCATGGTGATGACCAAGCTCTGGCAAACAGCAGACATTGGCAGTGCTGTCACAGAAGGGGAGAAAATACCTTTTTAAGAGACTCTCTTAAGTCACTGTCATTAGGAACATGGGAAAGAGTTGGGATTTAGCATTGGAGCAGTATTTTGTTACCATTAAAAGATGCATTTTCCACATAGTCATAGGAATGACTTTTCAGCACAAGTTGATCGTTCGACTTCCAGCACATACAGCAGCTCTTTGCAGCTCTGAGATGAAACAGGGCAGCGCCTGCTAATTTTGGGGGCAGGATCTGCTGTAGAGACTGAAAGTTGATGCTTCTTCTTGCCACAGTGGGATAAACTTTTAGTCCCATGTAAAAACAACGAACAGGTATCCAGGACAGGATTCCTCTCTTAGGTCCAATAAATCCAAAGAGACTGCACTCAAGCAAAGGAAATGCGATAGAAGTGAGGGGAAAATGCACAAAGGAGAACAATTGTTTTCTCCAGCCATCCCCATGCCTCACATGTGGTCCCTGAGGACCTGGCACACTGGAGACATGGTAACCTTGGACAGACACATCCAGTTTTCCATTTCATTCCAACTGACTTTCCTGTGGAGCTCCTTAGTCTGGCATTAGGATTCCATTTTGACCATGGGCAGTATTATAAACAGAGACAGCAAGCTAGCCCAGTACCATCTTTTCTTTTAATTAGCTGTGTACTGGACATGGAAGAGATGCAGACATGGAGATATAAAATCATCTAAGAGCGTGATGGAGAATGATGCCTCTTGCTACATATTCCTGAACTGGTGGCTGACTTAATAGGTCTATCCACGATGAGGGATGTACATAGCACCTATAAAGTACATTATGGATCTTATGTTTTCCCTTGGGGTTCTAAAAAGGTAAAAGTTAAGCTTAGTTTTTATGCCTAATAGCTAATTAATAAGACCAGTGGGCTGCTGTTGCATTATTTAAGCACTATTTTATATTTCAAATGGATTATTTTTTATGTTTTTTCCCATGCACTTACGTACTTGTATGAAGGGAAAGGAAAAAATAACCCAAAAGTCATGTTACAGTATGTTCTCAGTTGTATGAGAGAAGCGACCCATATCTGCCTTACCAGGATGGAGAGCAGTTGTGCTTTTGTTTCACCAGGCTAAAAAAAAGTCATTCTCAAAAACAAAGAGGAAAGATTAACATTCAGTCTTGTCATGAATACTGCTCAGAAAGGAAAAGGACCCATGTTACCACAGCTTTGATGTGAACTCTTTGACCAGTACCATTGTGGTCCTCCTCTGCTCCTCCACTGGCTTACAGGAGAAGACCTGTGGAGTTTGGAGGCTGGGAGTAGCCCAAATCCTGCACTGTATTTAGCTCCAGCACTTAATAAATTACTACTGATCCTACCGATAAAGCCAGTACCTTGCAGCTACAATTAAGTGCATCTTACACTACCTTATGTCTTGACTTGTATACTTAAGAGCGTAGCAAGATCATCGCAGTGACAGAGAAGAGATTTCTTTCCTGGTGAAAGGCTTTGCCTCAGGACCACCATGTCAACTGCTAACTGAAGTTCAAACATGAAATGTGAAGAGCACTACTGTCATCTAAGCAATAAGTCCTAATGCCACTGTAGTTACTGTAGCAGCATCAATCAAGGCATCATGGTGACCCCGAGCACTACTCCTCCCCAGTTCTCTCGGTTTCGCTGGCAGCCATGTCCCAGGAAGCTGTCTTCAGCAAGGCAGAAGCAGGTTAAGAGAAATACATTAAAAATCTATGTCCCATCCTGAGTTGTCATCAGGGGGTGGCTCATCACTGTCCTCTGGGAAGCTGTCAAAATTGCTTGTGTCTGTTGGAGATGCAACCTGTGTAAAGAAGAGAGCAACAAGATGAGGGTGGTCACCAAAGTAGACCTCTTGCAGACATTTCCTCTCCTGCTTACACCTGTAATAATTCAAGAGCATTCAGTGCTAACTGCAGCAAGCAAGCAAAAGTTCCGCATTCCACAACTTCTTGCAGAACTCCAGGAAAACTTCAAACACCCCACCCTAGGCTAACAATCCAGGCCCTCTAGAGTCTTTTAGTTTCAAACCATCACTCCTTGTCCCGTCCCAGCAGGCCCTGCTAAAATGTCTGTCCGTATCTTTATCAGTCCCTTTAAGTACTGAAAGGCTACAAAAGGTCTCCCTGGAGATTCTGTGAAAAACAGTTTTGATGTATAAAGCACGTGTTCTTTAGGCATCCTGCTTTAGACAGATGTTTGCAAAGTCCTGCTTTCTTCCACCAGCCACCAGTAGCTTCTGCAGCCCACAGGGCAAAAGCAGGGGGGATGCAAAACCCTCTTGGGGTCTTTCATAGCAGCCAAAAAAACTTTGGGGTGGCAGATTTAGCCCTGGAGCCATGCCTGCCTCTGCTGCAGGAGGTGCAGGGCCACGGGATGCAATGAAACACAAGTGCTAACGCCCTTCTGGCGGGAGAGGCACGAACGCAAAGGGATTAAGCTGAAACAAGGAGGGGAAACTGCAGAACAGAAGGGGCCAAGGTATATTTCTATCAGCTAATCCTGTTTGGTTTCCCTTTGTGGCAGGCTTTGTGGGCAAAGAGCTCACAAAGACATCAAAGGAAGAGCTTTGCTCCAAAGGAGAAGGAGCTGAGCTGTCCCTCTAGCCTGCTCCCAGTTAAACAGAAACCAGGCACTCACAGGGCTTTTCATGTAGGCCATGGACACCGGGGAAAAGAGGGTGAAAAGCACACAAGACAAGACAGAGGGAAAGGTTAATGCCAAAGAAAAGAGAGATAGCATACAAATCCCACTTGCCACCTCAAAGGAAGTAAGGAGAAAGAAAGAGGACACATCTGAGGGAAGGGGTGAAAGTGGCAGCACTACACTGAAATGTGAAAAGTAGATCAAGAAACAAGTGGAGCAGGTAAGGAAGATAAAATTGTGCAGTATGAGTGATCCTGCCCCCATCTCCTGCTCTGTAAGGCACTTCGTCACAGCCAGGCTCTCCTCAAACCATCTTCTCCTGGAAGCGACTGCCCAGCGACCCAAGTATAGCTAGAAATGTCTCTAATGTGACTTCTTCAAGCATCTTCAGAAGAACTCCAGTGTATTAGCACCCAAAGCTCATAGCATTCACGTACAAGACACTTACTAGCCATGAAGGAGGAAACAAGTAGGAAAACTTACGCTTGGTATTATAGGAGGTGTCAGTGTCCCTTTTCGTAACCCTTCCCAGTTAAAGCCTTCAAACCATCTAGAAAGGGAGGGAGGAAGACAACAGTTACATATCCAGCAGAAATCTCTCTGTAGCACAAAATGAAACTGAAATTGCTTCAGCAGTGGGGTTCAACTCCTGCAGTGATCTTCAAGTTCTTCAGCTAGCCTTAGTAATTTTTCCTGTCATCTTTATGTATGTTCTTTGGGACTGGAACTGAAGTGTTTCTAGCAGTCCAGTGGTGATACCATGGCAAGTACAAATTACCAATGCTCAGAACAAAACCCTTCCTCTCACTGCAGGTGTCTTGGCAGCTGCTCTTTCCCTTTGATAGGGTCAGTTCCTCCTGTATGAGATCCCCAACGTCCCATATTACAGGGGGAAAGAACATGTGTTAGGCTGGAGGGGAAAGGAAATCAAGGAAAACCTTAGAAATAGATAGTGGAGAAGGCACTTACTTGTGCTTTTGGATATCTTTCACTCCATTTTTCAAGTTCCCTAATCTTTCTGAAGGATTGTCCCTATAAAAGGAGTGAGAAATTGGTTACTTTCCTAATCCTTCTGAACTATTAATTTCTTTGCAAACGAGATCAAGGTGATTCTATTTCATGCTCTTACCTGCATAGTTTTTTAATTAAATTAGCAGCATTTTTGGCAATCTTCTTTGGAAATTCAATCATGTCTATTCCCCTTAATATGATGTTATAGGTCTTCATGGGGTCTGGGCCTGAGAAGGGGGGACTTTGGAGGGAAGAGGAAAATAAAGAGGATTAAAAGCTTTTAAAATAGCATTGAAGACTGATTACGTAAGAAACAACAACAAAAAACCCAACCAAAAAACAAAACTGAAAAAAACAGAGCACCCTACTGAAATGAGAAAAGTTAGATGACAACTAGCAATGCTTTGCTTCCTCTGATCTTAACCACTTTTCAGCCATGGAGCTCTGATACTGTCTGTAATTCAGTGATGCTGGTTGTAGGGAAGTACCAAAGAGTAGTGTTTTCCAGAGCAGCACATGCTGAAATTCCTTGCTGGAATTCCATTTCCATGATGGCCCATGTCCCAACAGCCTGAGGAACAAGGGTCTGAGCAACAAAAGGTCTGCTTGATGTTGAGACATACTTTCAGGGGGGATTCGTTAGGTTTCTATCAGTTTAACAGAATAGGGTTCAGCTCCAAAGGATAAGGAGGTTGAGGTGATGGATCCTGCTCCAGGATCCTAGGATCCTGAGAGTGAGCAATGGGGGATGAGGTGAGGAAATGCCAACAGCAGCAGTAATATATACATCCAAAGGGAATTAAGGGAAGGGATGGATACAGGGACTCGAGTCCCCATGGTGTCAGGTCTACCATCTTCTCCTCAGACGTGGCAGCCCATCAGTGCATCTCCCCATCCCAGCTAACTGCAAATCCCTTCTCCTTTCCCCCCGCCACGTTCATCAGGTTTTGGTGCCATTTCACAGCCTTTCCTAAAAAAACTTGCTCATGTCTTGCCCTCTGAGAGGTCTGCATGGAAGCTGTGATTTAAAGTGGCAAAGCTAATTACTGGCTTTATTAGCAGAGCGCTGTGTCTCTGCAGCACCTGCCAGCTCTGAAGCTTCCCCTTGCCTAATCAGGGTGACAAGAGCAGGAATGTGGGGCTGTGCTGTGAGCAGCAGTGCTGGCCCTGATGCCCATACCTGCCAGTCAGGAGTTCATACATTAGGATTCCCAGTGACCAGTAGTCTGCTGAAATGTCATGACCTTTGTTCAGGATGATCTCAGGGGCTACGTACTCAGGGGTTCCACAAAAAGTCCATGTTTTCTTTCCAAATCCTATTTTCTTTGCAAAGCCAAAATCGACCTGCAGAAAGGAGCAGAGGAATGGGAAGGAATGTCAGCGAGCTACTCTGCTCCTCTTGAAGTGAAGCAAAGCAGAAAGAAGGTTTCCTCATGGGAATAGTCTCCTAACTAAAGCATCACGGGTCATTCCCACGGCAGTGCAGAGACTAGTTGGGGGCCTGGAGCTCACAGTGTTCCACAGGAACACTAGTCAGGACTGGGTCCAGTGTTGTTCAGCATCTCCATCAGTGACCTGGATGAAGGGATGGAGTGGACTCTCAGCACGTTTGCTAAAGGTACGAAGCTGGGAGGAGTGGCTGACGCCTCGTCAGGTTGTGCTGCCATTTAGTGAGGGAGAACTTCCCAGAGGGACCACAACCTTCTGGGAGGAGCAGCTTCAGGCAGAGCCTTACACAGTCATCCCAGAGGACTTTGCACAGATCACTTGGGTGCTAAAACACAAGTGGCCTCCTAAAGCAAGAAGCTTTACTGGACACAATTCAGCAACGCAGGCCAGACCAATTAATAATTTCTTGCTATGACAGAATCATGATTAGTATTTCCATTAAGAATGTCTTTTTTTTTTTCTTAAGTGTTTACACAAAGGACTTGACCCAGAAACAGGAGCTTGAAAAATCTGCTTCACCAGTCATCTATCTATAAAACCCCCAGAGGCAAGTCCTCCTCCTCTTCTCCCACCAGGATTTTAAGACACCTATTTTCAAGCTTTTAGTCTTTCAGTAGCTCTGAAGCAGCTGGATGGATTTCACTTGATGCTCTTCTCTAAGCATTTCCACTTCAGGACCACAGAGCCGAATTTCAAGCCAGAATTGTTTCCCAGCTCTGTTATACTCTGAGCCTCAGCTTGATGGAAGTTGGGAATACATCCTGGTGGTGGCTTATGACACCCTTGCCCTGATCTCATCTCAGGATCTACTGATGGCCATCATCAGAGATAGGACCCTGCTTCTGACCCTCTGTGGGTAATCCTGTGTTCTCCTCTACCCCATCACCAGTTTTCTGGAGGGAGTGGTGACTCTTTTTGGCCAAACCAGACACTGCAGGGACTCACCAGTTTGGCGTAACCTCGATGATCCAGAATGAGATTTTCTGGCTTGAGGTCCCTATAAATGATCCCTTTGGAATGCAAATAGGCAAAAGCTTCAACCACGCATGCTGTGTAAAACCTGGTCGTTGAGTCCTCAAATGAACCTCTGCATAAAATGAGAGAGGGAAAGGGAATAAAGTGGTGAGATCAATTCCCTTACTGGATTTCACCCTGCTGTTAAAATCTATACAGTTCAGTAAAATCACTCCACTCCCTGGGGAGTGCCTGTTGCTGCACTCACTTTCATATAGAAATTGAATTGCATTTCCATTTTGATGTTAGCATCTTAGTCTTCAATCCACCCTCACACCAATCATTCACATCTCAAGTAGTTTGATTTATTTTATAATTACATTTCATAGAAGCAAAATGTCAAAAAAAAAGAAAAAGGTCATTTTTTTAATTAAAATCTTTGACTTTTGGGTGCTAAAGCTGTTTTGAGGTGTGGAGACAAAGAACTGCCATGCTAATGGTCACAATTGAGACAAAAAACAGAAGAACAGCAGTTGCTGGAACTTGAAGGGTTAATTGCAAATTCAGCATCAACTACACTTTTGGATCCTTGTTTCAGCACCCGTTTGCAACCAGTTTTCAGGCTAAAACCATATGCCCCTGCCTGCTGGGTGGTGGGAGCTGGCTTAGCTCAGTAGCTCATGCCAAAGCTAGGTGGCAGCAGAACCACAACAGAAAGCCAAGAGAATTCAAGATGAAATTATAAGGCTCTGGCAAAGATGATGAAAATATCACCTGGCCGCCGCTCACTTTGCTGTGGTTCTGATTCGAATGGGGTGGAGAAGGGCATGCTGTTAGGCAAAGAAAGGTGGTGAAGGGTCTAGAGCACAAGTCTGGTGAGGAGCAGCTGAGGGAACTGGAGTTGGTTAGCCTGGAAAAAAGGAGGCTGAGGGGAGACCTTCTTGCTCTCTACAGCTCCCTGAAAGGAGGCTGGAGTGAGGTGGGGGTTGGTCTCTTCTGCCAGGTAACAAGTGATAGAATAAGAGGAAACAGCCTCAAGTTGTGCCAGGAGAGATTTAGGTTGGACATAAGGAAAAATGCCTTCCCCTAAAGGGTTATCAAGCCTTGGCACAGACTGCCCAGGGCAGTGGAGGAGTTGCCATCCTCGGAGGGATTGAAAAGATGTGTAGATGTGGTACCGAGGGACATGATTTAGTGATGACGGAGCAGTGTTAGGTTAATGGTTGGGCTTGATGATCTTAAAGGTCTTTTCCAACCAAACCAATTCTGTGAATTAAAAAAATCTTTCTAGATAATTAAAAAAGAAGTTAATCTCTGCTTTCCCATTCATCTTTCCAATGTGGTGCTTTTGCTTTCCAAATTTCATTCAATTGTGTTCCTATTAGAAGCCTACGACATGGTTACCCACTACTCACCACATCTTCTCCAGCCCTGAGGGCACATTGAGTGCACATCACACAACACCTGCCCACCCACAGCCAAACCCTTGCAGGACAGGAAATACCAGGGTCCCATTTGCTGGGCCCTCACACCCTCACAGCACACTATGCAATTACAGCCATTCCTAACTCTTTTTTTCCATGGCATTTCTGTCCCCTGATGATATAGTGCTGGCAGGGTGTGGATTTGATGCACTATCCTGTTTCCCACTTTGATGACTATAACATGTGATACTTGGACTAAAAGCCCATCTAGAACTATTGATTTCCTTCTGCTCATTGCTATCATGCCTGGCTCTGTCATAAGTATTAAGATACAGTAATAGACACTGTTTATGTCATTTCCTCTGTGACTGAGGTGGATGTTGCTATTCACAGCCATGGAGGGTGGGCAGCAGATCTTCTCTGGGATGGGAAAGGGAGATTTTCCAGATGACTTCTTGAACTCTGCATTTTTCACCTTGAAAATGCACTTTCTCGTGCATTTTGTTCACAAATGTGAGCTCTCACTAACATGACTGCCACCTTGGGGCCTTGCTAAGTCCAGAGTCTCAAGTGGCCATAGCAGCAATGCCTACAGTTGGCACACTGGAAGGACCCTTCACAGCATCACAGAATGGTTTGGGCTGGAAGGGACCTTCCAACACAAGCATGGCAAGATCCTGATTTTACCTGTGAACAACAAATACCTTTGGTAATCTGTAGGAATGTTAGAAAATATTCCACTTTGTAGGTAGGACAATAGTTTCTTACAACTCACCTGTCCCTGAGAATTGTCCAGAGCTCTCCACCTAGACAGGCTTCCATCAGCATATAGAGGTACTTGCTGTCCTTGAATGTCCTGTAGAGCCTGTCATTAGCAAAGGAGAAAACCAGAAATAAATTCACAATGCAAGTGAAGGTACAGATTGTTTCCACTTCTCATGGACCCTGAGCTTCATCCCAAGAAGCACAAGACTATGAGAAGCAGCTGAGGGAACTGGGGTTGGTTAACCTAGAGAAAAGGAGGCTGAGGGGAGACCTCGCTCTCTACAACTTCCTGAATGGAGGCTGGAGTGAGGTGGGATTTGGTCTCTTCTGTCAAGTAGCAAGTGACAGGATGAGAAGGAACAGCCTCAAGTTGTACCAGCAGAGACTTAGGTTGGACATGAGGAAAAAAGATCTTCTCGAAAAGGGTTGTCAAGGTCTGGCACAGGCTACCCAGGGAAGTGATGGAGTCACCATCTCTGGAGAGATTTAAAAGCTGTGCACATGAAGTGCTTGGGGACATGGTTCAGTGGTGACCTGGCAGTGTTCGGTTAATGGTTGCACTTCATGATCTGAAAGATCTTTTCCAAACTGAACAATTCTATGATTGCAGAGCTAGTGTGAGAACTAGTGCTATGAGGAGAGGCTGAGGGAGCTGGGGCTGTTTAGCCTGGAGAAGAGGAGGCTCAGGGGTGACCTCATCACTCTCTACAACTACCTAAAAAGAGGTTGTAGCCAGGTGGGGGTTGGTCTCTTCTCTCCGGTAACCAGCAGTAGGACAAGAGGGCATGGGCTTAGGCTCTGCCAGGGGAAGTTTAGGTTAGATTTTAGGAAGAAAATTTTTACAGAGAGAGTAATCAGGCATTGGAATGGCCTGCCCAGGGAGGTGGTGGATTCACCATCCCTGGAGGTTGAGATGAGATTGGATGATCTAGTAATCATAGTGGTGTTGGATCAAGGGTTGGACTTGATGATCTCGGAGGTCTCTTCCAACCCAGTTGATTCTGTGATTTAAGATCATTTCGATGTCCTTTCTCTGGTGGGAAATAGTTCAGCCAAAAAGGGTGGCCACCTGCACGGTGAAGCACATCATGACCTCAAAAGAAAAGTTCACCACTCATCTGGGTGCTACACATAAAATCTGCTACTTTTAACAGCATAACCTTGACTTTCCAGATGTACTTGAAAGAGAAATGTTCCTGCCAGTTTTTGTAACATCCATATCTTCTTCCTCTTCAGGTCACATCATCCAGCTGCAGATCAACAGTGATCACTGCCAAGGAGCACTGTCTGCTTTGGGATGCGTTTCAGAAGCTACACCCACTGACTGGCAGAGTTTGAAGCAACCCCACTGGCTTGCAGGTATCTAAAAGTGCTCCTCTTCTTCCTTCCAGGGACTGAACATGGGGGAAAAAATTGCCTACAGGGATAGATGGGCCAGGCTTTATGAAACCATGTTTCTCCAAGTGCAGTCTAAATTGAAAGGTGAAATCCATGCTCTGTGCTTAGTATGATCTATTAAACAGATGGAACTATACAACTGTGGGGACAAACCCAGCAAATTCAGTATTGGCTGGTTTACTTCTTTTTAATGGTGAACTACTTTTGCACTTCTCATTACACGGAATAGTTTGGGTTGGAAGGGACCTTTAAAGGTCATGTAGTCAAACATCTTCAACTATATCAGGCTGCTCAGAGCTCCAGACAACCGGACCTGGAGTGGTTCCAGGGATGGGACATCTACTGGCAATCTGTGCCAATGTCTCACCACCCTCATAAAAAAACCAGCTCTTCCCAGCTAGTGCTAAATCCAGTGATTAGTAACAAACTATGGAGCTGTGTGATGGACCAGGGGGAAAACACAGCAGGATTTGGTTCCTTTTGAAGGCATTCAATTCAATATTAACTGAAGGTACACGGCAAAACATCCCAGCAGCTACAGTTTGGCTCTGATCCACTTTCACATCACTATGCTAGACAACATTTATCTCTTGCCTGTGTCTGTGTGGCATCCAGCACTCAGCTTAGCAGCAGCTACTTGCTCTATTTTTGGCATGTTTAACAGAAAAAGGATCCCAGCAGGCACAGCTGGGATGGAGGCAGGAGTCTGGGTACTGAAGATGCTTAGTGCCTATCTACCTGGGAAACATTCTGTAGCCAAAAGGTACTATTTGGAGCTACCATAGGATTTAAGAGAAAAAACCCGCACCACCAAAGCAGTGCTTCAGCTCTTTCCTTACTCTAGTACTGCCCATGTTGACATTTAAAACCTCAGCTACAATGTGCTTCTCAGGAAAAGTTGGAACAATCTCACTGACCTTTTCAGATGCTTAACATTTATGGGTTTAATAAAAAAAACAAACACCAATGCTGTTCCTTGGCAGTTGGACAAAATATAATTTCTCTTAATAAACATTTCATCTCCATTAGGGCTTCCAGTAAACCTACATATTCAAGAATCCAAAACAGAAGCAATGAAATATTTTTAATGAGATACTTTTAATTGCTTGGTCCTTTAAATGCTACTAAAATAAAGCATTACTTTCTCTAGTTAAGGTGGCCCTGCTAAAAAATTGCTTTCCAGAATATTTTATGGGTATCAAATTTGGCGTAAAATGTGCAGCAAAGTAATATATCAAATACTGCTTATCAACTATAAATAAAGCATAAAGCTTATACTTGATGAACCCTCACTATGACAGCAGAACAAGCAGTCTTAAGTCTGAAATGTCCCAATATTTTCATTATCTCAATATTTGCAGACCCAGTGCAGGCATCCTCTGCTCCACACCTGCTTGGCCCTTTACAAACCCAGAGAATTTTTATTCCAGGAGAGTCTTAGTTTCTCTACCAGTAAATTTTGTTTAGTGTAATTTGGCCTCTTCTGCTGCTTTTGCCTGGTTTCATGCCTTTAATAACCCAACTGAACTATTCTTCCAAATTTTTCAATGAACAGTTCCATGATGAATTAAGAAAATTACAGCATTCTTTAGGAATTTTGCCTTTCCTGTTCTGATATCCTAGAGGTTGTGTCCTTGCTCCAAAATAATTTTAAACGCACGTTTCACTATCTCTAAACACAATTAATCTACCAAAGTGATAAGATTTCTGCCTGTAGGACCCAGTAAAATATTATCCCAGCTGGCCCAAGAAAGACTATAAACAGGTTATGGATAATTTTAGGATAGAAACTATCAGACTACTTTAAATCCCCATGGATGTGCAAAAGGAGCAGCGATAGCCTGACCTAAACTACATAAAGAATCATCTCTGCTTCCTGGTGACAGATCCCAGAATCTCAGCATGGTGGGGGTTGGAAGGGACCTCTGGGCATCATCTAGTCCAACCCTACTGCTAAAGCAGGGACACCCACTGCAGCTTGCCCAGGATCACATCAACATGCGTTTAGCACAAGGTCAACGTAAACCAGTTAAGCCATGAGTTCACTTTAGACTTGCATGGATGCCCTCCATCGGCACAGCAATCTCATGTTGGCTTCGAGAAGACCTTCTTCCCTGCACTGTATCTGCAGTCCCTTTCAGGGAAGCTATGGCTAAAGGGTGATGGATGGATTATTCCTGTGGTGAGATCCCCAGCAACAGGGTGTCAGGCTGAGGGCTGGTACCTGACGATGAAGTCCGAGTGCGCGCTCTGCATGATCTGCTTCTCGGAGCGAATGTGCTCCTGCTGCCTCGTGTCCACGATGTGACGCTTCTTCAGTATCTTCATGGCAAATGTTTTTGATTCCTCACTCTTCAGCTGGACCTTGGGCAAAGCAGGCAAACACTATGGTTAGAAGCTGGGTGTGCATCCACTCTACCTTCAGATAACCCTACCTTCAAATAAGCCCACCACTCTACCTTCAAATAATTCCTCTCACCTCTTCAGTCAATATGTGCACTTCAGTATGAACCAAATTTCCAAGTACTTGGCCTACTGCTACATGAAAAAGCCATTTCTAAACCTCCAAGTGTTTTAGGGAAAACCCAACCATCTATGTCACTCTCAGGTCGGAAGGTGTTGGCAGCTAATGTAGAGCTTTCACAAAGCCTTCTTCTAGAGCTAGTAGCAAACACATGGGCTGTTGGCAGGACAACGCAGTCCTTGGATGTCTGCAGAGGACGAGGAGAGCTGGCTTTTCAACAGCACTGCTTGGGCACGTCTTGACTTTTAACCTTAAGCTTCAGGAAACTATTTTTAGCCTGATCTCCACAGATGAGGTTGAAGGGAGTTGTTTGCTTGCTCACCAGCGTAACCCTGGTAACTTGTGACCCCTGAGCCATTCCAAAGACAGTTGGAAGGCAGCCATCCTTCCCATCTTGGTCATCCCCTCTTAGTCACCATCAAATGAGATGGGAACCTCATCAGTGACCTACCAGGCCTTTTAGTTTCCTCAACTTGGCCCAGCAGCTGCTCACACTAACATTTGCCAGTGAAATGCTTCTCCCCCTTTATAGTCAGAGGTGTCATTTAGTGACTTCTACTATGGTTTCCTTGTAGGAATGTGGCTTCAGCCAGCAGACCAGAGGGTTGTCTGTTGTCAAGCCCCATCAGAAATCCAGCTTGCTTTTTAGATTAGGAGATAACTTTCATGCAACCCCAAGTTATTTAATGTAATACCTATTTTTATATCTTCCTAGTAACAGAAGTGTGGGCTGATATGGGATATGGCACCTTCCACACTTTTCCCAGGCTGCCTACCATAACCCCAAACAGTTTCTTCTGCGCCTGCTTTGTTCACATAATGCTTCAGGTTGCAGGGGAAACACCAGGAAGGATGGTATCCTCAGCATCCCATCTTTGTCAGAAAACAAGCCAGTGCTCTGATGTGCACAAAGACACAGACAGCTTAAGATAATCAAACCCAAAAGGCTGATTCTCAACTAGCAAAGACATTCCCAACACCACCACCACAAGTGGTTCAGAAGTAACCAAGATTCTGCTCAGCTATGGCCAAAGTTCTCATCATTAAGTTCTTCAGTATGTATAGCTATAGAGAGTCATAGAAAGTTCTGGGTTGGAAGGGACCTTTCAAGGTTAACTAGTCCAGACTAGCAAGGACGTCTTCAACTACATTAGGTTGCTAAGAGCCCCAGACAACCTGACCTGGAATGGTTCCAGGGATGGGACATCTACCACCTCTCTGGACAGCCTGGGCCAGTGTTTCACTAGCCTCAGAGTAAAACATTTTTCCTTGTATCTAGCCTAGCATGGATGCATTTTTCTGTTTTAAAGCCACTTGGGGTTTCAATCCTCAGATTTGTGGCTGCTTATTTTCCCCACAGCCACAAGCATTTCCAAGCCCCCTTCCAAAGGCACTATTCCCAATTTCACACTGAGATTTGTCATTATTATCTTTGCATGGTGCCTGCATTTGCCATTTATATCTTCAGGGAGACAGGCTACAAAGATCTAAACAACCCACATCAAATCAAGAAAACCATTTTCCCTCCTCTCTGCAGTCAAGCTGCCCAGTTACTGACTGAGCTGGTGCCACACTGTGCTGCTGTTGCCATGCAGTGTGACCACAGCTCAGGGCAGGAAGCAATTCTGCATGGAGGGCAGACTGAGGGTGTGAGGTGACAGGCAGGGAATGAAGTGATGAAGAAAAGTTAAGGTAAAATCTGGGCTAAGAATAATCTTCCAAAGAATGCAAAGAAATGAAGGTTTGCTCTCACTACATATATACTTCTGGAGAACTGAGTCCTCCTTTTGCTTTTGATGTTGGTTTCCCACCAGCCCTCTCCAGCTGATGATGGACAAGCACAATCAGCTGTCACACAAATCACTTCAAACAAAGGTCTGTGCCAATCCCTCTTGGATATTACAGATCAGATTTGTTTCAGCCTGCAGCTTTGAAACTTAGGCTGTCCACAGACAAACAACAATGGAACCAAGAAAGTAGCTCCAGTAGCAAATCTGAACCCTTCCTGGTCAGTTTGAGCATGAAACATTAAAAAAAAAGAAAGGTATTTAGCACTCTAAACCTACTTGAAACATGAATTCCTATTTTCCTAATAGACTTCAGCGTTAAAAACAAACACAACCACCTAGTGATGGCTCAGATGAACAAATTCCAGTAGTTTATTATAAAGGGGAGGATGAATGAAGCCCAAGGTGTCCTCTTCTGGTATTATCATTCTACTGCCATGGATTCTGGCGATCTAATTCTTGTGTCTTTCATTAAAAAGGCTATTTCTTTTATTAATTATAGCGTTTTTTCAGGGATGCCTGGACACATAGTGGAGAGTCTGTAGCAGTAACTCACTTTCCTGTATGTACTTAAGTAGCTTCAGAGTAAATAGAGGGAAGGCAGTTACTCTGAGGAAGCAGAAGGCATTGGTTTTATTTGCTGTTTGATGATATTAGCACTGCCACAAATGTTTAAATATAGAACAACTGAGCAGCTGCAATTAGCTAATGCAGGACTCTGACCTAGCACCACAGGAGAATTTAGATCCTTTTTCCATTCCCACTCCTGTTGTGCTTCATAACGCTGAGGATTTGTGAGAGTTAGAGAGTGCAGGGGAATTGATGTGTATTAAATGTGCTGATGCACCAAAACAAACTGCCAAGGGACACAATTTAGGGCTTAAAATCTGGTTGTCTACCTGGAAAATGAATCCTGCAAACTTCTTCTCCAACATACCTGAGGCCTCTCCTTGCTCTGGTATTCCTGCTAAATATGCTAACTGTAAGGACTATTCTGATGTGTAAAGCTGGAGAACTCCCAAGTTATTTCTATTATTCTTTCAAACAGTAATTTTTAATACTAAGCTCGTAATAGTCATCTGGACGACTTATTTATCAACAACAACAAAAACAAGCTTAACATTGAGAAGATGAGAATAGGCTCTGAGGACACCCTGTCCTTCAGTTACAGTGAGAGAAACAGCAGAAGAAGCCACAAGGACTGTGACTCTCAGCTCAGAGGGAGTGGGGTACATTGGGCAGGAAGCTCAGCCTCCCGAAGAAACCCACCACAAAAATCTCCCAACTGCTTCAAAGAAGGGAAAAACATGCAGTTTTCCACGGAAGGCAGTCTGCAAATGAGCCATCCTTGCTATGCAGCTCCTGAGATCAGCTTTCACTCACTTGGAAGCAGCATCTTCTATTTCAAAGGTGCTGGGACTATTGATTTGTTGGAGACCTGCTGGAGCCTTGGGTTTCCATCACGCTTCTTGCTAAGAGGATGGACACAGGCTAACCACCAGCTTCCATCTCTGCCTGCATTTTTTTTTTGCACATGAAAACAACTTCTGGATCCTTCTCTGCTCCTTTTTCACTCCTCTCTGTGCATTGCCCAAACCCAGTCAAACATCAAAGGCCACCATAAATGTCCACATTCAATGATAACATTAAGTCATGTATCCGCTGAAAGCTCCACTGGTAGGGAAAAGTTAGAACTAAAATTTGTAACACTGAGTAGATCTCTTCCCATGTCCCCACCTTCATACCCACATCTCAGGTCTCCATTTCACATTCATCTCATCTCTGAGCTCTGGCACATGGTCTATGGCTGCAATTCCACCTCCAACTCACATGGACTGAATCACAAAATGCAAAGCAGGCTGGCCAGCAAACCTCCACCAAGAGCAGGCCCAGCTGACCCTTTCCAGTGCAATAATCCCCAAAGGAGTGAACTCTATGGATGCCATCCTGGTCATCCTGGACGGTCATTTCCGTCCCAGGGAATCTGCTTGAGCTCTTACCCTCTCTGTTACAGAGAAACCTCTGGAGCAGGATATACCCTTTCAGTTGTGAAAGAGGAAAGTATTTGTTCTCCAAAACACAAGAAAATGCAAGAGGGAGCATAGCTGAATGAAGTCCAACCACCACCCTGAGGAGGTGATGGACAAAGCCAGAGAGAGAAGAGGTGAAATTAGTCATATGAGGTCATTCTGCAGGATTCTGATCCAGGAAATGCTCTGCATCCCAGTGACAAAAATAACAACTGAAATGTTGTTTATAACTAAGCAAGCCAACTGCAGAAGCAAAACAGAGTAAGAAATAGTTGGTTGTCTTCTGCATTTGCATAAAGATATAAATGGCATATAAAATATATATTGCATATATGTCTATATGCATATCTACTTGAAACAGAATACAGAATAAATACAGAATCACAGAATATCCATGGTTGGAAAGGACCTCTCCGATCACCCAGTCCAACAACAACAAAAAGAAAACAAACAAAAAGACCCACCCCCAAACAAACAGCCAACCAACCAATCCCAAGCACCCCCCCATGCCTGCCACTAGAGCACATCCTGGAGCACCATGTCCACGTTTCTTAAATATTGCAGACTATTCTAGCCCAGGCACTGTGGTGAAGGGATATCACACATTTGGAGCTGTGGCTGGACCTTCAACCAAAAGGTATTACCTGGACAAGGCTACTTGGGAGGAGTCATACTCCACTTTTAAGCCCCTTCCTATCATAGGAGCTCACAGTGACTGCCAGGCTCACAAAGAGGTAGCTATTCCTATCCTCCACAGGAGACATCCACCCAGACCTCTGGAGCAAGGAACCCCCCAGCATCAGGGTGGACAGGAGTTGAAACAAATAGCTTTCTACTGGGTCAGCCCCACAGCCACCTTCTCTTTCCTTGAGTGCCTTGGGGTCACGTGGGAAGCACTGTCCACCCAGTGTCACAGCCTTTGGCTGAGCTTCAGCATGGTCTTCCACTCTTATGTCACCAGGTGGCTTTTCTGGCAGCCTGAGTCACTGTGCAAAACAATGAGTGAACCCAAACAG
Source organism: Bucco capensis (assembly GCA_013396975.1). Taxonomy (NCBI): domain Eukaryota; kingdom Metazoa; phylum Chordata; class Aves; order Piciformes; family Bucconidae; genus Bucco; species Bucco capensis. Next base: position 8,162 of record VWZO01002979.1, on the reverse strand, counting down.
CTGGGTCACTATCTGAAAATACACCCAAGGAGAAGTTCCCTCAAAGAGGACATGACAGGGAAACATGTTTCATTTTGCTGTCAATAAGCTCAAGTTACAGGACAACCTTTAACTTCTCAGCACTGAGAAGTATCACAGAATCATTTAGGTTGGAAAAGATCAAGTGCAACTGCCAACCCAACACCACCATGCCACTAAATCATGTCACAAAGTGCCATGTCTACAGGTTGTTTTGAACACTTCACTAGGCAGCCTGATCCAATGCTTAACCACTCATGCATCCAAGAAATCTGTCCTCATATCCAACCTAAGGAAGGTGGTGAAGATGTCATGGCAGTGAGTTGAGCAGAAAAGAAACACTACAAGATTGGGACAAAACACAAATGTAGGGGAGAAGAGGAAGAGAAATGAGGGAAAGAGGAAGAGACAGAGAGGAGAAGAGAAAGAGATCCAACCTCTCCTGCTTTTCTAAGCCCTTGTTTCGTTAGACCTCAGCTGGCTTTTTGTGGCCTCCTTGTGCTTATATGAAGATGTTGGAAGTGCTCCAAAAGCATTGCTTTGCTTTATGGTGTTTAAACTTCTGCAACTTCCAAAACACACAGTGTGCTCAAGGCCTGAATTTTCTTTTTAACATAGCTATAATTCATGTATAAATAAATAGGGTTTTACACCTCTGTGCTTTTTCAGGGTTTCTGGGAAAATAGACACTGATGAGACAAAATCCAGACCTCGATGGAAAAAAAAGAAGACTAAATGTGTGCATTATGTGTTTCTTATCCTTCCTCTTTCTCTGCCTGTATTTACTATAAATCATATATGTGTATTATATACAGCCTGCAATATGAGTGATTCCAGTGAGGGCTGAACTCACAGGATGCAAGCTAACCTTGAGGAAATGCAAACCTTGATAAATATTTACCAGAATGTAGAACAATCCCCCAAAGAAGGATTTATTTGTAGTGAGGTGCCTGAACCTCTCCATACCTAGCCTGAGACTATGCTATTTTAACTGCATCTATCTCACTCACAACCCTGTCATCTGATCCCTGGAGGTCCCCTCCAACCCCTACCATGCTGGGATTCTGGTTCTTGTTGCTGATGTTTCCTGTGAGGGCATGGCAGTAACTCTATAATGAGGATTTTCCAAAGAGCTTTTGCTAGTTGTGCATTTTGCTCTCTGAGTATTATTCAGACATACTAGAGGCTGAAATCTGTGCTCTCATCAAACCTGAGTATCTTCATATTACGTTCAATAACAACTGATCCACCAGCAGTGCTTGGAAGCTGAAGAGCAAAGCCTTTTTGCTCTCTGGCTATGGCTATGCCCAAGGTCTTTCATTTTCTCCCTTTTCCCAGCTAGATGCGTTGGAACCAACAAAAATAGCAGCAGCTGTCACTGAGCACAACACTTGGAAGCTGAGCTCTCCTAATCCTAACAGCTGAACTGCTCCACCAACAAAGCAGAGACTTCTCCCCCCAGCACCCACGAAGAACACAGCTTTAGTACTCAATATATTTATGTTCTTCCAAGATGAAACAGACCTCCCCATGAGAACATTCTCTGCCTTACAACTCCCTCCCTTCCCAGCATTTCTCTTTATTAGGCAAGCTAGGGAATATCTGGCTCAGATTTATGCCAACTGTAGTGCTTAGCATTGCAGATCTCTCTGTTAGGGTTCTGAAGGCACTTTGCACATCTCCTTAGGGCCAGATTTAGCTGCTCTCCTGACCATAGGCTTGGAGGAAAATTGTACTGTGTATATCCAAATTATAAACAGGTTACATGGTGCTTCCCATTGTATCCTTTCCACCTGGTGCTCAGCATCATGTTAGCTTTGGGTTGGCTCCATGCTGTGGGAGAACTGGCATGGGGATTGGACTGGAGAATAAGTCAAGACTAAAGAAAAAAAGACCTCAGATGGAAAGAAAAATCATGGAGTAAAACTGAAATCTTTAAGCCATACTGAAATTTTACAGGATGAATCAAGAATTAATGACAAGTGGGTAGCAAGGTGGAAACTGTCCATGACAGTGACCTTACTTTCTTTGGTAAAGTCTAGATTCAACTGGTTGGGAACGCACTAAATATTGTAGCACAATCTGAGCTCTCTGGGACAAGAAAAACTGCAAAATGACACTTTCTAAACAGACCAAAGTATACACTAAAAAAATGCACAGTCTTCAGGAAACCTCAGCTATTTAACAGCTCAAGATGCTTGATCAAACACTTGACTGTGCTACAAAGCTGTAATTCCATGTTTGGATTCCTGCACTGAGCATTGACATTCAGTGCCTGACACCCTGCACAACTAAGCTTTTATAAGCAAAGGCATTAGAATTTGTGTCTTTCTATACAGCCCAGAGGTAAATATTATTTTTCACAAATGTCTGGAAGGATAGAAAGCAGCAAGGAATGTAAACTGCTTCATGCATAAACTCATGCCCATCAAAAGGAAATAGGAGCAGCGGAGTTACAGAGCTAAAATATGTGAAACCAAATGGAAAAACTCACTACTGGGGTTTCTTGAAAATATCAGATGGACCTAAACTCGCCAACCTCATATATGATCCTGCCCTGCTCCTGAATTAGGCTTTGTCTACAATAGAACATCTATTTTTACATCTTACTCCTGCCTCCAACTGGAGCTGAAGCCTCTGGCTTGATAGCTCATATCCTGCTCCAGCCTCTGACAATGTTTGATGGACTACAAATGGCATCTCACCTTTCCAAACCTTGACAACATCTTTTCCAGTAACAGACAAGCCCTGAGAGTATCTTCTCGTCTTCTCACCAGTGCTGAGTCCAGGAAGACAATCCCTGCCCTAGTCCTTCTGCCACACTAGTGCTGATCCAAGCCAGGATTCTGTTGGTCATCTTAGCCACCTGGGCACACTGCTGGCTCATCTTCAGCTGCTATTGAGCAACATCCCCAGGTCTTTTTCCACTGGGCATCTCTCCAGCCACTCTGTCCCAAGCCTGGAGCATTCATGGGGTTGTTGTGACCCCAGTGCAGGACCCAGCACTTGGCCTTATTGAACCTCATCCCATTGGCCTCGACCCATCAATCCAGCCTGTCCAGATCCCTCTGTAGAACCTCCCTACCCTTGAGCAGATCAACACTCCAGCCCCATCTGACAGTATCATTAAGCATCCTGATTATAGTTAAGAAGAGATGAGGGGAGAGGGGCCAGATGTTCATAACCAGCATTCTGCTCAGCTCAGTAGAAGTCTTTTCACTGTCAGATGAATGTGGGATTTACTCAGGTACCTGAGCTTCAAATTCCTCACTTAACTCTCCATGTCTTCCCCTTGGTCAAACCCAAAGCACCCCTTCTTCCCAAAGGAAGAGGCCAAGGGATTCCTGATGATTACAAAAACAAATGAAGACATTTCAAAGCAAAGACTGATCTTTCTAATGAAAAGCTTCCTAATAGCTGGAACAAAAGGAGAGCAATGCAACTGGAAATTTCCCCTCATGAGTATCTGCATTAGGCATCTGTCAGTCCACTGGAAGACAATTAGGGCATTTTTTTTCTTCATCATCTAATTAATTCACTAATAGCTTTGTTTACAAAGCAGGCTAGAGGCTATAATAAATTTGATTGCTCTTTACATAATCTGTGGCCAGATTTCTCTTAAAATAGGGATAAAAATGAAAAAGTGTCCATTTTAAAACCATTCCATATAGTCCCAGTACAAGTGGCTGAAACTAAGGCTTCATTTTTAGCTGTTTAGCTTTATTTATCTCCGTACTGTGAAGGACTTTGGCTTTTAGTGGCCACCATCGAGCCAGAAGGACTTGTGATGAGAGTGTGGAGAAAATAAGCTCTTTTTTTGCCATTTGATAACAACAGGAGTGATTGAAATCTGCTCCCATCCCCGAGTGGTTGTTGGAAGTGATAGCTGTGTCAGTCAATACAACAAGAAGGCACGTGTTCAGGCATGGATCTGATTTTTCCTCCCCCTGTGCTCAGCCATCACCTACAGGAACTGATTTCACAGCAACAATGACTCTAATCCCCTAGGTTCAGCTATTCTGGCACATTGATTTCAGAGCTGTCTAAAATAATCTTGATTTATATCCAAAACAGCTGACCTGGGGCAAATGATTAGAAACACAGGACTTAAATTAAAAGGAAATTAAAGAACAAAGACAGGAGCAATAAAGTCCAGGAGAGATGATTTATGAAGGCTGAGGACACCTGACCCACATCCCTGTCCTCTGCAAAGTGGTGCTTCGTGGCACACGAACATGAGATGATAGTCCGTATTCCAATGTACGATCCATAGAATCAGAAAGTGTTAGGGGTTTGGAAAGTTCATCTAGTCCAAATCCCCTGCAGTCAGCAAGGACATCTCCAACTAGATTAGGTTGCTCTGAGCCCCAAACAACCTGTCCTGAAATGGGTCTCAGAGATGGGACATCTACCACCTCTCTGGGCAAGCTGGGCCAGTGCCTCACCATCCTTACTGATGCAGCTAGATGCCAACACAGATGATCCAGAACTGACACAGTACTGAGAAGCTGAACTGCAAAATGTAGTAGATGCATCTCTTAATCCATGCTATTAAAGCTCAAGAAGTCCCTCCTGCTTGCTTCCTGCCCTGTTAAGGGAGGTATCCACCAGCTGGGCACGTCCTGGAGCAACTTGCACCTACTTGGCAGCCCTCTGAAATGCAGGAGGGTTGTCCTAGGAATGTTGCACCACTGGCCCTGGGCAGACTGTGCTTTCTCCAGCCCACTTGTTGGCTTTTCAAGCACTGAGGATCACACAAGTCCTGCTGGAAGTCACCAAACCTTTATTTGCCCTTGTTCCAGCAGCAGAGCTGCTCCCTGTAAAATCTGACAGCCACTACTTAGCTGGTTTCTCCCTGTGAGAGAAGCTTGGTAAGTTGATTACATAGTCCAGCTGGTGATGAAGGAGGAAGACAGCACCCAGAAGGACAAGACCTGAGTAAATGATGAACATCAATGCAAAACTGCTGGAAATGCCTCGACATACAAAACCCAAAACTACCTAGAAAACCAGGACAAAAAGGTATTTCCACATGAAATCTCCATTGAATTAAAAATCATCTGAATTTTAGGCTGTCTCACATAAAAGCCACATCCTTGTGTATGAATGCATCCAAGAGGTGACCTCTCCAGCCAGCCAGCATTCACAAAGGGGCTGGAAAACCAGAGGATACTGATCTACAAACCACAGCTGGACACACAGACCAAGGGGACTGTGCTCTAAAGCATTCTCGGCAGCAGATAACTACAGGAATAGGGAAAGGACAGCCTTCTGGAGCTATTCTGAGCTCTTGTGACTCTCTTCTAAAACAACAGTTCCTAGCACCACAGAAAAAATTCTCACTCTCAGCCCCAGGAAGGGACCAAGGTCCTCAATGGACATACACTCCTCCCCATGATTTTACATAAATCGCATAGAAGAGTGAGCTGCACTCCTAACACAGATAATGTCCCTGTTACATCACCAATAATCAGCAAAATACTCTGTTTTGCCCACTTTCCAATTCCCAGCACTACAGATTTGTTTGGCTCTTGCAAGCTTATGGAGTAAGCTGCACAGCTATCTCTGGACCGGAATGAGAAACTGCTCAGAGGAGACATCATACTGTTACTCCAGTTTGGTTTAAGTAAGATTTTGGGTTGCCCTTTCAATATCAGCACTCAACATACAACTCTTTGGGTTGGTTTCAAAAGGCAATCACTGCCATAAACACAGGACCACTTGGAGAAAGACGTGTGCTCTTCCCCCAACCTAATACATCAATTCTTCTTGGCTACTGCAAACATTCATACATTTTCATCTACTGGGAAATGTAATTCACCTTTCCTTAACCATTGGAAAAAGATACAATCCCTCCACATCACTTTCCTCCAGTTGCTCAGGTGTAACAACAACAAGAAATTCAAAGACTCCTAACACAGAACTTACTCCAGGACATCATGCAAAGGTGAAAGAAGAGAAGGTCACCACCTACCAGCTCAACTCTGCCGAAGCCTCCGACGCCGAGCGTGTCGATGATGTTGAAGTCAGCGAGTTTCAGGTTGGCGAAGAAGGCAGCTTCTGCTTCGTATCTGGAGGGTTTGATGTGGAAAAAGGGAAACCTCTTAGAGGTGCAAACATGGGCACTGCACAACACCCGACCTGAGCAGGGAACAGCCTTTACCTGCTTCATCTCCATCTCTCACAGATTGCTTTGAGTCCCACTCATGGTTTGGCTGGTCCCAGTCACAGCACGGCTCCCAAGGAAAGAAGCAACCAACTCCACCATGTGCCTACTGCACAAACAGCTGCAACATGGCTCCAGCTACCCAGGAATCCCTACATTTTGGCATCGTCTACTGATCTTCTCTGTTAGTGGGTGGGTTTGGGGTTCGTTTTGGTGTCTTTAAGGATTTTTGGAAGTAAGTCTCTCACAAGAGTCCACAGGCTGGCAGTAGTTTCTATAAATGTTTATTGGAAGTGACAAGATCATTAAGGTCTCTGGAGAGAAATCACAGCCAGGTTGTATGAAATAAGATCCAATAAGCTGCAGGCTGGTGTGCAAGTGCCTGAAATGAATGACTTCAGTCACACAGCAACATTGCTATCAGAATATCTTCACTTCTTCTCCTCCTATAAACTCACTTGGAGGTCCGAAAATCCAGATGCTCTCTCTCTAGCCCATGTCCAACTGGCTCACAACCCAAATTCACCAAGCCCTTGACTAAGGAAGTATGCAAAATGGAACACACGCAGGGCTGCCAAAATCAGCTTCCCATGACTGTCCTCATGAATATGATTCCTCTAAAATAGCTCCTTGTGAAGGTTTAGGCTATTTTTAGCAAGGCTTAGAGGGGAAATAGATGAACAGGATCCACCCACTCAATAAAGTCTGACATTCAGCTGCCAGAGAGGTTCCTGTGCATGCACAACCTTTGGCTGCTGGTGACACAGACTTGTATGGGAAAAAGAGTGTTAATGGGATTATGGAGAGAGGCATGGAGGCTGTCAGGGGGGAGTTGGCTTGGTTTGCAGGATTTTATTTTAGTCATAATATCTTGCAATTAACATAATCTGCTAGTTCACCTGGATGCTTCCTCTGTGAACGATAATGCTAGTGTGGAGAGAACACACCACGATGTCAGCCACCACCATATCTAGGTATCCATCTGCCTTTTATTGGAATGTACCTTGTCCATCACGCCTCTCTGTCACTCAGTAAAGGGATGGAATTGATTTACTGGCTTAGTCCCTTCAAACCACCTTCTTTAGGCTATTTAAAACTGCAGTGACATTGGGGTGTGGGGAGAAAGAAAAATAAAACTGAAAGGGAAAAATAAAAAAGAGATGTCAAGAAAGGTGAAAGGTGACATCATCGAACCCCAAACACAATACAATTAAGCTTAATTTTATCTCGGGGAGGTGTCAACAAACTACGTAAGCTCTGCTTTGTTATTTATACTGCCACTAGATCCTCTCAGTGACCTTGCTCCTGTGGCCACAGCAGTCTGATGCATCCCATTTTGGAAACCAGTCAGTTCCCAGTCTGCTCTGAACATGGGATAACCTTGTGTGACACAGCCACGGATCGATCGCTTTGTACTCGTCACGAGATGCATACTAAACCTACCACTGAAAACCCTCTGCTAGAGGTAAGATGTATTTATGTATTCCCTCCTAAATCACAGCAGACACATCCTTTGATGGGTGATAGAGCATGAGATGGGTCTAATTTTCATGATAAATGTATAGAGCAGTTAAATATCCTTAATGATTTATAATTGCTATGAAGACGAAAGCCCAGCGTGAAAAGTTTCCCTTCAACAAAGAAGGGATGCAATGCTTCAGGTCAAGCAGTCCTGTGTTACCTTTACCCATGACTTGGGAGCAGAAGGAAGCCACTTTGTGAATGCAGTGAGGCAGGGGACCAGCTACTCCACCTCCTCCCCTGGTGAACTAGTGAGGACTCATTCTGCTGAGCAAGCAGAGAACGAGAGATGGCAAACAGCAGTGTGTGGGGTGTGGGGAGGGTTAGGGTCTCCAAAACCATATGGGACAAAGAGAGGAACATCCCCCCCCTCTCCCTCTGTAATCTCTCTTATCCTGAAAGACAGCCATGTCCTACAGACTGGAACCCAGAATCATAGAATCATAGAACAGTTACA
>VWZO01002977.1:10855-32483 GCA_013396975.1 Bucco capensis | reverse complement strand
TGATCCTGCTCTGGCAGGGCGGTTGGACTAGATGATCTTTCTAGGTCCCTTCCAACCCCTGACACACTGTGATTCTGTGATACATATCTTCTTCATGGAGGAATAGCTGAGGAAAGGAGGTGGTCAGTTCAGAGACAGAGAAAAGCCAAGGCACTTCTCCTTCCAGCCTCAGAGACTAGGAAATGGACCTGCCCTTCTTCGGTGATTTATTCAGATAAAACATCAACCAGGTAATTTTTTATTTGCAGAAGCTGCCAGCTGCAATCTCCTTGCAAGCAAGTCAGCACTACTCTTACCAGCACCTTCAAATTTTGCAGCTGATACTGACTACAGGGCTGATTTCTAAGGACAAGCAGAAGGTCACAGATACTAACTCTGGGTGACAATGTCTACAAAAAATTCAGAGCAACAGAAGAGATCAAAGTACTGCTCTTCACCTCTGCCACTGGTGTGTTACAAGATCTCAGCCAAATCACTTCATTCAGGCTATCCATCCCTCTGTCTTACCTATGACTCACCAACAGCTGCCTTAAAACAAAACCAGTAATTATGGAAATACCAGAGAAATTCTGTTAGAAGTTTTAACATAGCCCCCTCCTTCTGCCTTGATCTCAAAAATAACACCAGCTTTAGGGGCACAAAATTGCATTTTGCATTTATATGTTGTTTTTTGCAAACAACAGAATTCACAGGTCAGTTTCTGTCATAAGGCAAAATGGCATTTGCTGAGCACCAGAGTAAAAATCCAGACATCAGGAATCTCTGCTCTGTCACCTGTGGGATGTCTGACCATCGACAAGTTATTTAACATTTCCCTGCCTCAGTTTCCCCAGCTGCAAACCAAGGCTACCATGAGTCTCCCACCTTGCAATGCTTCTACCCACGTGCTGACCCCTCACAACTACTGCTTCACTTGTGCTGCCCAAGGTGGCTTTGTTTCATTCCTAAAACCAGCTAAGCATATTTTCAGCACAAGGAAAAAAATGAGTCTGTGATACCCTGCCTTGACTTACTTTGATTCCAGCACAGAAAATACAACAGACATCTATATCTGTCCTTTCTTGACAGACAAACTTAATTAACCTTTGCTATTCTGTTCCAACCTATTCTTTTAGACAAAGGCAGTGACCCATAAACAATATGTTACCATCAGAATCTCAAATGCAGTGACACCTAGAGATATAGCCCTATCAGCAGTATTGGAAAATAAACCGCTTAGATTAGCTCCTCCAAGAACTATGGATTGCATTCATGTCACACATGAGCTGTCAGAAACATTAGGATACTTTTAGCATAAATCTGTAGTGTGAAGGGTGTATTATGAATACAGTATATAATACACTGCTTACACATTAAATTAAGGTGTCAGGTGACTTGCACAATGTGTCTATGTTAACACATATGCATATATTTTACACATTTTACACCCATTTCTGGACAGTTAGACCACACATTTCTGTAAGAAGGCCAGGCTTAGTGGAGGAAAAACCATGCCAGAAACTATAAACAGGTTGTGGAAGTTGAAAAGAGCAATCTTTTTCATTAGCAACCAGCTATTCTTAAGGGTTCAAACTGCTAGCTGCCCTACCACAGCCACACCTTTCTGGATTTGGTAAAAGACAGTTTTATGTTTGCTACCTTTTAAGAAATCCTGAAAGAGATTTCCTACCAACCTCAGCAATGCTAAAAATCTCATTTCCAAATGGTAAATATAATTCCTGTATTAAAAAAAAAAATGAGTTAAAATTTCTCAGTCTAACTCTCACCAAAAATTTTTTGCTCTAAAATGGTTTAAGTAAAGAACAAAAATTTGAGGTTTTGAAAATGAGAATTCTGGTTTGCCAAGTTCCATTAAAAAAGACAGAAATACCCCCATCTCAGAGCATGAAACAGAAATTACATGAAATTGCATGAAATTCTGAAATTTGTCCAAAGCCTCCTGGCCAGTCTTAACCTTTCTCCAAAGCAGGATCTGTTGAGTTACCAGAGTAACAAAGAAAAATGCAGCTGCTGGTCCCCTGGTGTGGAGGCGCATTCTGCATCTTGCAGATATTTAACAGTCTGGCTGTAGGAACCAGAAGAGTTCTAACACTTTTGGGGGAGGATGCTGACTCACAAGGAGTCCTGATTATCCTTATGCTCTGGATCACACACCAGTAGTTTCATTGCCTGCTTAGACTCGGATGTGTCCCTCCAGGTTTTATTTTTGGGGAGGAAAAGACTGCAGTCATCCTACCATTTTCCATTTGCTGTTCCTAAGCCGGTCACAGTGAAACCAGTTTCAGAAGCATCTACTTTCACTGCATACCAACATGCTCTGATTTGCAATTGGTGAACTCAAATTTAACTGTTAGCTGGACTGAATGCACATAAGTTTCTGTTGTAATGAACAATTATGAGAGCTTCAAGGGAGGATCCAGATGCTCACACAGAACTGGAGTCAAAGAAGAAGCACAGTAATCACTACATCTGCTATATTTCTCCCTCAACCTAAGCTTGTCTTTTCTTCAGGTGCAACACCAGACATATCTGGTTATCTGCCTGAGAGCTGGCAAAAGCAGCAGAACGTAGATGACTCAAGAGGTCTCAACTAAATCTATCATATTCATTATGCTTATCAAATCATGATGAATAGTGTTTCTGGGATAACTATATACAAATGAACAAAAAACTACATAGAAATATCTAAGACATTTGCACCTCTGTGAATCCACTGAGGTATGCAAGCCTTTGCAAAGAACAAAGACTAATGAAATCTGGCATTAATCTACATTAAATATTCAGTGATTCAGTTCATTTCCCAAGGCCCAATGATGCATTAATCCTCGTTGCATCCCACACACACATTTCTTCCCTGGCTTTTCTCCCCTGCTCCCTAAATTCTCTAACATCAGACAGCTGGGCTGCTCAAGGCCTTGTCTGCATCCAGAAGTTACCCTACTTTAAGTACGCAGTTCTCTTTCTGTGGCTACAGTTACTTCAGGATAAGAAAGCCTCCACCAACAGCCCAGAAAAGACAGAGGTCTTGTGTACCCCTTCCAGTGAGGACATGGGTGGCTTATACCAACAAATAAACCCTCCTGTGGACTCACAACTTAGCAAGCTGCCCTGATTTGGTCACAGAAGATAATGCACAGCTATTATTCTGGTAAAGAAGCAAATATCAAAAACCCTGATCAAAACACTTACAGCACTACCAGTCACAAAAGCAGACTCACTGGTACTAAAAAGACAGGTTAAGAAAACCTGTGCATGTAAAAAATAAATCCAGTCAGTACAAACAGTGCAGCAAAAATCTGTGTAGACGAAGCTATGTTTCTTCTGGAGAGTATCAGCCTGCATAGCTTTGCCAGCAAAACCCTCTGAAGGTGTAAGCAAGGTCTGATTCCTCTTTGCAGATCATGCTTCAATACTCTCCTGTACTGTAACTTCTTGCTGTACTTGACAGAGAAATACATCCATCCTTCTCCTTGTAACAGTGTATTTCTGTGATCTCCTCTTGGTGAGCAGAATCAGTAATTAACCAATCAGTGATTAAGAGCTCGTTCTCTTTACAACAAACCAGCTTCAGTGCCACAGTGTTTTACAGCCTTGGCATCACCACATAGAATCACAATGGCCAGGTTGGAAGGGACCATAAAGATTATCTAGTTCCAACCTCCCCGCACTGAGCAGGGATGCCAATCACTAGACCGGGNATTGCTGGCTCATATCCAGCTTTTCATCTATTATGACCCCCAAGTCCTTCTCAGCACTGCTGCTTACAATGAGCTCTTCACCCAGTCTGTACTCATATCTAGGGTAGCAAGCATTATCTAGCCAAGCTCTCATGAAAACTTTTCATGATTATTCATTCAATGTGATGCTGCCGTAACAGTATGCAAACTCCATGATTCGTAACTCTTTGAGCAACAATAATGCTTTTTGCAGATAAGCTTCTGAGAAACAGCTTCTAAGTTACATGACACTGACCTTGAACTACACTGTGCCCTGCTGAACAGGAAAAGTGGGTCCTGGTTTTAGGCTATTTAGAAGCTGGGGAGATGTCACTTCTGCAGACAGGAAGTACCACCTTTAGTCTCTCTGCACAGACATCTCACCAGAACAGCACTGAGAGATCCCAAAAGGTCTGCTCAGGAGAAATTAAATCTCAGGCAACATGAAAGCAGTGAGTAGAACCACACGATACACCTCACAAGATGGGAATGAACACCCAGCACTTGGAGCTTGCTAGTGTAAGGAAAACAGTCAAAATAACAGCAAAAGTTGGTTACAGGTTCTGCAGGGCCCTAAGAGAAAAAATGCATGGAAAGCACGCTATTGCTTTTATTTCTTTAAGGAATTTCAAACGTCCCACAAGAAACATGCAGTCTCACAGTGAGCCAACAGATCCTTTAGGCCAAGACTTCTTCTACATACAGTAAGTTTCAAATTATAGAACATTACAACAGAACCAAGAGGACACATTCTCATTCCAAGGTTTAATATATTTTAACATACTCTCACATAATTTCTTCTTCAAACACTACCCATTATGACAGTTAATACCTGAAATTTACTTTCCTTCTTCCCAAGCAAGTAAAATCACAGAATCTCACAGTCACAGTTCTTCCACTCACTTGAGGAACGGGGTAGCAGCCTGCAAGAATATTATTTTCAAAAAACCAATGTTGCTGCCCCTCATTTGTCTTATGATTGCCCCCAAGCATCAGTTCTGCAGCTCTGTAGGCTCTTACAAGCTAGGTATTGAAAAGGCTTTAGAAGAAGTAACTTTCTATCTGAAATACTCTCCTATGACATGCCAGGTTAACCAAATGAAAAAGCATTGGCACCTCACCTCACTACTGCACACAAAATGCTATTCCCCAGGTTGCCTCAAGTAATTCTCCCCCTGGCCTGGTGATCAAATGCAGCATCTGGAGAAGAAGCTATCAATACACCTAAATGAAAAGGTGTACCTCCATGTATTTGAAGGTGATTGCAATGAAGCCTGTAAACACAATGAGAGAAGAAAGCTCTCATGGTACAGGCTCACAGAGCAGAGGGAATGGAGACAGCTCTTTTCCCCACAGAACTGTACTCACTGCAAAAAAGGGACATGAACAATATTAACAATATTACTGTAAAGCCATGTTCTTAAAATTCACGGACCTGTTCCCCTATGAAGCCTCTGCATTTTCAGATGGACCTTTCCATGACAAAGTGTCTAATAATAGGAAAGCCTCACTGAAGGTGATGTGGACTGCTACAGTAATTGTTATCACCCTAGTCTTAGTTCCAGGTCCTCAGCATCAGAAAGGCTAAACTGCCCTTTTGAATCCTGTGTCAGCAAAGTGGAAAAGCTATCTGTTCCTTTCAGAAAGGAAGGAGGTTCTGGTGGATATTTAATCTTTCACTGTGTAGTGTTTCACAACAGAACGCTTGCAGAAGGCAGCATGCCCTCCCGATGCTCTGCAGAAGAGGTCTGTCCTCTCCTGCCCTTAAAAAACGGACATAAGGTGTTTGCAGACTCAAGAGGTGTAGCCTCCAAAGCTCCATGTCAGGCAGGAAAGTACCACTGCAGCCCAAGACCACATAGCCTCAGGGTCACTGAAATGGCTTCACTTACTTTGCCAAGAATCCCATCTTGGCAGATGCGCCCTTTTTTCCAGTCTCTGACAAGTACTGAGTTGCACGTTACAATTACACAGTCCTCAAGTAAAAACGCTCAGTTGGCTTTATATCCTTACAAAGTACTCAGAGCTCTGGTGCAAACCTCTCTGGCATAGCCTATAACTTGAGCTACCCAAGTTGGAATCATATGCCCTGATGCTGACACTGCAAGAGCACACCATTAGCAACATGCCATGCCACATCCAATTGACTGCCACCAACCCACTGCACAACAGCATAGTTCCCTGGGTTACTTCAGTAGCTTGATGGAAGACGGAAGGCAAAAGAATAGGTTCCTGAAGAGCAAAGCCTCTCAGAAATTATGCTTGAAGCTACCCATGCTGGGTAATTCATCTGGACTCTTTCTCCAGGAAACAGCCCTTAATCTACTACGACATAACTCAGAAAATAAAATCAATCTGTGCTTGTGGCAACCTACCTATATTTGTGTCATTGCTTTTGTTGTGCTGCATCATAACAACCCATTTCAGCTAACTTTCCTAATATTTCTCCTTATCACAGCCTGGAATCTGGCTCTGGCTTTGCACTGCCATGAAATCAGCAAACAGGTCAGAATCAGATCGAAGAAATAGCTTAGTGTCCACTTCACTCTTCCATGTAACACCTCTGTAACATCATACCTGCCACTGCTTTCCTGACTGGCTTGAAAGGTATGTTGCTGGGAGGCTTCGAAGGCTGCTCTTCATGGCTGAACCTACTACAATTGTATCCCCTGTCTCACTTGAGGAAGGCTCACTGGCCACTGCCATTTGGTACTGGGAGTAGCTGTATAGATTGTTATAGTAAGGATACAAGGACTGCTGGTAAAAACTGCTGTAGTAAGAGTCGTCCACAACAAAATCAGACGTGCTCTCCAAGCGCCCTCTGCTGGGGATGGAAGTGATGTCCTGAATGAGCGTCCATCCCTCTGGAAAAGAGAAAAAAAAAAAAGCCATTATGAAACAGGAGGCTCCATGAAGACGATTACCTTTCACCTTCTCCTGAAGCCTGGAAAAAGGGTAGTAAATAGGAAGAGGTGTGAGCTAGAAGGGAAGATGGCTGGATGTCTGGTGGAAACTCTAGTGGACGTGCACTCAAAACCTGAGACAACCACCATAGACTGCAAAACAGGAGACAAAACCGACCGTAAGTTAAGAAAATGCTCTGAGTCCTCAAGCAACATCAGTTGATCTGAGGACAATTTACACCAGTTAAAGATACAACCCCTTATTATCTTTAAATTGTAGGTGTGCCAACTCTCTTTCAAATCCCTGGAAGCAGAAAGGCTCTAACTACAGGATGACCACTCTCCCTCTAGTGTCTAGTAGGTGAAAGGACACTTTCTGAACATGCCTTTAGAAAGGGCATATAGCCACAAGGTCAAGAAAAGCTGCAGTCGAGAAAGCACCACGTAGTCAGCCAAATTATCTCAGGAACACACATGGTACCTCTGAGCAGCATGGCACTCAATCCTTGCTCAGCATCCACATCCAAATTTAACTCTTGTTTACCTACAAAACAAGCAGAGAAAGCTCGCACATCACTGGCAAGGAGGGAGGAGGAGGGGATTGCTTGGGACTTGCTGCCTGTACTCTGCAGACTCAAAGGTCTGCCTCATTGTCATTCCCCAGATAGGTGGGCTTCTCAGAGTGTGTTTTAAATCCTGTTTTCTTCACTCCAGTGTCAACTAGTGCCTTGTAATACTTGCAAAGATGAAAAACGAAGGTGATTGTTAGTACTGTTTCACAGCCAAGGTCTTTGTGACACGCTGCATCAGCTACCCGGCTGAGCCAGACACAGCAAAAAAACTGCTGTAGTCTTAGAAAACCTAACCACACAGTGAATACACACTTAAGTATTAAACAGAGGAGCAACTGTGAAGCCCACCATCCCCACAGCTCTGGTTCTAGTTTGCATATCTGTAACCCTGTCCTGCACCAACCCTTACAGTGTTTTCATCACGGTCCCTTCTGCTTTTCCAAAGATGTTATCTAACTTACTGTGGAGAAGAAAAGGATGTGGGTTAAAGCATGTCAGTGAGCTCCCAAGGGCTATCTGTATGGAGATCAAGAACCATGGGCAACAGGCATGTATGAAATAACAGCCCCTAAGATAGATGTCAGGCAAGCACTGCCTATGTTTTTTAGCACCTTCTCTTGATACATCCGCACCTTGGTTACTCACCTGCAAAACGCATATAGTATCATTTACCAGCCTTTCAGAATCCCTGGTGGGATACAGAGTTCACATGTGACAGAGATACGCAAGGCAGCCAGCAGCAGAACTTCTGGCAGGGCTATGCTATGCTACACTGAAGTGCAGTTTCTTCTGAAACCTCTCTGCATGTTTCTTTCCACTTGCAGTGCATTGCAAGAAGGGATAATACTTTCCACTAACAATGCTAGCAACACGAAGATGAGGCCTCTTTACATCTACACGCCAAAGGTGAGCCACCCTGAGGTGTCATCAGCTCAAAGGAAGAAGGGTAGAAAGCAGGAGGTTTTGCTGCAGCTTTTGGGGAGGTCTCATGCACTACATTTCCTAATACGGGACAAGATGGGCTAGGCTAAAACAGAGACCTGCCCATGGCTACCCAGAAAATCATGCGAGCATCCTTAATGTCTCTGTGATGTTCCAGAGGCTGGTAGTGCTCCAGCTTCTTCCTGAAGAAAGAGCAGCAATGGCAGTCTTTTGCTGTATTAAGTAGGAGAAGAAAAAAAATATGCCTTTTGCCCCTTCTTTTCTCTTGTTACATCGTATCTGTCATTGGAGCTACCATCATTTGCCAGCAGAGGTGTGAAAGGGATGAATCACTGCCACCTAGTTTTCCTTTATCTAGCTGCACAACAGCCACCAGTGGTTCAGTGCTCAGAGCTGTTATGAATCCAACAGATACATCTTCTCCTTTCTTACTGCTCGCCCTCTGTTCTCTAATAGCCTCTACAGTACTATCGGCTGCTCTCTCAAGACTCAATAATACTAAGTCTGTAGAGCTGATCACCTGCTCATTAAGCCACCCATGCACCCATACACATAAACCCCCAGGCATCAACAGCCTGAGCCATTCTTCTTTCATAAACACAGAATTATGGAATCCAGAGTCCTCGTAACAAGCCCTGCACACAACCCTTCTGAGTTGTGGCCACACCACAGAGATGTGCCGCAGAAGACTAGCAATTAAAAAAGGAGCCATGGGAAAGGGGAAAGTTCAAGTGAAAGGACAGACACATGCAACTCCATACAGGACTGGGACTCCTGTGATGGCACTGGAAAGATGGCACCACCAGAAGAGTTAATTTTCCCTAAACCCAAGCCCCATCATGCTTCTGAATATAGAAGGACTGGCAAACTCTGACAAAGAGCAGGAGAAAGCCAATACTTGCTTCAAGTCACACTTTCCCGTGAATTAAGAAGATGAGATTTTCTTTGAAGTCATGCTTTGGGACAAGACTCTGCTTTTTTTCCTGTAGCAGCTGGAGATTTGGTGCTTCACCCAAGAGAAGGGAGACATCTTATCCAAGACACAGCTTTGTGCCATCCTGACTGTAGGCAGATGTTAGGTCAGACCAAGTCAAAACACAGGCTACTCTGAACTCCTCACAGTCTTGAGCTAGCCAGCCTGACAGAAGGACACTGCTGGAGAGCTGAGCTCTTGCAGGTCTTCAGCAACTTTGGCATGCAAAGAGTCAAGGGCAGGTCTGCAGTCCACCTCCACAGTCTTACTCTGTTTATCCAGGATGACTCATGTCACCTCCTACTACTAACATACACAACTGTAAATATCATGGAATCACAGAATGTCCTGAGTTAGAACGGATCTATGAGGTTCACTGAGTCCAACTCCTGTCTATGCACAGGACAACCCCAAAATCACACCATGTGTCTGAGAGCATTGTCCAGGTAAGTGGAAAGAGTTTTGTTATTCATGAAGAGTCTGAAAGTCCTGACTTTTTTCTGAGCAACAAAAGCCCAGAAAGAAAGGCAGGTCAGACCAGACACCATCTACATGGGGCACCTTCAAAGAAGCACTAAGAGCCAAGGTAAGCAGAATTAAAGGCCAAAGCTAGTGCTAAAACAAGGCACTTGGAGATCTGCACACAGACAGTTACACATTTATTATATGCCCAGGAGATGTTTTGCCCCATCCATGCCAGTTCTCTCCAGCTGAAGTCTGCTAGCCAGCTGGTGCCTAAGTGCACTGCTTCTGAGCCACAGCATCCTTGGATATGGCCACCACTTGGACAATAGGACAGATCTACTGGAAGCAATGGCTGTAACTAAGCTTTAACTAACTGGGGTTCATCTGGTCAGTCTTTGGCCTATACCTACAATTCTTGCTGTATACCAGCTGAATCCTCCCACAGCCTTGATTTCACTCATTCAATAAGCAAGGTGCCCTCCTCAAGGGACACTGTCAGCCTCTAGCTGCATTTTCCACCAGAAAATGGTGGAATACCAAGGTTAAGGAAGCAGCTTCCAGCTGTTTTTTGGGGTTTGGGTTTATTTTTTTTCTAATATAATTCAACACAGCTGAATGGCTCTGCTGGCAAGGAGAGTGTCCTCCTCTCCCTCAGAGCTTGCCACATTACATAACACCTGCACATGAGGGGAAGCCCTGAGGTTCATTGCTCCAAGGGGAGCAATTTTCCAGAGGAATTAAGCTCTCAACAAGGCAACTGCTGCTGCGGTGTTGGACTCCCACTCTGCCCTTTCACCCGCCCTTTCAAACAAGAGGGCTGCTGCAGGAGCCAGGCTCATGGTTTGGCTGGCTGTTTTCATCCTCTACATGGTAAAACTAGGAAGGGCTCCTAGGTCTTTCCTATAACACTAGCCACAAACGTTAACATTTTGCAAGCTGCAAACAGGACATGACTAAAAATACGGCACTGAACTTGGACAAGGAACATAAATTAAAAGAGCAAAAAAAGTAACAAACAGTTAAAATTCTCAGGTTTTGGAACACCAAATCTACAACACAGGGCCATCAGAGGCTCCCCATGTGTGAGCAACACTCTTGCAGTGAGACAACAGTATCCCTTCATGCAGCTATGCCCTTGGATCTCTAAGCTCTCTCCTATGTCTAATTCCTGTAGAAAACTGATGGTACTTTTTTTGCACTATGTACACAGTGTGAAATATGGCCCTCTCTTTCATAGAGGATCAATATGAAGCACGATAAATACTGTTATTGATCTTGCAGTGTTGTAGACGACTCTCCAGCTCTATGGCATATTAATAGCAGTTAACCAGTAATTCATTTCAGGATAGCTGGGATTTTCTTCTCAGGAAGGTGAGTTCTCTGGGTCACTTACACGTATGGGTCTTATATGTTTAGTAACTTGTAGGGGCTCCTGCCTTCACTTAGCAGAGCATGGTGAAAAACAGTGATCCAGTCCTCAGTTAATGTAAACCAGTCTCAGATCCTTTACTTCAATAAAGTTAGGGCGATTTACACAAATGTGGATATGCATCACAAAATCAATGCAGAAGTCAGTATATAGATCATTCTTTCCCTTCCTACTTTTTGCAAGGAGACAAAAGAAATGTCAGGGAATTTACAGGAATATCTATCATCATTCCTTATCTCACAGATGCAAATGTTTTTAAGCATACACACCAAGAAATGTAAACACTGAAGTTCTGCCTGTAACATTTACTCATTCTATATATAAGCATGGAGTAATTTCTACTATCAGTACTATTAATGGCCAGTTATATATCTTAGTATATACTAGTATTTAAACATGCCTGGACAAGCCTCCAATGCTGATGTCGAATGGCATAGAGGTCATACTATTAGAGTTTCTCACCATCTAAAACAGGGAGTTATCACCAAATTGTCTATTAGGAATGGTTACTGGACCACACTTAGGAATCTGGGGGAGAATACTATTCAGCATGGGACAAATGTACACCAGGAATTGTCTTATAAATCAGGACAGCACATACACTCACATTTCAGTGTCCAGAAGCATGCAGTGGCACAGTTCCATGTACTCATGCAGTCATTAACAGCTGATCAGTCTCCATCTGACTGTGTATTTCAGAAGAGGGACTGTGTATATGCAGTGTGGCAGTTAAGAGACCTTCACTGCCTATCTTTATTGACATGAGTTCAAACACACACCTACGGTTAGCAGTTTTTACTTCTTCTATGCCTACAGAGATCCTACTCATATACAGACATGCTGCTGAAAATGGAGAACAGTGACTACTCAAGTAAGACATTTACTCAAAGTACAGGAAGGCATAGCCATTGCCCAGTGAGTAAAGTTCAGCTTCTGTTTACATTTCCTGTAGTCTTCAATTCAAAGTGACTGTTTTTATCACTGCAGTGTTAGAATCTTCCTGCAAGCCAGCCTCCACAGCAAGGGGACAGCTATACCATTTAAACCGACAAAAATTAATTACTTAGTTGGGAAACACTTGCCCTCAGACCTCAAAAGAGGCTTGGACCTGACAATCTTCCTTTGCTCAGCATATAAAGCATCAGTACACTCCTATTAACTGGTCTGGCAAGATCAAGTCTCACAATGTGTTAGTTCAAATCATAGCTGGCTTTGAGGTCAGACAGTAGCCTTGAATGAGGCTGGTGTGAAATTACTCCCTAACATCATAATCAGAAATTCTTGAACACACTGTCTCTCCCACCAGACAATCATGACAGAGACATTTCAGATGGCAAAAAAAGCTGGCACCATTACTTACTTCCTGTTGAGATGCTCTGCCTCCTGAGAAACAAAACCTGCACTCCTGCTCTGCCTCTGAGAGGAGTACTTTTGTTCTCTTCCCATTAGAAGTTGTAGATTATATTTGGTTACAGCATTCAACTTTTAGCTTGCTATAAAGTTAATGTGCTAGACAACGTTCATTCCAGGCAAGGCTGTGGGTCTGTGTATTTTCTGCTACCCCCAAAAAAGGCTATTATCTGTAATTACCCATTACCATGCATAATTATTTCTTCTATTCTGGTCTATGGCCCCCAGGACTTCATGCTGTTACAGCTCACTGCATTATCTTATCAAATTTGTTAAGGAAGCTTTTTTGACCTTTTGAGCACTTGCCACAGCACATACAAAAGCCAGCATTAAACTGTCTAAGCATGTAGTGTGTGATTTATTATTTGTACCTTGCATAGTGATACCATACAAAATATTACACGTTAACATCTTCCCTTTACTCACTTCCTGCTTTAGCTAAAATGAGAAGAGGAAAGGAAGCCTCTTTAATAAGAGAAGAAGGGAATGAGAAGATGGGAATTTGAGGAACACAACAGTAACGAACAGCTGAGTCTGAACATCAGGCTCTAGAGAAGGTCCCAGCTGCTCTCCTCTCCAATGCCACCTTTTGTCTTTTTCCTCTCCTCCGCAGAGTCTGATTCCACCATTTTGGCTTCCTTTCACATCTGTGTTACTCTGCTAAGCCTACTCTTTCATGAAGAAGCCCATTTACTGCTCCTTCACTAGGCAGAAAGCAGGCTTTAAACACCTCACCTCCGCCCATCCCCAATTTACAGTTTCTGTCAGCACAGTACAGGTAACTAAGAGACAAAGCTGGTCCAAGGCAAAAAAAATCAGGATGTATGGACTCAACTCTTGTTTTCTTGAGAGCTTTTCTTCTCTGTAGGGTCTGATGCCAGTGTCCTTACCAAGAAGAGAGACATAATGTGTGGACTTCTAATAGGGTGAGGCTGTTAGCTGAAGTAAATGGTACTGGAACACAAGTCAATGTCTAGTCCTTCACTGGGAGCTTTGAGTGAAGTGGTGATGAAAGCCTGGCCCTTTGTGCACTCACAGCAGTATCCACGAAGGACATTCCCTTTGACTTTCCTATTGGACCAGCTTTGTCTCTTAGTTACCTGTACTGTGCTGACAGAAACTGTAAATTGGGGATGGGCGGAGGTGAGGTGTTTAAAGCCTGCTTTCTGCCTAGTGAAGGAGCAGTAAATGGGCTTCTTCATGAAAGAGTAGGCTTAGCAGAGTAACACAGATGTGAAAGGAAGCCAAAATGGTGGAATCAGACTCTGCGAAGGAGAGGAAAAAGACAAAAGGTGGCATTGGAGAGGAGAGCAGCTGGGACCTTCTCTAGAGCCTGATGTTCAGACTTGGCTGTTTCTTACTGTTGTGTTCCTCAAATTCCCATCTTCTCATTCCCACGCACACCCATATCTGAAAGGAGATATTTAAGAAGTTATCATTGAGCAAATTCTAGTAAAAAATAGTTTTGATTCTTTAAATAAAATTCCCAAGTACAAAAAAATCAGAGATACTTTTCTTCCACCTTAACAAATAAAAGGAAAAGTCAAGGATCAGGTATTCACTTTGGACTAAATGTGCACACTATGAATTACTGTAGCACAAGGTATGCAGAATCAGGCCCTTTGGATCTGCCAGTGAAAGCCTTTTCCCTAAAAGCAGAATAAAAATACAGGGACCCTGGACTCCTGAAAGCATTTCTGAATTCAGACCCTAAGAGATAGCGACCCGAGCCACTGCTTTGAAGACAAAACACTACTCTGCATTTCTCCACGGTTTATGGACCTCTGGCCCATCATTCTATGCTGGCTCTCAAGCAGCAGGGAAGTGGAGACCTTAACAGTGACCTACCTTAACAGTTCTGAGCAGAATGCTTTCAAGAAAAGCATGTTTTTAATTCCCTTCCTCAATTACCAGCAATGCTATGATTGTCATCTCAAACTCGAGCACCAAATCCAGTGGTTCTTTTTCCTCCTTGTTTGGGATGACCTGCCGAAACAGCCCTGGGTGCCCAGCTGTGCCCCAACTAGCATATACTAGAGGAAGAGGTCAAAAAATCTGTTATCAGCCATATCAGATGTGTGGGCTAAGTGCAGCTGAGTCTCCAGGCTTAGGGAATAAATCACAGCCAAAACAGCTTATTGCCACTGCAGTCCACAGGTACCTCTTTGACTGTACCCAGGGAACACGGTTGCTCAGTAGAGATATATCTTTCTTCTCAAAGCAGAAATAGACATTTTTTTTTTAAAAAGAAGAAAAAAATAGAAAAAACACGTGGTCCAACAACACTGAGTCTCTTGCAGGATCCTGGCCTCTTCTCTGAAGTTGAAGCACATGATGACTGATCTACACCACCTCCTTAAAACAGCTATGCTTTGCCTGGGCACTTATCACCTTGACAACTCCTATCATGCCTTTCACCTCCTCCCACTGCCCTATAACAAAACAACCAGTCTCTGCACCTTTCCTGCAGTGGTTCTTTGACAGCTAGGGCCGCACCGTAGTGTCCCACAGCAACCCTCACCAGACAAAGCAGGTGGACCGTAAGTTCCGTCAGCATTATCAGCAAGGAGTGGGCATAATGGCAGCAGTGTCTGCAGGTGCAGGGTAATGCACTGCAGAGGCAGAAGACAGCTTTATCTGTCAAGGCATCAGCAGCTGTGCTCTTCTGCTTCTCAGGGTTTACTCAACTGCCAGAACAATAGTGATTTTCACCCAGAAGGAATGAACACTACCTTTTTCTTCCCTTTAGGAAAAACACTGGACTCGCTATTTGAGCTAAGTGGAATGACCTTTTCCAGTTCCACCTATGAAGGGCTAAACCGTTTCTGAGTTTGACAGCACATCCTACCAAGAACAACACTACCAGAGAGAGGCATTCTGGGGAAAATTTAAGCAGCAAAGACAGCATGTTTCAACAAAAATTGGGAGATCCTAGAACTAAGGATTTCATTATTGTCTAGCTTGAGCCCTGTGGTGGATGCACGCAACACACAGGCTTTTAATGGAATTCTGTATCCACACAATGCTTCTGTTCACAACATAAAGACCCATCCCATGAAATGACATGGAAAACTTTAACTCAGGCTCATCTAGTCTGGCAAAGGCACAAGTGATTTGGAATAATCACATGGGAATTAATTAAATCTTAGATGAGTGGGTCTCTAAAGGGCAAAATAAACTGCCACCTCTCCCCTCAGGATTGTTTTCTGGTATTTTAATAATTCTTTTGTCTCCTGCCTGAGTCATTCCAATTTCAAGCCCAGGTATGCCAGTTCAGACCACGGCTACCACCACCTATAAAGAAAAACCAAGGAACAGTATGAACAAGGCAAAAAAACCCCACATCTCCCTCACTCCCTCTCCCAGCCTCCTATCATTTTTGGCTCAGTGATATTCCTGAGTCTGGTGTGGTATGCTTACTTAGTAACCACCAACAATCTTCCTCCCAATATCTGTTGAGGGACCATTTTCGTGTACATACTATGTGACCTTGGAAAGGGTTCCAGTAGTCCCACAGGCACGTCACCAGTTTCAGACTCAGAAGACATCAAACCTCTTCCCCATCACTACAGATATGCCTGCAAGGGCTGTACCAGCCCTTGGTCACCCCTTCCCACCAGAACTACTAACATTCAGCACAGCCCCCTCAAAGCTATATGGGTGAAAGTGGCTCTTGCTTGCATGTGACCAACCATCTAGCCAAGTCCTCCACAATGCACTTCTGTCTTCTCCACTGCTTGCCAGTCCATGCACCTTTCCATCACCTACCAAGACATCTTGTGGCAATTCCAGGCTTGCTTTTAAGATACCAACAGGAGGACCATACAGCTTACAGCCAGGACCAGATCTTTAAGAGACTTCTTCAGAAACACCACTGTATTAGCTTCCCCATTCAGACCTACATTTTCAGACTAATAGAATCATCCCTCTTAAAGCCACGTAACACATAAAATACTGATTTTCTGTCAATTCAGTTTCCCAATCAAAAGTTTTGCAGAATTTGATTGCATCAATACGTCACTTTGCCAAGAAATTTAGTAATGGTAAAGGATCATTAACATGACAGAATCTTTTACCTTCTGTTAATTCATGTTGTGCGAGCATCCTTTAACATTTGCATTTTTTCCCCCTCCCGCACATTTCAGTTTGCTGTGGACTGTTCTGCTGTTTTCACAAAAACTGATGTGAGGCTGACAGATTTGTAGCCACCCATTCTACCATACTCACTTTTCTTTAACCCCAGCACGACATCAGTTTCTTCCAGGACTTAAGAATTTTCCCAATATTAAAAGACTTACTAGAAATCTGCATTAATGTACCAGAGAGATTGTCAGCCAAGTTTTCTGTTGTTTTCTGGATTGGGGTTTTTTCAACATTGCATGCAAGTAATCCAATTCTGCTGATTTCAGTTACTGCTGGAAATAAAAGCAGAATGTAACCATTCCCATAGAGAGCAACATTATGTTCCTTTCTTCAAAGCAAAGATCAGAAAAAGTTACTGAGCACTTCTTCTCATCCACACATAGAATTACTATCCTGTAATGGGTCAAATTGCTGTTAACTCTGTGTGTGTGTATTCCTAAATACAAATTAAAAAACTCCCAGTTTTAAGATTTATTTTTTTGGTGTTAATTTTACATTTAATAAAAAACAATTTTATTTTCAAAGGGAAATGTGTTTTGACAGAAAAAATACAAGGGAGAAATCCCAGCCAGAAGACTGTAGCTTTTCATAATTTTCCCAGTCATACACATAGTTACAATCCAGTTCCTGATAAGAGGAGCTAAACTACCACCACTGATTTCAGTAGAACTAGAGAGGGCACATTTTGTTGACATTTAGTGTACACTTAATAAAAATGATCTGCTGCAAACACTTAGCATACAACTTAAAAATCCTCCTAATATGGCTGAAGAAATAAAACCTACAGAAAATATTTTTTATTTCCACACTTAAATGCAAGCTTCAGGTTCTCAACAAGATGTCTACAACAGCAAATTCCACTTTTAACTAGAGGAAACATGAAAAAAGCAGAGTAGTTGATGTTTTCATGTGAGCTGGGAGGCAATGTTTGTTCTTTCCTTACTTGCACGTTTGGTCTTTATAATACAGCTATAGTGATTGTATTCAAATCTTTAGTGGGGAAAAAAAAATGGCTTTAGTAAAGAAAAGGCATTCAAAATCTTTGAACATAACTTTGAATCTGTGAAGATAGTAGGCACTATTTTAATTATCTGGGATATGTTTGTGCACATTAAACTGAGATAGCAGGATTATTTACATATTTAAAATTATAAGCATGCATGACAGCTAGTAGGATCAGCACCAATAAAATCAGCACTTCAGAAAATTAGGAGCATGAGAAACAAGTGTCATTTTCAACCATCAGTATAACAACTGGGAGTATAACTACTATGTGTGCATATGTATGTATACATGTTATTACTTATCTTGAAATACGTGATTTGTGAAAGAAATTTACAAACATTTAACTTGTTGCATTCAGGCATCCCACCTGCAACTAAACTGTGTAAGGGGGAAAAACTTAAAAACAGTACAACTTTTATTAAAAAAAAAAACCACAAAAAACAGAGAAAGGAAATTAGGACATAAAACCAGATTTCTAGACAGTGATGGAAAAGAGCCCAGACACCTGCAGGTGCAAAGAAGCAAATTGAGAGGATGAGAAAGAAACCTGGTGTGGATTAAACATAAAGTGATTTAAGTCATTAACAAGAGATCAAAGAGAATATTGGAAGGGAGGGAAGGCTTTACAAGTGTCTGAGATAGGAGACCTTGGAGGAAATATGATTGGGATAAAATCATTATGGCTCACACTAAAAATAATAAAGGGAGTAGGACAATGGTTGGAATTAGCTGGAGTTCATGCTTGGATATAACCTATATGATGACAGAAACCCAAAAGACTTCTAAAAAAGACCAGCTAGAAATAACAGGAGGGCTTTTTCACTGTCTACCTAGTACGTGGTAGAAAAACTAATGCCACGAGAGGTAAAGAACCATTGTAGACACCCACTGGGCCTGAGCAGGTGAGCAAATTCACATGCACATGTATTACTTTTGTACATGATCGCCAGTGTTGCACGGATGCAGTAAAAATCTGCTTCCATGAAAATGAAAATTGTTTGCTAAACAATTTTGTTCATGTACAAATGACAGAGAGAAATGCACAGTGACTGGAACAAGTGGCTTGCATTGTCTGAGGTTCAGTTGTGCCTATGACTACAAGCATCCATGTCAGTTAATGGTAGCTTATGCTCTAAGCAATAGAAATGGTACAGAGTATAGACACAGGAACAGAAAGAAAAAAAAAAAAAGAATTTGTAATTAGGCATCCTATTTCATTGCAAAGGAAGAGAAGCTCAGTGACTCCCCGCCAGCTCTTGCCCAAGAAAACATAGGACAGAACTGCATGAATGATGTTTGTACTTAAGTAACTGAATTATTAGTCCGATTGAGATTAGCAGGTACTCAGGAGAAAGCAAAGTTCAGGAGAGAAAAAGAAAAAAAAAAAAGAGGAATTGGAAGAAGTATATCAAAAAGCCTTCCTGCAAAAGAAGCCTTCAAAACTGCATTTTAGTTCCCACGTCATTAAGTGACAAATTTACTGAAAATGGAAAATGGGCCAACAGGGTGATCTAGGAAATTAGCTGATAAAAAAAGCAAACGAAAGCAGTCTTCAAGGTATAGGAAAGCACATTAAAAAAAAAAAAAAGAAATCACGTCAGTGCTCAGTTAAGGAACCATGCAATGCTCCTCCACTCCCCACCTATCTTTTCTAAAAACAAAAAGCCCCACACATTCAGATAAGTCATAATAACTGTTTCAAGGACACAGAAAGGAACAAGAGGTTAGTTGCAGATAGGGTAATAATGTGCCCATAGATAGAAAATTCTTAGTACATCTTCTGCTCCTGCTCCATTCCTTATCTCAGCGTTCCTAATGACAAATGGAAAGCACAAGCTGCCAGGGATAAAACTCTAAATGTGAATGCATATATGCAAATGGCAGTGCAATGAAGAAGAGTTTCCAAGGCACAACAAACAGGGGCTGCCCACCAGCCCTGCTGGCTTTCAGTGGGAAGAGAAACCCCAAGCACCCAGGTGAGCCAAGAGCCAAGCAGGAGTGACTTTGCTCTAACCAGTAGCTCTATGTCTGGAAACCTCACCTGGTACATGAGAAAGTCCAATAGAAAGAAGCCACAGACACAGAAAGCCCTAGGGTGGAAGATTCTTGCGAAAAAAGAAAAAAATCTACTCCCAATTCCTAAGAAGAAAAAAACCTCTTCTGAAACATGAAAAAAGGATGGAAATATTTCCTGAGCTGCCTGTGGGTTTTCATCTCCAGCCCTCTGGATAAATGGCAGTCACAGAAGCCCAGGGGCTGAGCAGCCTTTCTATCCCAAAATAAGAGGGTCTGGGTAGGACATGGCTGGTCCCCGCTTCTGCAACATGCTGCAGAAGGCTCTACACAGCCCTTGTCTCTGGTGAAGACAGCCCTGGACAAGCCCCATAGTACCACTTCACAGAAAAAGAAAAGCAATCTTGTATGAGGTTTTCCACATCCTTTGACACTACTATTTATTTTTACACTTCCACTGAAGCTTCAGACAGGATGAAACGCCTGAAAGGAAAAACTGTTTCACCAACATGATAGAAATATCACACTTTTGGCAGAGCCTATGCCTCACTGAGTAACGTATGTGGCACCAGATATTAGCTGAGACAAAACACAGGCAACCTAGGTGTGTGCGTACACACGTGCACACATGAAGCTAAAAAGACAACAAACAAATATTGCCTGAAAGGAAGAATAGGGAAAGTGCAAGCTTTGCAAGCTGCAGGCTCCAGAACTGGAGAAATAACTGGAAACATTTAATCGGGGATGCAGAACCCTGTAACATTATGATTTATTTAACACAGTCAAACAATGGCCAGAGGCAATGAATCATATAGGAGATGACAAAGCTGCAGGAGATTTCTGTCATCTAGTTTAACCTGCACATTGATCAGAGTTTACCCTCATATTAATCACTTGAGATCATAATCTAACACTCTCTTAAACACCTCTCCTGATTATGCTTCACTTATCCCCTTGTCCTTAATGCAGGTCATTCTGTTGCTAATTGCACTTCTAGTTAAGAGAAAAAGTGTCTACTGTCTAATTTAATTTTGTCTTTTTTAGTTTCAAGCCATTGCTCCTTGTTATGCTGTCTCAAGCACTGTAAATAATCCCTCCCCCTCCACCATATTATTACCTCTCAAATATTTATAGACTGTTATATCCACCCTTAGTCTCCTTTTCTACAAGCCATATATCATTTTTGTCACCCTTCCCTCTGTACTTTCAGATTTATCTATGTCCTTTTATAATGAGATGCTTTAAACTCCTTTGCAGTGTTCCCAAGTACAGCAAAACCAAAGCTGTGGAGAGAGGCAGAAACACCCCCCCCTTGCTACACAAGCAATGTTTTTTTAAACAACTCCCAGCAAAACAAAGGTGATTTTTTTGTAGCAACTGAAAATTACAAAGCCAGGGGTATCACACTGCACAGTGACTCATTTATCACATAGCTGTATCAACCAGAAATTAAAAAAGCCTATTAGGGGAAAATTTTATCCTAAACCAAAGAAAGACTATTCAAAGTGAAATACTCTCTGAATATTTACCTAATGCAGCTTGAAATAGATTTAGCAACTGAGAAAACCATCATACAGGCAGAAGATCACCTCCAGCAACTGCTTCCCAAGACAAAGGCTAACTCATGCTGTGGAAATAATGCCAATGCAAGAGAAAGAAGGACAGTTCACAAACTCTTACAAGAGACATATGGAAATGTGATTCTTCTTCTCTCACCTTAACAGCAACCAACTGGAGAAAAACAGATGATTATGGATGGAAAGGTATTAGATTCTTATAAAGAAGAATAATAATTCCCATAATGAATAATAATCATAGGTGAAGGATGTAAAACTTATTTCTTTGCCAGATGTTACAATCCAGGAAAGACACATCATGTTCAACCACTCCCTCTTCTTTTGAACAGAGTATTGTTGGCTGTGGGAAAACCTGGGGAAAAGCACCAGAAAGCAACCAATGGATGCGGCTGCTAGGCTCTTGGTATAAAAGGAGTGTTGGCAGGACCAGGAGGCATCCAGCAACTAAAACCAGGGAAGAAATTGGTGTGACAGGATAAA
>VWZO01002975.1:1037908-1189469 GCA_013396975.1 Bucco capensis | reverse complement strand
GAGCTGGGGCATTGAGCTTCATCAGCCAGCAAAGAGCTGTGGCACTGAGCTCCATCAGGCAGCAGAGCTGGCACTGAGCTCCATCAGCCAGCAAAGAGCTGGTCTATCTGGTCTGGCATTTTACAGAGAGGTAACTGCTGGACCAGTTGTGAACACCAAGTCAAACCCTTGCAGGAGGTAGAGTGAGCAGGAGGATGTTTGTTAAGCCAGCTTGTCAGCCCATGGCAATGATGTCAGCTCTGTCTGACAGGGCTCTGGTGGAGTTAACCTTACATTTAAATTACATTTACATTTGCTGTGGTGACTTGTAAACAGGCCTTCAGCTACACTGATTTATTCACTAACCCAGGTGCTGCAAGAGCAGGAGAAGCTGCCAAGGCCTGCCCTTCCTTCCAGCTTCCCTGGGCTCAGGCTCAAATGCTGAAGCAAACTCCAAGACCTTGGCTCTGGCCAGAGGTTTCCTTCCAAGGCATCACCCCTGACACAAACATGATTTCCTGCCTCATCCCTTCCCCAGCTGCCCTGTCCCCAGACTGCTGTGGAATGGGAATGCAGCCATGGCCCAAACCAGACCCACAGAGGATTTGGCTTACACTTAACCAGGCAAAGCAGAAAGGCAAGTTTTAATGCCAGTACCTCCTGGCACTGCTCCCCTGTAAGGCCACACCAGCTTTTCCATGGGCTTAGGGAGAAGGTGGCACCTTATCTTTTGGCAGTGGAGCCCTGCAGCACTTGGAGCTTTTCAAGGCTCAGACCTCATGTAGCTCCATTTGCTCCATGCCTATTTCCCATGTCTATCCCTCAGTGAGCTTGGCTTGAAACCTGGAAGGAGCAGATACAATCCCATCCTTTGGGGAGCAGCTCCTGCTCCTTGAGGAACTGTGAGGATGTCATTCATTTCCTCCTCACAGCCCTTGTTCTCCAGGAATTCTGTGTGTGACACAGCATCAGGAGGAGAAGGGATCCCAGAGGCCAAACTCTCAGGGAACAGCAGGCTTGGAAATACTAAACTCATTTTTCAGAGAGGAGGATTAATGTTAGGATCTGTGTAGCACAGGGGAAGGAGACATTGAAAAGAATCCAAGAAATGCATTTGACACCAGAGCTCCCTAATGCCTCAAACTGGAAGCTAGTCCAAGATCCCTCAGAATCCTTCCCCAGAGGGGCTGAGGGACAGCCTGAAGGGCCATGATGACTCTGCAGGAGACCAGCAGGAGCTGCAGGCACAGCCAGACACTCAGCAGCCTGCCCAGGAGCATCACTCCCTGGGATGCTGGGGCTGAATCTGCTCCCTGCTTCCCAGCAGGAGCAGGGGCAGGAGGCTCCCACTGTGAGGGGCCGATGCTTACCTGTGTCTCCTCCTTTGTAAGCTCAAATCAAGCCAGCCCCAGGGAACATCTAACACTCACTCAAAGCAAGTGCTTTTGATGTTCCATGCTAATGCCTTTCAGACAGGGACTGGAGAGGGGAAAGCCAGGGAGCCATTGGAGCACTGGCAGGTGAGCCCCCTCCCTGCCCCAAGAATGACTTCAGATGTGAGAAGCATATTTGAGAGGCCAACTAGCTGATAGCTGATGGCTTATAAAGAGAAGCATGAGGCAGCCTTCCTTGTGCTGTGCTTCTGTGATGCTGTTGGAGCAGAGAGGTTCCTGCTCCAGCCTCTTCTGCTCATGCCCTGGGCAGGTGCCCATCACTTGCTCTCCTCCTGGGGTGAGCTGGGATGCCAAGGACAGGGATTCTACTAGTGTGGAGCACACAGCTATGGGCTCTTCAGACTCCATCATGCAGAGCTGGACTCATCTAACAAGTGTCTGTGGCAGAGCTTGTTGTTTGGGATGCCTGCACAGCCCCTGAAGACCATGGTCCTCTATAGCCCTTGGCTACCAGCCATCTGCAGGGGCCAG
This sequence comes from Bucco capensis, assembly GCA_013396975.1. Classification (NCBI taxonomy): domain Eukaryota; kingdom Metazoa; phylum Chordata; class Aves; order Piciformes; family Bucconidae; genus Bucco; species Bucco capensis. The sequence goes on along the minus strand of VWZO01002975.1, from coordinate 1,187,565 downwards.
GAGGGACAGGGAACCTTCAAGAGACCATGCTGCCAGTCCTAGATGATGGGACCCAACTGCCCCATGCCAAGGACAAGCCCCAGCCCACACTGCCTGCTCCTGGGCAGCTGAGAGAGACTCTGCAATCACTTTGAGCCATGAAAGCAGTGACACTCAGAGGCAGTGAATTCTGCCACTGCCTTGCCTCATGCAGAGAAAGTAGGACAGACATAACATTAATAATTCACACTCTCTGCTCCCTAGCAAAGGTCCTGTCCTGCTTGCTGCTGCTCAGGTCTTGCTCATCCCTTTTGACTGCACATTGACAAGGTCATGGCCTGGAGCTCAGTCCCAGTCTGGAGCTGTGTGAGTCTCTAAGCTGGAGCCATGCTGCAGCTCTTGGGCCATCAGCTAATGACCATCAAGGGCTTGCTCCTCTGCCCTGAGGGCTGCTCAGGCCCTGGGACACTGTGGCAGGGGTGTCCTGATGGAATCATGGCTGGATGGACAGGCTGCAGAGCAGGCAAGGAATGATCCAGGCTGGAGCCTCTGGGACTATGGCTCTCCTCTAACACCAGGCTCAGGGCAGAGCTCAGAGGGCTCCTGGGGCTGTCCAAGAGTAAGAAGCAGGTGGTGAAGCTGGTGGCATTCCCTGAAATACATCCCATGCCTGGGAGAAGCCCCAACAGAAAGAAGAGCTCTAGCAACTCTGGTCCTGGAGAGTCTTTTGGCAGGAGAGAGAGGAAAGGTCCTCTGGCCCTGGAGAAGTCCTGGGGAGGGGAGGTTAAAGCAGAGGTTGTGGGAAGGCAGAGAGAAGGGCACAGGGTCCAGATGGATCTGATGGGGGAGTGGATGCAGCCAGAGCTCTGCGTGCCTCTGGAAAGCCTGGAGGGAGACAACCCATCACAATATATAAGCAAGGCAAATCAGGCTGCCTGGGGGGAAGTCCCAGACTGCACTAATGACAGGGCTGGCATGGAAAAGTTAACTAGGATTAGAGAAACAGCAAATTTTGAGTGGAAGATGACAACAAAGGACTGCAGCTACCCTGTAGTGATCTGACTGCTGTCATGTCAGGATAGACAGGTGGAGAGAGGTGCAGAGATAACAACCTTGGACACAAATGATGATCCCTGAACAAAGTTGTTCAAAACCCCCAAGAGAAAATGCTGTTCTGGGCTGCTCTCTCAAATCAGCATTCAGCAGCAGCCAGAATGAAACTGGCTCAGACTCTGCTGTCACCTGAGGGATGCTGGAAGCAGGAGAGAGAGTGTCACTTGTGTACCTGGAGAGCTGTGCATGCTTCTGGACACCCAACTCCAGAGGGAGCTGCTGAAGGACCAGAGGAGGAGACCAGGTCTCCATCAGCTGGAGGGACAACCAGAAAAAGGCTTGCAAGACATTGAGGAGGTGGAGAAGGCAGATGGAGCACATCTGCTCATCACCTCCTGCAGTGGGAGGGCTAGTGGGCAGCCAGAGCAGTCTGATCCCTGCATGAAGCCCATCTGCAGAGGGCTGGCTCTTCACCACCTCATCCACACCAAAGCCCAGGCTGGGGATCTTCTGCCAGGCCAGAGCCTGAGCTAAGAGATTTGTTTCTTCCTTGGGTAGAATCCAGAGCACATATTCCTTATATTTTGTTGTGAAATGCTGGTTGGGACTAAAATAATCCTTCCAGAACATTTGAGGCAGGATATCCTGTTCATCTTGAGCTGCTCTCAGGAAAGCTGAGCAGAGGAAAGCAGAGACCCTCATGGAGCAGAGGTGGGGACTTGGCCTGCCTGTGGCTATCTCAGTGAGGTGCTGCACAGCCACCAAAGCCACACAAGGGCCATGCTGAGTGTCAGTGGGAGGCAGGGGCCCAGCTGAGGGATGCCTGTCTGGGCTATTCCCATGGGCCTCCTGCCCCACAGCCACTGACTGCTCTGCATGAGCAAATTCAGCAGCCTTATCCCCACACTGTCAGAGCTTTGCTGTAATTACAAGTCCTAAGGAGAGCTGTGCTGACAGATAGATAACAACACCCTGGTAACTGCCTCTGGCAGCCAGACCCCATCAGCACTGATCACACTAACAATCCCAACGATGAGAGAGAGCACTGGACCCATCACAGCCATAGGGTGCTGGAGGGGGGACGCAGGGACCCCACTGTCCTGGGGAGGTCTGCCCCTGCTCCAGCACCTTCACAGCTCAGAAGCCTTCTCCCCAAGCCATGCTTGCTGGGTGCAGGCACCTCAGCAGCTCAGTGGTCAGGAGAAGGAGTTCTGCTTCCCTCTGCAGTGTGGGCACTTGCACCCTTGCCACCCTCACCCTTCAGTTCTGTTCTCAGCACATCAACAGCAGTTTGGACTGAGTGGTGGACTCGTGGGGTGGCTTTGCTGGAGGTGGCATGGACACCCTGGGCCTGCAGCCTGGCAGATAGAGTCCCACATAGAGCCTCTGCTCACTGCAAAGAAGCAGAAGTTGCAGCTCTGCCTCCCACTGTCTGCCTTTCCCCTGTGCTTGTGCCTACTCTGGCTCACTGCTTGCTCCCTCTGGCATTTGCATAGCATGCATATTCATCAGAGGGGTGGCTAATTAAATATTCATGTACACAGTCATTGAACTTGCAATTAATCTGAAACTGGCAGTACTTCTCTCCCCACCTCCAGAGGAGTGACGAGCTGCTCTGGCTGCTGTGGGCTGCAGCCCAGAAGAGCTTTTCCAGCACATCCAGACCCTGTCCCTGTCCCCCTTTTCCCAGATCCATGAGGAGGGAGCACAACAACTGCGATGAGCTATGCCCAGGAGAGGCTGTGGTGCACAAGGGAAGCACAGAGATATGGCAGCAAAAATTCCCACTGCTGCAGGGGTCAAAGCTTTCCCTCCAAGTGGGGTTGATCCTACAGAGGAGCTCCCTCCCCCTTGCCACCAGCTGCACTTTGGGGCTATGGTGGGATGCAGGCTGAGGGCTCCCACCCCACAGCCTGGGCTGTGCTTGGCTGCATCAAGACATGCTGGACAAATTAAAAAGCAAGAAGGAGCTACACAGGCAGTGGAAGCAGGGACAAGGATCTTGGGAAGAGTATAGGGATGTTGCCTGATGGTGCAGAGATGAAGTCAGGAAGGCTAAAGCACAGCTAGAACTCAACTTAGCAAAGGATGCAAAGAATAACAAGAGGGGATTCTACAGGTACAGCAATGAACTTCCAAGAAGGCTGCAAAGGGCCTGTTTGCAAAGGCCTGCAGTGAAAGGACAAGGGGCAATGGTTTTAAATTGGAGAAGAGTAGATCTAAACTGGATATTAGAAAGAAATTCCTCCCCACAAGGGTGGTGGAACACTGGACCAGGTTGCCCAGGGAGGTGGTTGAGTTCCCATCCCTGGAGGCATTCCAGGTGAGGCTTGCCAGGGCTCTGGGCAAGCTGATGTAGCTGGGGATGTCCCTGGCCACTGCAGGGGGGTTGGACTAGATGAGCTCCAGAGGTCCCTTCCAACCCAAACCATTCTAGGATTCTAGGATTCTAAGATGGTGCTAGGGTTTGCTGGCTGCTGTGGCCCCAGGCCATCCTCTCTGCAGCTCCTGCTCCTCAGGGGCATGGATGGGCTGGAAGGGCTGATAGGGAGTTCTCTCCCTGCTCCCCAGAGCTCCCACCCCCACTGGCACTCGGAAGCTGCTCCTGGGAGCATCACTGCACAGCTCCACTGCTCCTGCAAACTTCCTCTCATCTCCATGCACTAATACTGTGTCAGGAGCTTCTGCTTCAAACCACATGGATCCTGACAGCCCACCCTGGCACGGCTTCAAAGAGCACTGAGACTGACAGAATGGGAGCAGCCATGGGACAGGGGGAAGGGCAAGGGGAGGGGAAGTGGGCACAGGGCTGCCAAGGTCCCCAAACACATGGCAGATCCCTGGGACCACAGAGCACAGCCACATCCCTCTAAGCCACACACAGCACTGTGCCCTGGCCATGCAGAGCACCACAGAGCCCACACAGCCATCCCTGGCACACTGGGGTGACACAGCCACAGCTCCAGAGCTCCCTTCCCATCACAGCCCCATCACGGGGAACCCCGATGTGCACACACCACTTGGAGCTCTCTCTCTGGCTGTTTTATTTATTACATGGCCAACAGAAAATGTGGTCATGTCACTTGGATCTGTTGGCCCTGGCCATGGCCAGGCCATGGTCTGATGTTGTGGCTGTGCTGGCTGCCCAAGAGAGCAAACATTTGCTAAACCCATCCCCAGTGTTTGTTCAAGCTCTCTCTCCTAACTCCTCCAGTTTGTCTCTGGGGAGCCTGGGCAGGAATTGAGATGTTCAGAGCTGCTACAGCTGACCCAGAGCATCCCCCAGATAAGCTGGAGCTGCCTTGATAACACAGCCAGAGCAATGCAGAGCATTCACTCTCCTTAAAACCCTTCCCAGTCACATTCTCAGCCTCCCTCAGCCTTTTTGTACTGTCAGGGACATCCCTGTCTGGCATTCTTCACTTCCCAAGCAGGTTTTGAAACCCGTCTTCTTTGAAACCCCCTTGTGTAAAGCAGGGGAGGATATCCAGCTCTCTGTCAGCTCAGCAGCACTGGCTGCTGGTGGAAGTTTGGAGGAATCCTAGAATCCTAGAATGGTTTGGGTGGGAAGGAACCTCTGGAGCTCATCTAGTCCAACCCCCCTGCAGTGGCCAGGGACATCCCCAACTAGAGCAGCTTGCCCAGAGCCCTGGCAAGCCTCACCTGCAATGCCTCCAGGGATGGGAACTCAACCACCTCCCTGGGCAACCTGGGCCAGTGTTCCACCACCCTCGTGGGGAGGAACTTCTTTCTAATGTCCAGTTTAAATCTACTCTTCTCCAATTTAAAACCACCTTCCTTTCACTGCAGGTCTTTGCAAACAGGCCCTCTCCCCCTCCTCTCCTCCTGGTTGTAGCAACATTAACATCTGGCTCCAGCTCCAGTGTCTGCTGCTCTGATCTGCTCCGCGTTTCTTCCTTGCCATGTTAATGGCAGCTCAGGACATCTCTCTGGGTGAATAGGTAGCACTGTTTGCCAGTGCCTTCTCACTCCTTCCTTGCAGGCTCTGTCAATGTTGACCCAAGGGCCTGTGGGTGTGAGGTAGCTCCCTGGGAACTCTCTGTAAATACCAGTGAGGCACTAGGAGCAAATGGCACAAGTGCCAGGGATGAGGTTGCTCCCAGGAGCTGGGCAGGGCAGTGGGAGCCCTGAGCAAGGCAAAGCCTTGGTGTGGGGGCAGGAGCTCTGTTCCCACCTACAGGGGAGAGAGGAGCAGGCCCTGGGCACCTTTAACGTCTTGCTGCTGCTGTGATGAGGAACATCAGCAGTGCCACAGCCATGGTGATGTTAACATCCTGCTGTGGTCCTCCGGCCCTCCCAGTACTCTGGAAAGAAGTCTGCAAGCAGCACTTGCAGGGATTTGTCATCACACACAAGTGCCAGGCTCTCTGCAAACAGCACATGTCCACCACATCCCCCTGGGGAGGGCAGCACGAGCTCCAACCCTCCCTTGTTATCCCCAGGCATGGAGAAGAGGAGAGACAGCTGATGGCCACAGCAAACCCAGATCTGGCCAGGATGGGGACTCGAGGTGCCTGAACCCCACTCCTGAAGCCTGTGCTGTGCAGAGCTCCCCTGGCCCACCTCAGCTCAGGCCAACCAGTCACAGCCCAATCTGTTCCCAGCAGGAACCAGTGCACTGTGCATCTAGTGATGCTTTGCTGTGCAAGCTCTCAAGCACAAGCAGGTCCTCTGTGGGCTCTGGGTTTGCTTCTTGCCCATTGCACCCACTTGGCACCATGAGGCAGCAGATGGTGCTTTCTGGAATGGTCAGTTTGCTGCCAGGCAGCCCTGGAAGAGCCCTGCTGCCCTAGCCCTGCCCCTCAAGGCTGGCTGTGGCAAGGTCCCATCCCAAAGCCAGCTCAGCTTGCAGAATGGTGCTGCTGCTCTTGTGGGTGTTTAGGCTCATAAATAAATATTTATTATTCATTTTCTTCCTTCTCTGGTGCCAGAGTGCATGGGATAAATCACTGCTGCTCCCTGATAAAGGGTCCAGGAGACAATCCTTAGCCTTGCCTGAGATTTACACCTCTTTAAAAACAAAGATCCTGACAAAGAGACAGATTTCCTGGCACAGAGCGACTCTGTTTAATTAGAGAGATGATTCATGTTTTCAATCACAGTTTAATACCAGGCCCTTTACAGTCAGCAGTAAAGCAGGAGACTGCAGGTCTGCCAGCCCCTTCACAACAAGCCCTGCTTGCTTTCCTCCAGTGCAGGCACCAACATGATGCTCTCCAGGAGCAGGCTCACAGTGCTGAGGGTCTCTGCTTGTCCCCAGCTCCTGCAGACCTTCAGCTGGACTCCAACTCCTGCAGACCTTCACCAGAGCCACCCCTAAACCTTTCCCATTGGATCTGATGCACAGGATAGGGAGACTCCCCACACCCCAGGGACAGTCACTCAGGTATGGAACTCTCCCCTTTCTCCAACCCAGTTGATACACTTAGGGAAGAGCTTTGCTCTCCACATCCCATGCTCTGGCTCCCAGCATCCCTGCAGCAAGTGGCAAGGGCTGTGCCATGGGCCACTAGCATCCCACAGCAGGCCCTGAACATGGGGCTCAGCAGGCTGGAGGCTGGCTCCCACACTGGTGCTCCCCTGACTGGAACCAGCTGTAGCAGCACCTCAGGGATGGGAAGGCCAGGGTAGACTGCTCTAAGCATCCCCAGGCTCACTAGATGCTTCACTAAGCTACCCTGGCCATGGGCATCTCTGCAGTGGAGCTGCACATCTCCTGGAACGCAGCAAAGTTTTGGCCCTAGTTCTGCTCCAAAGCTGGGGTAAAGGCACCTCTCATGGGGGGGTAAACAGATGAGAAACAGGGACTGTGCTGTGGAGCAGAGCCAGCACCTGGATCTGTTCTGTCTTAGTGAGTTTTTCTTCATTTAGTGGCTGGAAAGAAGGGTGATCAAGGATTCAAGAGAGAGCTACAGGCCATGTTCTCACATTATTGTTGCTTTTTGTCACATAACTAGTGACCTTCCAGTACCTAAAAGGAACTTACAAAAAAGGCTGGAGAGGGCCTGTTTGCAAAGGCCTGGAGGGAAAGGACAAGGGGCAATGGTTTTAAATTGGAGAAGAGTAGATTTAAACTGGATATTAGAAGTTCCTCCCCACAAGGGTGGTGGAACACTGGCACAGGTTGTCCAGGGAGGTGGTTGAGTTCCCATCCCTGGAGGCATTCCAGGTGAGGCTTGCCAGGGCTCTGGGCAAGCTGCTCTAGTTGGGGATGTCCCTGGCCACTGCAGGGGGGTTGGACTAGATGAGCTCCAGAGGTCCCTTCCAACCCAAACCATTCTAGGATTCTAGGATTCTATGCTTGGGCTCAGGTTTAGCTGCTGCAGGGCCAGGGCACAGCCCAGCTAAGACAGGACCACAAGCCAGCACCTTCCTCTCTGCCCCTGCTCAGCTGGACACCTCACTGCAGGAGAGAGTGGGCCTGGGGAGGACAACACATGAGCTGCCAGCCTCAGCAGCAGCTGCAGGCAGGAGCCAGGGCTGTCTAGACAGCTTCCAGGAGCTGCTGGCTGCTTGCTCACTGCTCTCCTGCTCTCCCATCCCAGCCCAGGCATCAACGCTGGAATGAAACAGACGTGGCAAAGGCCCATAAAATTAATTAGCTCTCACTCGAAATTAGGCATCTCAAATGGGTGTTTCATGGAGATTTAATTAAAAGCCACTGTAAGGCAAGGCTGGAGCTGAGCTGGAGAGGATGAGGTGTAGGCACAGGGATGGATGCCCACACCACGTCTTGACTGTGCCCAGCAGCCAGACCAGCAGCTCAGGCTTGATGCTAATGAAGAGGAAGAACTGAAGAAGGAAAAGAAGTTATTTCCATCCCTGAGGAGCCCTGAGGTTGCTTAGCAGTGTATCCAAGCAACACCCCTTTCTGATTATAGAGTTGACTTCTGCCCTTCTCCAGCACTCCTGCCTCTAGATCCCAGTGGATTCAGGCCAGGACTCTGGGAACACGCAGCAGCAGGAATGTGCTGCAGAAAAAACATCTTCACTGCCCAGACAGGCACACATCTCCCCAGGTATCCCCCCCCCAGCACTCACAGATGTGCTGAGGGTTGCTGAGCTTTGCAAAGGATTTCCTTCCACTGGAGAATGGGCAGGTCTTGAAGGAAGTCCAGCAGCTCTGATGCACGAGAGCAAAGACTCCCTCTTAGAACTTCACCAGCTCTGCCACCATCACTGTGGCCTGGCAGTTCCTGGGAGCAGGGGCTTGCTCCTGTTGGCCATAGCAGTGCTGAGTCCAGCCCAAATCCCTGGATAACCACAGCCCTGGTATCAACCTGGGACTGTAGAACTCAGCATCCCATGGAGAAGACTGCCCACCTACAAGATGGTCCTGTTTCATGTTGTCCTTGGAGCCACGTTGCAGAGGAGCCTCCCAAGGGCAGCTCCAGGAGGCTGGCACAGTGCTGGACACAGGCTGGCTCAGCTGTGGTTTTCCTTTGCTTTGGTTCATGTTCTGATTTGAGGTCCCTCACTGTTTAAATTGAAGCCCTGTGAGATGTCAGGCCAAAGCAGCCAGGCTGCAGCAGGCAGCCAGGGCTATTTTTACCAGCACCAGGCTGACCATCCTTCCTGGACCATGCTGAGCACCACTGGCTCACATGACTCCCAAAGCAGTGACCAGCGAAGGCAACGTTTTGGGGCAAGGAAGGACTGTCCTGGCTTCCCAAGGCTGCCCAGGTGGGTGCTGCTAACAGCCTGAGAGTGCACAGCCCTGGCCAAGCACTCTGCATCACTCCATGCAGCCTGGCAAGCTGTGGCACAGAAGTGAGGGAGCTCCTTACACTGACTCCCAAACGGAAAGATCTGATCACCAGCTTCAGCAATGTGCTACTGACACCAAAATCACCCCTCCAGGGCCTCCCAACCCTCTGCCACCTGGGCTTTGGCTCCTTAGATGAGAGAGATTTGGGTTGAGCCCCTTTGAAGGCTGCCAGGGGACTCCAGTCAGAGCCCAAACCACTGCAAGGCTTTCCTGTACTACATCAACTCAATGCTTAAGATACCACTTTAAACACTTCTCCCAGGAGAGCTGATGCTGAAGTCTTGCTGCTTCTTGACATGCTGTTTTCTGGGGAGGGCAAAGGAGCTCAAACCTGAATAGTGAGACTGTGGCAGGAAAGCATCCTGTCTTGTGTTCTTGACTTGTGCTGAAGACTTTTCCTTCCCCTCTCTGAGGAGGCAGAGCCAGCCTGGCTGCCAGAGCCTGGCTAGGAAGAGAGAGGGAGCCTGTGGCCAGGAAGAGGAGCCCAGCAGGTGCTGCTGAGAGCACTGCCCCAGCTCCCCAGCTCCCTGCACCCACCAGCACTGCACATGTGCTCCAGCAGCTCTTACTCACAAAGGCCACACACACTACACAGGCCCAAAGGGGGTTGTTAAACCTGCCTCTCTCACCATTATGTAATGCCTCATTTACCTTAATTATACCAAACTTATAACACTGCTTTTTTATCTCATTCACAAACTATTCCTGCTGCTGCTTCTCCTGCTCTGCCCCAGCTTTCCCATCAGCAGTTTCACAGCACAGCCTGTTGTTCCCTGGCTTGTTTTGCACTGGAAGTTCCAACCCCTCTATTGTTACCTCCTCAGCACATTGGGGACACATCCTGCACAGCCATAGCCAGGCTGGACCACACTGCTTCTCCCACCCACCCTCAGCCTCTCCTGTGCACCTGAGCTGTCAGAGGTGACATTCTCCCCAGCTCTCTCTAATCCCCTCAGGCTTGCATTCAGCTCATGAGAGCCCATTAACTTGTGTCTGAGGCTCAGAGACCTCCCCAGAGGAATACCACTAAAGCATCTGCCCCAGTGGGATCAGGAATCCTTACAGGAATGTGAGGCTCTTTGCAAACCCATCCAGCATCAGGCTTCTGTGGCTCAAACAGCTCCTTCTCCAGTTTGTCCTCCTGGGGACTGGCTTTGTAACCTCCAAAACATGGAAACCAGTGGCTCTGGCTCCCAGCAGGACCAGCCATGCCAGACCCTCCCAATCCTCAAAGGCCTGGCTCTCACTGCCTTGCCCTCTCCCAACCCTTCTTTTCTCCCCTTGGTCTGGATATGTTAGCAGTGGTGAAGGTTTTAAATCTCCCTCTGCCTGTGTGTGCTCAGTAGCCTGTTCTCCCCTTGCCCTTTAATCTTGTGCTGCACCATGGAGCTGATCCCCAGACCATCTCTGGGACATTTCAGTGGATAAAAAGGTGTTTGCAGACTCTCAGGCCAAAGCCCTCTGGGGTTTGCCTCCTTTGCAACTGAAGCAGCAGCACCCTGCATCTACAAAAAGGTGCCCAGAGGAGCTTTGTGTTCATTTGGGGTCCTGCAGCCTCTGGGCTGAGATCTGCTTTTCTCTTGCAAAGTCCAGAAGTGTTGGAGAGGTGTGAGATGCCTGGGATCAGGCCAAGGTGTTGTGCTTACCTCTCTGCAAACATCCACTTCTGTGCAAAGTGCATGTGATCAGGAGCCATTTGCTGCAGAATCTCCTGGAATATATTCAGTTTTAAGGGCTGATCTCCCTTCCTGTTTGTACAAGTGGCCACCATAGGGACTGCAGCCAGTGGGCTTTCATTTAGCCTGCAATAATTAGCATCAAAGGCTGAAGAAGATGCTTTCCAGGCCAAAGAGGAGCACCATTTGCTCTAGGATGTCTTTACCTCTTGCACCCCTGCAGGCTGTTGCTGTGCCCGTGCTCCAGCTCTTCTGGGCTGTCTGCAGCAGGATGTGGCCTGGCCCCTGCTGACCTCCCCTTAGGGCTCCCCTGCATCTTTCTTTGCCCCCCCAGGAGTTATCCTTTGTGCTAACATCTCCCCAGGCTCAGCAAAGGCTACCCTGGCTCCTCCTACCTCAGTGCCTCTGCCACCTGCGGGAAGAAGAGCCCCAGGCTGCTCCCCACAAGCTCCCCAAATCTCTGCCTGTCCCCCACCTTGGCCCAGGCCAGCCCAGCTCCCCACTGTTGGTGGCCCTGGTGGCTCAGCACTGGGGACTTGCTGCCATCCAGTGGCTGCTGCAGTGATGGAGACGAAGGCCTGGTTGCCAGCTCTNGGGGGGTTGTGCATGTATGAGAGTGAGTGTGTGCTTGCCCGAGAGTGAGTGTGTGCTTGCCTGAGAGTGTGTGCATGTATGAGTGTGTGCATGCATGAGAGTGAGTGTGTGCTTGCCTGAGAGTGAGTGTGTGCATGTATGAGTGAGTGTGTGCTTGCCTGAGAGTGAGTGTGTGCATGTATGAGTGAGTGTGTGCATGTATGAGTGTGTGTGTGTGTGCATGTATGAGTGTGTGTGTGTGTACATGTATGAGCGTGTCTCCAGGAGCAGCAGGCTGTGGGGATGTTGCCTGGCCCAGCATGCCACAGTGAGACAAATGGGTGAGGGAGCCCTGCTGCAGCTGCTGCTGCTGAGCATGCACCTGCCCCCAGCAGAAGGCTCCATGGGTGCTGAGGAATCTTTGCCTGCTCTCAAGGCTTGGTGTAATTGATGGCAGAGCTGAATGGTGTTTAACAAAAGCCTTTTCTGCTTGGCAATGTGCATCTGCCACCCAGCTGCAGACATGTGAGCCATGGATCAGGGAGGTCTCTCCTGCTCAGCACTCCTCTGAGGGCACAGAACTGCCCCAAGGAGCCCTGCTCCAAACAGCAATCCCTGATCTTGCCTGTAAGCTGATGATGGGCTGGGTGGCCTCCCACATCCAGGACATTCTGCCCCATCCTGCCAACCTTGGGGCAGTGTCACAGTATGTCAGGGGTTGGAAGGGACCTAGATAGATCATCTAGTGCAACCCCCCTGCCAGAGCANTGCCTGAGAGTGAGTGTGTGCATGTATGAGAGTGTGTGCATGGGAGTGTGTATGTGTGCATGGGAGTGTGTGTGCATGCCTGACAGTGTGTGCATGTATGAGAGTGAGTGTGTGCTTGTCTGAGAGTGAGTGTACCCTGCCCCTCAAGGCTGGCTGCATGTATGAGTGTGAGTGTGTGCATGTATGAGTGTGTGTGTGTGTACATGTATGAGTGTGTTTCCAGGAGCAGCAGGCTGTGGGGATGTTGCCTGGCCCAGCATGCCACAGTGAGACAAATGGGTGAGGGAGCCCTGCTGCAGCTGCTGCTGCTGAGCATGCACCTGCCCCCAGCAGAAGGCTCCATGGGTGCTGAGGAATCTTTGCCTGCTCTCAAGGCTTGGTGTAATTGATGGCAGAGCTGAATGGTGTTTAACAAAAGCCTTTTCTGCTTGGCAATGTGCATCTGCCACCCAGCTGCAGACATGTGAGCCATGGATCAGGGAGGTCTCTCCTGCTCAGCACTCCTCTGAGGGCACAGAACTGCCCCAAGGAGCCCTGCTCCAAACAGCAATCCCTGATCTTGCCTGTAAGCTGATGATGGGCTGGGTGGCCTCCCACATCCAGGACATTCTGCCCCATCCTGCCAACCTTGGGGCAGTGTCACAGTATGTCAGGGGTTGGAAGGGACCTAGATAGATCATCTAGTGCAACCCCCCTGCCAGAGCAGGATCACCTAGATCAGCTCACACAGCAATGTGTCCAGGCAACTCTGCAATGGCTCCAGACAAGGAGACTCCACAGCCTCCTGGGCAGCCTGGTCCAGTGCTCTGGCACCTGCACTGCAAAGAAGTTTTTCCTCAGGACCACAGGAAAACTTAGCAAGAACAAGACCTTGTCCATCAGTTTTGGCACTGATTGGGCAAGCATTGAGCATGATTAAATTAGTTTCTGCCCTCAGCAGAACGTAATGCAACTTCATTCATATGCCCTGATCTCCAACGGCACTTGAGGGGAGTGTCTTAGGTGAGGATTTAGTGTGTGGCAGCTCCTGGCAGTGCCACAGCTGGGCAACCCATCACCAGTGTTAATTAAAGGCAGAATTAGGAATTATGACCATGGCTGTGCTGCTTCTGTCTTTTTGATAAGTTATAAACTCTCCCCATAAATTAACAGGAGTAGGGAAGAAGCAATCCCTGAGCTGCAGGAGCCTTCCAGGGAAGTGAATTGCTTTGCAGGGGTGGTCATTTATCAGTGTCTCCCATGTTTTCAGAAGCTCTGGTGCTGCCTTGTGCCTCCTCCACCAGTGACTGTAAACCATGGTGGCTCTTTCACCTTCTCAGGAGAGACCAGTGAGGGACAGGGACACACAGCTCAGTGTGCAAGGCTGTGCCACGGGGCTGGGCAGGTCCCTGGGCAGGAAGAGCTCCCTGGTGTGCACGAGCAAGCAGAGTCCTCTCCTAACCTGCTGTCCCAGCGAGGTCGAGCAGCTCCTGCCCCTCCACAGCTGTGCACAGCAGTATCTCCCTGGGGAGGGTTAGCCTTGCTGCAGGAGATGCTGTCTACAACTCACCCTTCAGACACTTACTGAGCTTTGGAACCGAGACTGTCACCTCCTGCACCTTGCCCCACTCCTCAGGCCCAAAGGCAAGGCCAGGGCACATGTATGGCTCTGGGGAGCCTTTCTGCCTCCGCCTGTGCCCCCATACTGGCTCTGCAAAGCAGGCAGGAAGCACCTAGCAGTACCTTTGTGCCTCCTGCAATCACCCTGGCACTGGGCACCTTCATCAGATGGGAGTCACTCAGCCCTGGTCAGCTTGACCCAGCACTGGTACCGCCCTCTGATTAGGGACAGGGGAGACAAAGGGCATTAGGAGTGTGAAGGAAGTGGATATCCAGGAGCTGGCATCACTCTCTGATGCCTGAGCTGAGCTGGGCTTGGGCGGTTGGAGAGGATGGGAAATGAGCCTGCAATGCCTGAGAGGAACAGAGAAACTGGATCACCTTTTCCTTCTAAAGTCTGAGCTCCAGGGTAGGAGCAATCCTATCAGGCACTCCAGAGAGGATAGACTGGGGACAGGGTGTCCAAGGCTCCCAAAACAGCTCCATTCTCTTCCTCCATGCACCAAGTCTTCTCTGTTTGCACGTATTGCTGCACAGGGACCCTGGACACACATGTGGCTCCTCTTGCTTGCTCCTCCTCATGTGTGTGTCTGGGCTGGCTGAGAAGTGGTCCCTCACCCTCCACCAGCTGTCTGACCCCATGGGATGAGGACAAACCAGGACACTGCTCCTTGGACACTGCAACAGATACCGGGGCAAGGAGGTCTTCAGAGCTGGTTCCTGCTGCATGCCCACTGCAGGTATAGGAGGCTGGGCAGAGGACACGGGCTGGGAAAGGTGCCTGAGTAGGGCAGTACCCCAAAATACTCTCGAGGTGAAGCTTGCAGAATGGGGGCCTGCTTGGTACCCCAAAATACTCTCCAGGTGAGGCTTGCAGAATGAGGACCTGCTTGGTACCTGGCAAGGATGAAGCAGGAGAGCCTCTATGTGCTCTTGGGCCACCCCAGAAAGAACACATCCACAGCTGCCCATGCTCCCACCATTCAGCCCCCAGAGGTGAGCCTGGAGGGGGATGTATCTCCTGTTTCTCCAGCAACACCCCAGAGGGCTGGGGCACAGCTGCAGCTCTGTGGTGGCACCAGCAAGGGGATTTCTCTGCAGTGCCAGCAGTTGCTAGGCAATAGCATGTCAGGCTAATGGCACCACGGCTGCTGGGAGCTGGGGAAGGAGCTGGCAGGGTAGGTGTGCTGGCATCTCCTGGGGCAGCACCTGCATGCCCTGCTGCTCCTTGCCCAGGAGCAGTGGGGGTGTGCTGGGCTTCCTCCAGCCCCAGGGGCTTTTCTGAAGTGATTTCCCTGTGGAAAGAAGCCATGACCTGTCATGTCCTTAGGAGTCAAGGTCAGGCCCCCTGCCTGCTTCCCTCAGAAGTGCTGGTAAACCAAGTAAACCTTGGCTCTCCTGGTGCTCCCAAGGGGTGGGTCTCCAAAGGGAGAGCTCACATCAACCACAGAGACCAGATGGGATGTCCAGATACACTCCACACCTGCACCATCCACACAGGGTCTGCACGATCCACATTCAGCTGCTGGCACCTGCTCCCCTGTGAGTGAGTGGGTGCTTTCAAGCCAAGGGTGTAGAATGAGGAGTCTTTGGTCATCTCCCACCTTACCTCAGCATGTTGCATTGAACTTCAGAGTCAGGATGGGTCCTGTGAGCCTGATTCCTCCTCTGGCAGCAGAACCAAGGACAAACAGCAGCAGTGACGGGGCTGTCCCTTGTCTGGGACATGAATCTGCCTCTCTGTTTCTGTGTACAAACCTCTCTCTACTGGGACCTTTCTATGTAGACAAGGGTTTTTCCCTCTGAAAGGGCTGGAAAGATGGATTCACAGCCAAAAGCATTGCTCATAATTCAACATGCTCAAAACTGGAGTTTATTGCCATGGGGGAAGAGCTAGCAAGTCCCAAGGGAGAGACATAAAATGTCTTGTAGAATATTTGTACATTCTTTCAAATGCCACCAAAAATAAGACATTCCTGGTACTTGCTGTGACTGCCAAAGCTTACTGGAGAACAGAGAAGCCCTGCAGAGAGGAGAGGATGAGGAGGGGAAGCACACAGGCGTGTGCATGTGTGCAGGCACACACGTGCCAAGGAGAAGCTCAGGGCTTGTGGCACCTGCATTCCCTTGGAACTGCTGCTGCCACACTGGGATGGCTCCCACCACCTCCTGCATCCCCTACAACACTGCAGCTGCCCCCTCCTGACCTTGGGTGATCCTGGGATGGTCTGGCATCACCTGTGTCCCTGTCCTACCATGCCCACCTCCTCACAAACCCCAGCAATGCCCCATGTCCACCTGTCAGCTGGGCAAGGGTCAGCATCTCCTGAGCATCTCATTAGCCGGGGGGAATGAGGTGATGTTCCTAAGGCATGGAAGTTCCAGCTGGCAAGGGAGGGAATCACCTCTCCAGGCACATGGGAACAAGGCAAGGGTCACAGGCTGGAAGTGAAGGCAGAAGAGTGGATGGTGAGAAGTTCTGGACAGAGGAGAGACAGGCAACTGCCTGCAGTGTGGCCCTGCAGGGTGGCAGGTCACCCCACAGCTGCTCTGAGGGGGTGTGGGCACCCCAGGACATGTTTTCACTGTGGTGTGATGTGTCTAATTGCAGCCACAGGCTTCATACCCCTTGCACAAGCAGTTCTTTCTCACCAGAGGAAAACGCAGTCTTGCTGTAAAAGACAAAACACTAAAAATTGCCCAGACCACCAGCATGACTTGGTCCCAGCTCAGCCCCTGGGCAAAATCTCACCAGGCATTTGCACAGGCTTCCTTCAAGCCATAGGGAGCACTCAGCCAGCTCCAGAACCTGCTATCCAGACTGGAGAAGCAGCCCAGAGCTGTGCCCCACTGCCTGCACTCTCTCCCCGTGCTC
This sequence comes from Bucco capensis, assembly GCA_013396975.1. Lineage (NCBI taxonomy): Eukaryota > Metazoa > Chordata > Aves > Piciformes > Bucconidae > Bucco > Bucco capensis. The sequence continues at coordinate 1,171,253 of VWZO01002975.1, read as the reverse complement.
TGCCAGGCTGACCAACAGCAAGCCCACACGCCTGGGGGGACATAACTATTGCAAGACCCCAGAAGCTCCTAGCAGCCTTTTTCTGTGCACCTTACAGAGCCTGAGGGCAGCTCCATGATGCCAACAGGTGCTTGCCCTGGTGGAGGTACCACCAAAACACCGTGCTGTAGTTTTAGCCCTTCACCAGAGACTTCATTCTGACCCCATGGGAAAGCCAATCTGACTTTAACTCCTTCCAAACGAGCTGAAGAGTCTCCCAGAGGCCGAGCTGGAAGGAGCCTTGGAGTGCCAGCAGTGTTGAGCCCCTGGGGCTGCGCGGGTGCCAGCGGCAGAGGAAGGGCAGCGCGTGGAGCCACACGTGCCGAGCAGCTCCTCGGCCAGGGCCTGTCAGGGCATCGCAAGTGATTTTCTGGAGCGTTACACAAGGAGGAAAACATCCGAGGCTGGCGGCTGCATGACTCACCACCGCCGGGGAGGAAGGGCTCGGAGGGCTCCCTCCGTGCTTATGCAAGTGCAGCAGCTGCTGGCGCTACCTCAGCCCTTGGTGGGAGCACCGTGTCCCAGCAAAACCCACCCATGGGTGCTGGGAAAATCCTCAGAGGAGGAGCAGACACTCTGCTTTCTGCCAGCCCAGCCTCGGGAGGGGCAGGGCTGTGCCACCGTGGGCACCCACACTGGCTGTGGGGGAAGGTGCTCCCCTAGCCCAACCCAGGAGAGGAGGAGGAGGTGTCTGGAGACGGGATGTGCAGGGTAGGGCAGAGGAGGTGACCTGCAAGTGAGAAAAGATCCAGAAAAGCTTAGCTGGGGAAGGACCGGGGATTTTTTTAGTGACTGTTTTTTCCCCTGCAATTCCTGGTTTCTCACCATCTGGATGGCTGCCGTCAGGAGAGCAGGCACGAGGACAGGCACACTGGGTGACACCCTCCCACTGGGTGCAGCTGGGAGAGAAAGAGCTGGCAGGAGGCAGGGCAGAACCAGGCAGAGCTCTGGGGAATAGCCTTTTTCCCCCTGCCCGAGCAGGGGCTGGGGGACATCATCCCCTAATGTGAAGTCAGTGGGGCAGGGTCCTCTCTCCTGGCTTGCCCCATCCCTGCCTGATCCCATCCCCACCAGGGCAGCTGGGTTTCAGGAGAGCAAGGGCTTCATGGGACCCCTGAAAGAGGATGACAGCAGCTTGGGACACCTACAGCCCCACTCCTCTGCCAGCAGCAGAGCTGGGGTATAGGCAGGCACAAAGGCCAGAGCAGAATCCCACGCTCCCATGCAAAGGGGAAGGAGATACTCAGGTATGTGGAGAAGCTGCACCACACACCATCCTGCACCACGATGAGCAGCTCCAGGATGTCTCATCCCCTTGGATGGAGGAGTTCCTGTGCCAGGCAACAGAGCCCAGCTGGATCCTTGTCTCTCTGCATGTGGCTCTGGCTCTGAAGGCAGAACTATGGTCACCCAGCACTGGAGGCCTCCCCACATCTCCTAGGAGTCCTGCAGAGCTTAGGATAAGCCATTTGGTTGAAAAGCAGGACAAAGTGGGCCAGCAGCTCTCTGGGTCACCACGCTAGGCACAAGGGTGCTGGCAGCAACACCTTCAGTCCCACCACAGCATTCATGGCCCTGCTCAGGCTGGGTGAGGGATAGACATGTGTCCCCTCTCACCAGCCCCACGTGGCCCCCCAGACTGTCCCCGTCCCCCTGCATGGCTGGCACTGACGTCAGGCAGCAGATGCATCCTGTGCCCAGCAGCCTGCAGTGGGGGTGGCAGCGGCGGGAGGCTGCAAATATCACGGCTGCTGACGGGGCTGCTTATTCTTAGCACTGGCGGAGGCACAGGGGGGGGTGCCTGGCAGCAGAGCCCAGAGCTGGTGGGCTCCCCTAGACCAGATGGCCCAGCTACATATACCAGCTCCCTCCAAGGCACCAGTGAGGAAGTGATGGGGAAAGTGCATGGCCAGATTGTGCCCAGAGCCCTGCCTGGCACTGATCCAGCTACAGAAGGTCTCTGCAAGGAGAGGGGGTGGCTCTGGAGACACCCTGAGATGAAGGCAGAGTGCAATCTCCTCTCCCAGACTCCTCTGAGGAGGGTTGTCCAGAGCAGGCCTTGGGAAGATGCACTGCAGCCATGGGACCCTGCAGCTTACAGCTCTCAGACAGATGGTACATGGCTTGGTCTCCCTGCAAAGAGGGAGCTGCTCAGCCTGTGACCAGCACAGAGCTTGTTATCTGCAGCCCCACACATATCCCCCATGCTCTCCTTCCCAGCCCATCACCCCTCCAGCCTGGGAGGTTGCAGAAGAAGCAGGGGCAGGGCTGGGATCCCTGCCCTGAGCCAGGAGCAGAGCACCCCACACTTCACCCAGGAGAAGAGGATCCTGTTTAGAGCTGAGAGAGCAACGTGGAGTCTGTAATGACCAGCCTGAGCCATCCCCCGCTCTCCAAGCCTGCACCAGCCCTGAATGAGTCCTTGCTCCCTCTGGCTTGTCAGCCTGTGCCAGCCATGACTCGGGGCTGGCAGTGACTCTGCCCATGCCCGGGGTGGAGGCTGGGACAGGGAGCAGCTGGGTGCCCTTGAGGAACATGGTGTGAGGAGCTGCAGGCAGAAACCAGCACTGTCCCCGTCCTGAGAACAGCAGGACCCAAAAAGGCCAGAGCTAAACATAGGAAACCTACTTTTCAGCTGTCACTGCCAACAGCAGGGCTGGATGCCTGCTCCCAGCTGATAGCCTCATCCCATCACGTGCCTCCAGGATCTGGGGCTTTTGGGAGCCTGTCATGGCTTGCAAGGCTTGCAAGCAAGAGTGTGGCAGCCCCTGACACGGGCTGGTTGCAGTTGAGGAGCAGGGAGCTGATGGCTGGGGAATAGCAGGGCTGCTGTGGGGCAGCAGGAGGTGCTGGACTTGGGGCTACCCTGAGGAGTAGCTCCTAGGGTGGCTGGAGGGGCCACGGGCCAGGACCCACAGCTGAAGGACAGAAGGAGCCTTACAGGAGCTGGTGACCTGCACCCTGAGCTTCTTCCAAGGGGAGAGAAGGGATGTGACCTGCACCCTGGGCTGCTTCCAGGAGGTGATGGGACCTACCGAAAATAGCTGCAGCCCCGACACTCTGCAGGACAGACGGTCTGGATGGCAGCCCCGTGCCCAGCCTGGCCGGGCACCGGCCACGGGGACAGGCAGGACCATCCCGGGCCGTGGGCACGGTGGAGGGGCAGAGCCGAGGGGTCTAGGGTAGAGGAAAAGGGGTGCCAGCCCTGGGCACAGGCGACATGTCCTACCTGCTGTGCCCACGGGATGGCAGCAGCCTCCCGCGGCTCCTGCCGAGCCCCCACCCCACAGCCCACCCCACTCCCCAGATGAAGGGGGATGCTTTCCGACCAGAGGAGTGGAAGAAGGAAAGCTCAGCGCCCGCCTGCTCCTGTGGGTGTCCTGGCAGCAGTGGGGCCATCGAGGGACCCATCCATCAGCTTAGGGCCACCCAGGGACCTCCTCTCCAGCCCCACTGCCAGGCTGTGCTGATGCTACTGGGGCCGATTGGAGAGGCTTCCCTTCCCTCCCGTGGGGCCCAGCCCCTTGGCGACAATGGAAGGGATGAGGAAGCACCTAGAGAACAGTCCTCAGCATCCACCAGTGCCACAGAGAGAAGGGACACCGGTGGGTCACCCCTCCTTTGGGAATCCACCTGGTTCCATCATCATCCCAGGGCTGCCAGTCTCCCCTGCCCCGCACTAAACTCTGTGGCAGTGCCACCTCCACCGGTGGGGCCCAATCCTGGTCCATCCCCAGGACTCTAGAGTGACAGAGGCAGAGAAGCACTGCTCAGGGGTCTCCTTGGACACTTGTACAGTTGTTTATCTGTGGTAGACACTGTCTTGTGCCTTCCTTGGTTACTAATGGAGTGGAAAGTGCTTCACCCTCATGTGATGCAAATGCATCTTCCTCCTTCTGGCCAAATAGGGAACAGAAATGTTTATTGAACACTTCTGCCTTTCCTTCAGGGGCACTAGCTGCACTGCGAACATCTCCCGCCAGCACACTCTGATCCTGGGATCCCTGAGGCCTGGGGCTTTGGGTGGTTATGCCTTGCCGGATTTTGACCTGGTTTATCTCTCCTTATCAATTCTGTGCACTTCAGACTCACTGCTGTCCTCAGATTGCTGCTTTCTTCAGCTCCTTCTGTCAACTCATTTGCAATTCCTTTGCACAAACTTCCTCTCTCTGCCCTCACTTCCCCCTGCCCATGATGGACTTTGCTGGATCCTTCCCTCGGGCAGTAGGGTTGTCCCAGGGTCTTCCCAGGGGACCACCTTCAGCCAACCCTCCTCCTGCAGCTCCTGCTGCTTCTGTCCAGATATTTTCCTCTCTGAATGGGTGACGGCTCTCCCAGCTGGCTCAAGGAGTCATTGACCAATGGTGATGACTGCCGAGCCTGCTTGCTGCCTGCTCTCTCTCACCCTATTTCTGCTCCTCCGCCAGGATCTCAGCACCCTCCTGCTCCCTATCCTGTCACAGCCCAGCCATCCCCAAGTCTCATCCGGTTTTGTCCTGCGTTCCAGCACCACCAGGGCAGCATGGTGTGCTCTAACCTCTCTTCACCAGCACAGGGATCAACTGGGCTGAATGGAGGGAGAGACGTTCCCAGAAGGATGCAGGAATACCAGGGAAGTCACTTTTCCCTACTCCAAAGGAATTTCCTTTCCTTTTGCATACCCCCAGACCCCCAGCACCCTGCAGGCAGGTCAAGACCTCTCTCCACGTACTTGGACACCCTAGCTGTGCACCTATGCCGATTTTTGGCTCTGGGCTGAGCAGCTCCCAGTCACAGTGGGGGTGCCAGCTCATTCTCAGGTGCTTTTCTTCCCCTTTTCCCACTTTCCCGCCTCTGCTTTGGACCCATATAGGCTTTTTTGTGCCCCTGCCAAAGCCTCAGGCGCTGATGCCATGGCTGTGCTCCAGCCTCCCTGAGCCCCTCTGCCCCCTTCCCAGGAGGCACAGAGCGGGGAAGGGGTTCCCGACGGGGCAGGGTGCATCGTGGCCCCTTGGCCAGCTCCAGCCACCCTCTCCCGGGCCGGGTAGGGGGGTGGGGGGTCCGCTCAGCCCCCGGNGCCCGCCGAGGAGTGCCGGTCGCCCGTGGGGCTGGACTGCTGCAGCTGCTGCCTGGACCTGGCCAACCGGAGCGGGCTGGAGGAGGGGGCCGGGGGCGAGAACAACAACCTGGGCAGCCCCACGGTCAGCAGCTTCCGGCAGCTGCAGGAGCAGCTGGTCCGCAAGAACCTCAACACTGACAAGCTGAGCTCCATCATGCGCCAGGACTCGCTGGAGCCCGTGGTGCGGGACCCCTGCTACCTCTTCAACCAGGGCATCTGCAACAGGAACATCGACCAGACCCTGCTCTCCATCCTCCTGCTCTTCCACAGGTGGGTGTCACCCATGGGTGTCGAGGGGCTGCCGGTGGGATGGGTGCTTCTGGAGCTGGACCCACGCTGGCTGTGTGCTCGAGAGCTGGGCAGGTGTGGTGCCTGCAGCCCCCCAGGCTGGCATGACGCTGGCTGGGCAGGGGCACCTGTATGATCCTGGGACCAGGGAGGTTGGCAACACTGGGGATTTCAAGGTGGGGAGAAGCATGAGCAGCCGTGTGTGGCAGGGAGCCCAGTCCACCCGCCATGGGTGGTGCCAGCCCAGTCCCTGGACATGGGTCTGGGTGGCTGTGTCCCATGATGGCCATCGGTGTCCCTCTGTCGGTGCCCACTGTCTGTCCAGGCAGTGACAACAGCCTCCAGCTGTGTGTCTTGGCCCCTGGACTCTGTGTTTGTCTCCCTGGCTACACCTTATCCACCCAGACGTTGCCTGCAGGGGCATGGACATTGTGCAGCATCAAACAAGCATCATTCCCTTAGTCCTGTATGGAGAGGGGTAGCTTGTCACTTGGGAAATAGCTGTGCTGCCTCGAAAGCCACCTTTAAAGTTAGTGAGACTGGGTAGGTAGCCTGAGAACCCTGCTGCCAGGTCCTGCTCTTTCACCAGCTTCCCTGTTTCTTCCTGGAGTAAACTGAGTGGAGACAGATTTGGCCTGGGTGGCATTTCCCATCCCTGGGAAGTGGCTATGCCCCTGCTTGAGCTGCTGCCCTGGGCTCGGAGCAGACTGCAGTGGGACATGTTTGGGGCTGGTCCTGTCCACTTCCCAGTGGGCTCAGCTTTGCTCTGCCCAGGCTGGGGCAGGCAGGAGAATGGCATCCCTCCCTGCTCTGGCATTGCGGGAAGAGGCTACTGAATGAGGGGAGCTTGAGGCTGCCACCCCACAGAGTCTCTGGCCCTGATGAGTGGGACCCCAGGGGTGAGGAGAGAACAGAGCTGTCTTAGGTCCAGCACTGGTCTTTCTGGCTCTGTGATGGGTCTGGCCCTGGTGCCCAGCCACCCTGGAGGGCTGGTGAGATGACAGGGAGCAGCTGGTGCTGTGGGCTGGCAGGCCTGGGGCTCTCTAGCCTGGCCTTGGGAGAGCTGAGCTGGACCAGGGGCTGCCTGTGGCTTCCCCTGCGTGATGTGGGACACATAGCTGTTCCCAGGGCAGAGGGGATGTGTGGCCCAGCAGTGCGTGTGTGGCAGGCATCAGCTTGCCTGGCAGGGCAGGTGGCAGCTCTGGGGCTCATTCCTGTGCCATGGGTGGGGTAGGGTGCAGGTGGTGCACAGGCAGCGCCCACAAGTTTGCAGAGACCTCGCTGTCCCCTCCCTGCATGCCCACGCAGCTGTAGGTGTGCTCCTGGGCTGTGCACAGGGGCGTGCGAGCCGCTGTGCCTTCCGTCAGCCAGCGCAGGAGGCAGGTGGGCTCACACGTGGCCTCCCCACGCGTGCGAGCCACCCGGGCGATGTGTGCCCGCCTCCACGCCCAGCCAGCGCCTCACGCTGAGCCGAGCGGAGCCGAGCTGAGCTGGCTGCTCTTTGGAGCTGGCCTTGGCCGAGACGCTCTTCCTGCACTTACATAACACCGAGCTGCCGCTCAGGTGGGAAAGGAGGAGCTGGGATACTTGCCAAGGCACCCAGCGGCACGGCGAGTGGTGAACCCACCCAGCCGAGAGGGAAACGGGAGCGAGAGATCTCCCTTGGCTCCGGCAGCCTGCTGCCAGTTGGCATCATGTGTGGAGAAGGGAAGCGAGGCACCGTCCCCGGCACAGGCTGCCGAGGCTGGGTGTTGGAGCCAAGCATGCAGGCTGTTTGCCTGCGGAGGCAGTGGCAGTGCCCGTGGGTGAGAAGTGAGTGATGTGGGCACAGCTTGCTGCTTTCAAACTCGTCCCCGCTGGAGCAAGACCCATGGTGCTCCCAGCCAGCATCGTTTCGCTCTGCTGAGATAGAGAGCAAGCAGAGGTGCAAGGGGACCAGATTTCTCCCTGTCTGTGTCCCTCGGTGCTGCAGCGTCCAAGCTTGGTGCTCACCTCTGTGCCCTCGTGTGTATGTTGTGTCCCCAGAGGCTTGGGCCATTTCTTCTTATGACAGGCTGTGCCATATCATGGTGTGAAGCCATGGTGTCCCTCCATCACACCCTGCTCCCAGGCATCCCCCTGCCAGCCTGGTCTTGGAGACTGCTTGGATGATTCCTTCCTTCACCCATGGGTGGCATGGCATGTGGGAGCTGAGGCCACAGCCCTGGGTGCTGGAGGGAGGTGTGCCCACACCTGTGTTTGCTGGTGTTTTGCTCCAGCCTCAACTTTCTCCTCCTCGGGAATGAGCCAAGATACCCAAGAGGTGATAGGATATAAAGCAGGGGATTGTGGGCACCAGAGGAACACCCCGATAACAGGCCTGATAAGGACACCCTTACTGCTGGCACTGGGCAGCCCAAGCAGATTTGTGCCCCTTGTTTTAGCTGATGTGCTCCTACCAGGAGGAGAAGGAGGTCCCACAGATGCATACACTAGTGCATGGCCAAAATCCAGCATGGCACAGCAGGACCAAGCAGCTGTATCTGGAGTCCAGGTCTGGCTCTGGGGCTGCTGAGACAGTTCAGCCCATGCTGGATCAAGCCCTGGCCTCTGCAAATCAGAGTCAGATCAGTGCTGGGCACCTCAGACAAACTGCATTCAGCATTTCCAGCCTGTCTCTAGGGGTTTCCCCTGGCTGGGTGGTCCCTGCCAGGCTCTCTGTGTTCTTTGCTGGCTGCTGGGATGCTCTGTGGGATGCACAAGGTAGGGCTGCTCCAGACCAATTGCCTACAGGACTGGCACTGGTCAGGAAACACTTCCTGCTTGGAGAGTGCGTGGGATCCTCCTCACAAAGGGCTTCTCCCCTCCATGCCCTCACATGGGGCATCATGAAATGTTCTTGGCAGTGCCAAGGGACCAAGCTCACATGGAAACACCAGGTACAGGGACAGGGAGGCCAGCTATAGCCACACTGGCAGGGTGACACCTCTCCTCCCTGCAGATACCAGCGTGGTGGGCAGAAGAACCTCCATCATCCATCCACAATGCCAGTGTTGCCCTGAGATTGCTGATCACAAGCCAAAGCAAGCCTTGGCTGGGGAGAGCACCCCCATGACCGCATAGCATCTTTCCCAGTGCCAGGGGGGCTGAGGGGAGCTGGCGGTATGGGAGTGGGTCAGCGCTGTGTGGGGAGAGCAGCACCCTCCCGGGTGCGTGCCGGTGTGTGATTCAAGCAGGGCAGCCCCGCCTGGCTCTGGGGTGGGGAGAGAAGATGTGTGCCAACCTGCTCACCCACACCGACCAGCCCGTGCCAGGTCTCCTTGCCCAGCCTCTCCCAGATAAGATCTGGCAGCCTAGCCAGCCTGTGTCCTCTCCCTCCCTGGGCATTGAAGGGACAGCTCTCCCCAGCCAGACCCTCCTCAGGGGCTACAGGACCTGCTGTTCTGCCAAACAGGGTGGGCAATGACCCACCCTTTGGGCTGAGCCCTGAAAGGGTGTGAGGGCCACCTTCCCCTGGGTCCTGGGCCAGCCAAGCGGATTGCAGGGAGGCAGGGGAGCATTGCCCTGCACCGAGAGGCTGGGACAGGCTGAATCAGGGTGGGAGAAGCCAGGCAGCACCACCTTTCCTATTGCAAGGTCAGACCAGCAAGCAAGAGGTGCCCAGGCAACGGTGCCAGGGTGGCATCTGTGGCATGGCACCATTTGTTCCCGTCCGTCGGGTGTCAACATTGTGGCAGCGACGCAGGAGGAGGAGACAGAGCCGGGGCGTAAAGGGCATCCCAGGGAGCACATTCCTGCTGGCCGAGTGGGCTGGAGCAACAAGAAGGCATTGACGGGAGAGGGTCCATGCAGGGAGCACGTGTGAGCGTGAGAGAGGTGTGGGTGTGAGGCCACAGCCGGCCCCGGCCCGCGGGGCAGGGTGCCCGGGAAGGGCTGGCACAGCCACCCTCCGGCTCCGTGTGCTGGGGGTTTGTATGCTTCTCTCTCGTGGGACAGAGCTGCACGTGGCCTGACCCGTGTCTTGCAGCGTGGTTTGCCGAGCCCAGCAGAGCGGCAAGATGCTGGGGAGCTTTCGCTTCAGCTGCAAGAGCCTTGGCTCCGGGGACTAGCTGACATTGGTGTGCCCAAATCCTCCCACCACCTGGAAGGTGCCAGGCAGACAGTTTGCTGTGCCCATCTCTGTTTCCATTGTGGGCATTCTGACACCCTGGGACCCCTGTCCTGTGATGCAGCAGGCTTTGAGGTGATGTACTGCAGACCAGGCTTGCACCGTGCCTGTCCCCACTTGCTTCTGCAAGACCTCACTCCCTCCACAGAGCAAGGGCATCCCCCATGTGCACTGGAGTGCAGGAGAGCCCTGCTCAGCCCCTCCAGACCCTCGGGATGAAACCATTTGCCTGTGGCCACGAGGCTATGGCCAAGGGAGCCTGGCACAGCCGAGCCCAAGTATAGTGATGCCAGCACCAGCTGCACAGAAGGCCATCACCTCAGCCTCCTGCAGATGCTCAAACACTGCCCGTGTGCCAGGGCACACACCCAGCTCCAAGCAGGACAGGTGTAGGTGCCTTAAGGGCAGGCAGGGATGGCAGCTGGGCCCCTGAGAGAAAAAGCTGCCTGGGATTTATTTCAAGCTTTGAACTTAAGGCGTGAAAGAGGTTATAGCTGGAGCTACAGGGGTCTGCCCTGGTTGCAGCATCATGCCCCCACTTCCTTGGGGACACATGACCTGATTCTGAATGGTGGTGAGGCCAGTACTGCTGAGCTCAGGTCTGAGTTAGGGCCGGGGCAAGCACCCAGGGGAAGCCTTTTACAGCCTGGCTGGCATCTCAGATCCCACCAGGCACATGGTGGGTGCTGTGGGCACTGCCTTTGCAGGCACTCAGTGCTGGGGTGCTGCTTGGTGCTGGGACCTGGTGCCAGCTCTCCGGACATCTCCCAGTGCACCATGACCTGTGTGGGATGGAGGGACAGGTTGTCTGCAGAGCCTGGCAGCTGCGTGTGGGTACCAGGGATGTGGCCACAGCATGTGGACATGCACTGTAAGGTGGCTGCCAAGGGGAGAGAGAGTCTGGGTGGCTTCTGCCCTTGGGAAGGGACTGAGCCCCGCTTGCTGATGGCAGAGGATACCCCATGGTGTGAGGCAGGGGGATGAGGGCTGGAGAGGCACTAAAGGCTGCAACCTGTCCCAAAGTCACACTTTGCTGATGATCTCTGAGTTATATTTATCCAGGTGCCACACATTGCTGGCTTTGGGACAGAAGTTCGTCATCCTCTGTGGGCTTAGAGTTATATATATATATATGTATTTATATATTTTTATATATATATATATATATATATATATATTCGTATATTTGAGAATGGCTGTGATGGCAGAGCAGAAGCCCTGGACCCCTCCTGCCCTGCTGACCCCCTAGCCCTGGCATTAGGTGTGATCCGGCCCTCTCCCACCCTGGCCAGTGACACCCCTGGGGACTGCAGCCCTGCCAGGTTGAGGGCAATGCCACAGGGCAGGACAATTCACCCCCACGGCCCCGAGTGACACCACCCCAGTGATCTCCCACAACGCTGAACAGGACTGCTCCAGGTGGTTTGGAGTCAGGGGATGGTCTCAGGTTGTCCCCAAGGATTGGCGTGAGCCACGTGACAGCTGGTGGCCAAGGCTGGGCACATGGAGAGCCACGGCAGTGCTTCAGGTACACATCCCACCGGCAGCTTATTGTCCTTCATGTTGTTATTGTTCTGAAATGTCAGCGAGGGAAGGGCTTTAAGGGAGCATCCCCGTTCGAGATGCCCGGGATTCTTTGCAAAGGCCAGGCAGGGTATTAATAACCAGCTCTGCTGGAGCTGTGCAGCCCCAGCACGTCCTCACCTGACCTCCTGCGAGATGGCTGGCTCAGCTCGGCGCCTCTCCTGCTCCTGACACGCCTCCCCGGGCTGTGGCTGGGCTGGGCTTTGGATCCCCACCCTTGTCCATCCAGCCTGGGGAATGGGCATTGAGGGGGTGCTGGGGCTTCCCCCAAGCATCCCAATAGAACATCTCTGAAAAGGGATGGTGGGGGATTCCAGGGTTTCCTTGAATGTGGGTTAGTCTGGGCAGGAAGAGCAGCTTTTGGTTGCACAGGGTGCCAGCACGCTGCTCTCTCGCAGCTTCCCAGCATCTCTCCTCTTATTATATAACGAGCTGCCTTCCAATTAGTGAGCCAGGCACTGCCACACGCCGCAGGGCAGCAGCTGCCAGCACCGAGCGCGGCTCCGGAGCGCTCGCTCCTGCCGCTGCAGTGGCCTGGGATCACTTTCAGCTGGTGCTGAAGGCCGTGCCTTGGGCTTCTCTCTCAAGCTGGGGATCTCTGGAAAAGCTGCTCAGTGCCACCAAGGGGCTCAGGAAGGACAGAGCCCAGGCTGGCAGCCCCTGCCCACTCTGGGGTTTGAGGGCACCACATGGCCCTGATGCTGCAAGGGGTCCCCTCCGCATCAAAGACACCTCTGCTCTGTCTCTGACTCCATGAAACTGGACCAGAGAAGGGCAACCTGGACCTGGGAATGATCCAGGAGGGACTGCCTGAGATGACATGGTGTGCTACAAAATGAGGACAGGCCTAAAACTGACAAGCTGGGCTGGCAGAAGACCTGCAGAGCAGGGCGTGGCTAACCAAGGGAGGTAATAATATGGAGTTCCCTTATGGGACTCCACCCCGCAAGGCCCGTGGGTGTGAAATGCTTTCTCTGTGGACAGATTTGCACGTGAAAACTCTGCTGAGGGCTCAGTTCACCCATCCTCCCTGGGGCTGGGCATCCCTGACCCTCAGGAGGCAGGGAGCCTGGCCAGGGGCTAGCTGTGCTCCTGCCCCTCAACCAGGCATGATGCTGGTGGGAATGCTGTGGGGATTTTACTGGGCTGTGCCATACCTGACACACTCCCCTGGTATTGCAGGACCCTGCACGGGCTGAGTGGGAGTCAGGGAGCAGTGTGGTGCTGAGGTTTGCTGCACAGCCACTGGCAGAGTGCCCACAGGGGCAGCAGTGTGGGGCTGGTGTCAATGAACCAGGCAAGGCAGGAGATTGGTCTGCCTGGTCCAGGGCTGGTAATAAGAAGATCAGCCTTTTTTCCCCGTTCCCCTCCTGCCCCAGCATAGCTGGGGAAGTCATGGCTTTGGGGGTTTCCTATGTGCAGCGTCACAAGAGGGCTGTGTCAGGGCTGGGTCTGAGCTCTCCTCCTCACACTGCTGCTGGGTGGGTGCAGCTGCTGCTGGGGTGCACTGGGTGGGGGGCACGGGAGAAAGACGAGGGGCCAGTGGCAAACTTAGAGAGAGAAAAATTGCAGCTCTCAGCAGGCCAGCTCTGGGGTGTGCACTCGCACGCCAGAAAACACAGAACTGGGAGTACAGCCAAGTACCTTTATCGGAGGAAGCAGGCAGCCCAACAGCTGGACGTGGGAGCCTGCCAGGGCCCCCCCACCCACACTGCCTCCAGCCCCACAGGTTGGAGGAGTCCCCATGGCACAATCTCTGCCCATGCCCTGCTGCCTGGTGTGGGGTGAGCCGTGTCCTCTGTCCGTGGCTTGCGGGAGCTCGCCCTGCTTCCACCAGCAGTGAAGGCAGAGGAGGACAAGTTCTCCATCGTCTTTCCCCGACTGCACACCCTGCCTGGGATTCCCCAGCATGGTGAAGGCCATGACTACACTGTGCAGCTCTCCCCATTGCTCTGGGAGTGAGAATAGGTCTAGGAAGGCCAGCAGCACTGGCTCTGCACTGACAGATATACCCAGGAGGGGTTGTCCTCTGCTCTGGAGCAGCACATGCCCTGCGTTCTGGAATTTTTGAGCCCTCCAAGGCTCTGGTGGACATAAACCAGGTCCCCATGTCTGTGCTGGTTGCATGGGTCTGTGACAGGTCCATGCAGCCCCAGGAAGGCACCAGCTGAGCCAGGGATAGCCCCAAGTCTACACTTAACAGCTTGGTCAGGATGTCTTCAGGATGAGGGAAGCAAAAGGTGGCCAGTGGGATATGCTCCAACGGCTCTGGCCCCACAGCCCTCAGGACTTGGGCAGCAGCCCCATGCCAGCACTGCAGGGTCAGCAGGCATATCCCCTGGCTACTTGAGCAGTCTGAGTGCCTTCCATAGTTGTCTTTTGTGTTAACTGTGAAGTGGCAAGCCCTCAAAAACCATGGAAGGGGAACCTACCACCACAGACTGTCCTCCACCCAGCCCTTCCCACCATGGACTCCCACAAGCTGTGGCCATCACTGATGTCCCTGGCCACCCCTCCGGCAGCTCTTGTAGGGCACAGCTGACATCCCCTTGGCTGGTACAGCCACAGCTGCAGGATTTCAGGCTGTGAAAGCTAGAGTTTTCTTAGCTGCGTGTTTGCAAGCGCTGGCTTTTCCTCTGCTGCTCTGCTGTGACCCTTTGAGCTGGAGCTCTGGCTCTGCAGAGCAGCCTGGGCAGCTTTGGCTCAGCGCCTTTCCTGTATTGCTCTCCAGTGTCTCCGAGGCCAGGCAATAAACATTTCCCACGCCTCGGACCCTCTGAAGGGCCTTCCTCCCATTGAGCAGAGTCCTTGGGAGAGAAAGAGGCAGGAACACTGCCACAGAGCAGCAGGAGCAGCCTGGAGTTGGGGAACAGCAGAGGCTGGGGACCAGGACTGTTCCTGTGGCACTGGCCATTCCTTCAGCTCCCACCAGCAAATGACAGGGCAAGGGCATCCTGCGGTGTGTGGCACTGCAGTGCCTGGCACGAGCTCAATGCAGAAGGCTCAGCACCATGGCACGTCTTGTCCTTGGGGCCGTGGGGACAGGGCCACCTCCCCTGAGCAGATGTGGGGTTCCAGGAGATGAGAGAGATGATCCCATCGGCCTGTTCCCTGTCATCCCATGCCTCAGCCAGGCTTAGGCCTGCGGGGGCTGCAGCCCAGCTGCCTTCATTCCTCTGTGTCCTGTTGCAGAGAAGGAGGTTGTCACTAAATGTCACTGAGCTATCAGGGTGACACCTCTCGAGCTGGGGCACAAGCTGTGTGTGGGTAGGCTGGGGAGTTGCTGGCAGCTTTGGGGTATACTGCAGGGCCATTGCTGGGGGTGACACCAACAAATGGCTGGTGTCACCACCTCTGTAGCTACTCAATGACAGCCATCGGTTGGCTTTTTTTTTCCCCCTGGAGAGCGCAACAATTAGTGTCACAATTAGACTGTATTGCCACTGCTGTTATTGTTCCCAAAATAACCACAGGCACGAGCCGTGGCCCTGCCTGATGAACCTCCCATAACTGCACACACAAGGCAGGAGCCACTGTGCTGCTGCCCCAGGGATGGAGCTCACGCCTCTGGCCAGCCCCTCTCTCCCAGCTTGCTCATCACCGTGGCCTCTGGTGCCGTAGGGTTGCAGCGTGTCCACGGCCCGCAAATCTCTGGGAAGAGCAAGGTGGGACGTTGCCCATCCTTCTCTGCTGCTGCCAGGCCCCCGAGGAGCAGGAGCGGGGCGGTGGGAGAGGAAGCAGATCCCAGCAGCACTGCTGGAGTGGGGCCAGCAGCCCAGCGAGGCCATCTGCAGGGGGCTGGGAAAGGACCCCCCACCGCTCAGGGCGCAGCTGGAGCCCCACGCAGGATCTGCTGCCGTGGGAGACCTTTGGACAGCTCACGGGATCCCATCCGGATCCTGAGGGAGAGTGAGCACAGAGCAGGGACCTGGCAGAGCTCTGTGAGCTGCTGTGCCCATCCCTGAGATGCCAGTTGGGCTGCAGCGGGGCTGCCCTGTGGGCTGGGGGTACTCCCACCCTTGCAGAAGGGGACAGTTGAGCTGCCCCCACACTGCTGTGCCCACACCATGCATGCATGCAGAGGTGTGCAGCTGTGCCAGCTGTGGGTCAGGGTAGAGCATTAGTGTGTGTTCAGGGAGCAGTGCACACAGGAGAGGTGTGTCACAGGGTGTGCACACATCTGTGTGTGTGTAGGGTGCATGCGTGCATATGCATGTGAGGTGTGCTCCTACCTGCTTTCAGGGTGCATGTGTGTGCACGTGTGTTCAGGGTGTGCACCTACCTGTGTGCAAGGTGTCTGCCCATGTGGGCTAGAAAATGCACGTGTGTATGCAAGGGGCATGGGCATGTCTGCATGGGTATGCCTGTGTGTGGCATGAGCACGTGCATGGGCATGCGGGACTTGAATGTGTGTGCAGGAGTCAATGGGTGCAAGATGTGCCTGTGTTTGTATGCACCCAGCAATGCGTCCAGGGGTGCCTGCAGCAGGAGCCATGTAGAGAGGAGGCTGCAGGGGGGGTGAGCTGCCCTCCTGCTGAGGCTGTGCCCCTTGCCCAGCATCACCTGTCCCCAGCAGAGCAGGTTATCTTGGGGTTCCTCATTCATTAAGTGCCAGGAAGGAAAGAGAAAGCAGAGCCTTCTGCACTTCCAACTCTGAAAAGCATCCCTCCTGTGGGGGTCTCGGAGGAGGGCAGCATCCTTCCCAGCCCACCCCCAGGCAGTGATGGTGTGGTCAGGGCTGGGAGAGACCCAGGAGGGGGGCTGCAAGGAAGTCAGTGACTTACTGCTGTTTATTTTTGCGATAGTCCCAGCTCCATGGGAAAAATATTGGAGGTGGCAGAGCTGAAGCCATTCTGCCCAAAGCTCTTCCCCCATGGAAATCACCAACTTTTCCCCAGCCCTCAATGCTCAAGCACTGCATCAGGAAAGGGCTGGGCAGGGCCCAACACCCCCGAGCCATTGGGGAAAATCCACAAGCCAGGCTTCACCTGTCCATCCTGGAGCCTTTGGTCCCTGACAGTAGTAGTTTAGGGCTTTCCTTTAGGAAGGAAGCTGGGCCAGGCCTGGGGATGGGGAAACTGAGGCACAGCTGCCAGGGCTGGGATCTGCCCACCCTCTCTCCCTGCTGCTGCTGGCATCTGCAGGAGGCAGAAGGTGGCACAACTGGTGACATGCCCAACTGTGGGAGAGAAAATGCCTCTCCCCTTCTCCCCTTCCGTCTCCACAGTGAGATGGGAAACTGAGTCACAGGACCCTCAGTGTGGGTGGCCTGGGCTAGTCCTGGCTGAGGGGACGGAGCTATGCCCCATGTCCTGGGGGCTGCCACCCTGCCCACCATTAGCCACCCTGAGGTCAACCACACACAAGTGCCTTTCATCTGCCGGTGGAGGGGGGCAGCTGCCCGCTCCTCGCACAGCTCGGGGTGGCACGCTGGCCCAGTGGCCCCTGAAAGGGCTGATTGAGCATGGCTGAGGTCATCCAGCAGTGTGTTTACCCCGTGCCCGTGGCCTCGGGATGCAGCCGGCACCCAGGCTGTCCCTGCCAGCCGGCAGGACGCGGCTGTGGGCAAAGCTGGCATTGCTGCTGGGGAGCAGAGGGGCCAGAGCGGGGTCTAGGGTGCCAGCATGGCCTTCCAGCCACCGTATTCCCCGAGCCTTTTCAGGAGGAGGGACTGGTGAGTAGGGCCTGGCATGGGCAGGGTTGGGGGGATGTGCACCAGGTGTGGGGCTGGGGAGGACAAACCCCTGTCTGGCATGGGCCAGGCTGATGCTGGCATGAGGGGGTGTGCATCATCCCCATGCAGATGGAGGGACAAACGAGTCCCACATGTGCCCCTCCCAGGGAGAAACACCCATGGGAGAAGCACCACCCCACCCAGGAGAAGATGCTTTCTTGCATCTCCCCATCAAACCTGTGTGTCTCGGAGCTCCTGCACGTGCTCAGCCATGGCTCACAGGTAGCACAGTGTCTCACACAGGGTGCCCATGTCCTTCACCACATAAGACATCATGGTCCTCGTTCTGCCCTTGGCATGGGGTTGGGGGACAATTTTTTGGGGAGCAAGCTGGCACGGCCTTGCTGTAAAGCAGCAGCTGTGCTGCCCTGTGCCTCAGTTTCCCTTTTTGTCAGGGAAATATCCCTCTGCCTACCCTCAGCCCTTTCCCCAAGGAGGGACTAGGCACCCTCAGCACCCCTGGATCAGAGGATTTGGGATGTGATGTGCCCCGGCCAGCAGTAATGACACTGTGCCGCACAGGCTGGCACAAGCTGTCTCCCAGGGTCTCACTCAGCATTGGGTTGCCAAGGACGAGCCCCATGGGATCAGTGGCAGCAGCAGGGTGACCATAAGAGTGCTGAGCAAAGTCCTACCAGGTCTAGGTCCAGGTCCAGGTCCAGAGGGCAGAGATAAGCCCTGGGGCTGCAAGGGCAGCCCAAGGTGGGTGGCCAAGTGCAGGAGGAGCATTGCCCGGGAGGGGA
The DNA here is from genome assembly GCA_013396975.1 of Bucco capensis. NCBI lineage: Eukaryota > Metazoa > Chordata > Aves > Piciformes > Bucconidae > Bucco > Bucco capensis. The sequence continues at coordinate 1,153,620 of VWZO01002975.1, read as the reverse complement.
GGACAGTGGCAGCCCCAGCCCCCACCCGTGTTGCTGGAGGCGTTTTGGGGAGTCTGGCACGGAGGAGATGGTGCAATTCGCTCTGCGGGTGCAGTGTTGGACCTGGTGTCACCTCGGTCCTGGCACCAGGCATCGCTCCCAGCTGCGCACCCCCCGCACTCCCCACCAGCTCCGAGCGCGCCAGCCTGGCCCACCACCCCCTCGCCCCGCAGCCCGGAGGGCAGCCCAAGCCCCGGGCAGGACCCGAGCCCCGGTGCACTGCGGCCCGTGGCCGCGGGAGGGACCCCCCCTCCCGGTGCAGCGTTATGCAAGGGCGGGCGGAGCCCGGCGGCGGCTGGCACCGCGCCGGGGGGTTGGCACGGCTGGTGGCGTGCAGTGCCGGGGCGGTGCGCTCCGGTGGTGGTGTTCCGTCCCGGTGTTGTTATTCCTTTCCAATGTTGTTGTTCCATCCCGGTGTTGTTTTAGGCGCCTCTGTTGTTTTCCACGCCCGTTTCGGTTTCTCGCTCCCGGTTTTGCTCCGCATGCCCGGTGCTGCGCTTGCCCCTCTGTCCCGCTGCGGGAGAAACCTGCAGGTGTGCACATCCCGATGTACAGCGGGGTCCTGCCTTACCCCACACAGTCGCGTCCTTATCCCGGAACACAGGAAGGAGGTGCTGAGGAATGACGGGTGCCGGGATGGGTGTCAGGAGGGTGCCAGCACTCTGGTTGCAGAAGATGAGGGGTGCAGGAGTGGGGTACGAATTAGGAGTGCAGGGTCACGAGGACACAATGCTGGGGGGCAGGGGTCCTGCACTGGGAGGGGGACTTGCTGTACTGGGGTGCAACTAGGAGGCGCAGAGGTGTTGCAGTGAGGGATAGGGGTGCAGTAATGAGGTGCAGGAGTGCTGCGTAGGGGTGCAGGAGTGCAGTACTGAGGTGCAGCGATGTCATGCGAGGTTGCAGTGCCGGAGATAGTGATGCAGTACCGCGATACAGGGCTGCAGTGTCGGGGGTAGGGTGCCGGGGAGCGATGTGCAGCCCCGGGGCCGCCCCAGGCGCGGCGCTGTGGGGCTGCGGGCGGAGCGGTGCCGCTGGTCCCTCCCGTCGGGGCGGTCCCCGCAGATATAAGCGGGAGCGGCGCGGGGGGAGCATTAGTGAGTTCGGCTCCATTTCGTCGTGCACATCGTCGTAATCATGAGTACCGGCATGTACCAGTCTCCCATGGAGGTGGCTGTCTACCAGCTCCACAACTTCTCTATCTCCTTCTTTTCCTCCCTGCTTGGGGGGGACGTGGTCTCCGTGAAGCTTGATAACAGGTAGGGGCAGCCCCGGTTGCAGCCGCGCTCTGCCCCGCCGCTTTCCGTCGCGCCGCATTCCGCCGGGGCCCGGAGCGTTGTCCCGGGTGAAGGGGGTTCCCCGTGCACCATAGCTCCGCGGAGTTTGGAGGGGCAACCGGTGCATTGATTTCCAGTGAAGGGGGCACTCTGGTGCGTTGCATCGGCGGGGGAAGGGGGGTGGGGAATGCCCCGGGGAATGTGGCCCCCCGGGGAATGAGTCCTCCCGGGAAGGGGATGTTCGAGGCTTGCAGCTAACGTCTTGTTTCTCCGCTCTTTTCCAGCGCCTCCGGAGCCAGCGTGGTGGCCATCGACAACAAGATCGAGCAGGCAATGGTAAGTCGCTCCCCCCGCACCCTGCTCCGTGACACCCCCCCTGTGCTCGGCCTGGAGTGTCTGGGTGACTCCCGGCTCCATGGGTGGGTGCTGTGCCCGGAGGAGGAGTTCCAGGTCCCCATGTGGGTGCTGTGCCCGGAGCTGGGGGGTCCTTGCTCTCCAGCCTGTTCCTGGCCGAAGCAGCTCCTTTGTCTCCCGCCGCAGCTGGTCGAGCTCATTGGCTCCGACAGCGCCGCAGTGCGCAGGGAGCGGGGCGGGGGGAGAGGGAGAGTGGGAAGGACCCTCAGAAAGACCCTCCGGGGGTGGGAGGTGGCAAGACCATGTCCCATGGGTGATGGGGAGCTGCAGCCTGCCAAACCTCCGGCGGGAGCTGCTCCGGGGGCAGCGAGATCTGAAAGATGGGGTACCTGAGGGATGCTTTGGGTGCTGGTTTGGGTGAAGGCAACACTGGGTGAGCACCGAGCCCATGCCAGGGTGCCAAGGGTGGGGCGGGTCAGCCTTTGGGAAAACCAGCACTTGGTGAGTGGCTCGGGACAGGGTGGGAGCAACCTCCAGAGTGTGACTCTTTGAGTGATCGCTCTCTGCAATGGCATTTTGCAGGATCTGGTGAAAAACCACTTGATGTATGCAGTGCGGGAGGAGGTGGAGGTCCTGAAAGAGCAAATTAAAGAACTGTTGGAGAAAAACTCTCAGCTGGAGCGTGAAAACAGCCTCCTGAAGACCCTGGCCAGCCCCGAGCAGCTGGAGAAGTTCCAGTCCCGTCTCCCTGCGGAAGTCCTGTGCCCGGAGGAGCAGAGCCCGGGGGTGGCTGCCCCGGCCCAGCACTCCGGGGGCTCTGCGGTGTAAGGTGGCTCTGTCCTCGGGGTGGGCAGAGCCACAGAACTCTTTCTACTTAATCTCCTGCAAAATCGTTTCTGCCTTCATCTCACACGAAGGACTGCCAGACCCCGGCGCTGAGCCGTGCCCCCCCGGGCAAGCCTGGCCAGCCATCAGAGCCAGGGCCGTCTCCTGCACGAGGATGATCTTCTGCGAGGAGGGAGACGTGGGCAGCTGACCCCTCCCCATCCAACCACCCACCGTGTGCCAGGAGTAAACCTATGGCCTGCCAGTCCCAGGTTCTGCAGAAACCTGGGCATCTGCAACACCCTGGCTATGCCAGGCGGCCTTTGGCACCTTGCTGGGAATCCACGGTTGGAAGGAGCACACACCGAGTCCTGTGCCTTTGCTGCACTATGCAGGGGGGGGTCTCTTCTGGCAAAGCCTGACGTTGGAGGAAGACTGTTGTTTAGTGAGCGATGCAGATGTGTCCCGCTGACCGCCCAGGAGCATGCTGGCACCCGTGCCTGACCCTGAGCAGCACCAGTGGTGGCAATTGTGGTGTTAGTGCATGGCTGTACACACATCAGTGTGGGGATTACAAGGACAAAAAGCTTGTTTTATTAGTTTGGGCATCTTCTGTAGCTGTATCTATGTGTAGACACACGCACGAGCGGTGCCCATGAGTGGGGTGCCCTGCTCTGGGCCAGCTGTGCACATCTCTGTACAGCTTGGGGCTTGGAGGCAAGACTGGAAGGACGAGAGGCTGTAACTGGGTGGCTGGTGCTGCAAGTGGCACAAAGAAGGGGACAGATTTACCCCTCTCTGGCATCACCGTGACAGAGCCATGTGGCAGCACTGGAAGGATCTGGACTGACCCCTGGGCAGAGCCGTGACAGGGGCTGAGCTCCAGCCCCTGGGTTGGGGGGAGCCAGCCTGTGCTCCAGGGCTCCCAACCTTCCCTGGCCAGCTCTCTGGGAAGTGACGGGACGTCCCTTTTGACGTCAGAAGCGGTGACACAGTTGTGTAAATCTAGATAGAAATGGCAATAAACTCTACTTTTATAGAATTTTGCACCCCAAGCTGTGTGTCTCTGGCTGGCAAGGGGGAGGTGCTGGGGGTAGGGCAGGGTGGGTCACTGGAGAAAGGACTGGGGCTTTCTGGGATGAGACTGGTGACTCCACAACTGGGAAAACCTGGAAGCTCCCCACTTCTGAGGGTGTAGCGTGGCTGCCGTGATTGAGCTAAAATGGGATTTTGGAGGTGTGAGCAGGCACGCCCTCCCCCAGGGGTTGGATGTGCAGTGAACTGACAGGGCTTTGTCCTCGGTGTCATGCCTGTGTGTGGAGCAGGCAGGGAGGAGGTCCTCCTCGGGCTGTGCAGAACTCTGCTTTTTCTCCTGTGTTTTTGTTCTGTTGCTTCTCACAACTTGAACCAGTGCAAGAGTCAGAGGATGGGTCAGCTGGCCTGGACAGTGCTGGATAGGGGCTGAGGGTGCCCCTAAGCTATCCTAGGGTACAGCTAGCCTGGGGTAGGTAGAAGAGGACAAGACAAACTCAGATTTAGGGGGATGCTGGGTGGCTGTGACATTTGTGTAAGGGCTAAAGGCTAGTGGATAGCAGGTGTGTGAGCAGAGCCACAGACGGATGGGGTATTTGAAGCTGGATGCAGTGTCCTCCCCTGGGGAGAACTACTAGCTAGAGCCATCCTGAGCCCGGTGAAGGGGCTGGCAGTGCCCTGAGCTCAGGGCAGCTGGAGGTGGCCATGCCATACACTGCTGACAGCACTGCTTTGCAGCCCTTGCGGTCTCTGCTGTAGCAAGCGCGACTCAACCCCAGACAGTGTGAGTCATGCCTGAGTCTGTGAGCTGAGGATGCTTGGCTCCTTGGAAACAGCACTGTAAACAGCAAAACACATGCTTCAGGGGCTCAAAACCATTACAGGGTGCCTGTCCCCTCCCTGTCTTCTCTGTACCAGGGCTAGGACCCAGCTGCAGCCTCACAGAGGCATCCTTGCAGACGCTTCAGTGTGAGGGCTCAGTGTCCACAAACATGCCTTGGCTGTGTGGGTATCGTGTGTGGTTGCTTTCCCTGCTGGATGCAAGTGTGTGCACACAGGCTTAAGCACCCCAGTACCATGTACCATGCATATGTACATCCTTTGCACCCATGGGCACTGCAGCAAGCTGGGGGACACACAGGGAGTGCACTCCAGTGATGCTACTCAGGTGATAGAGATGCTCCAGGAAGGGCTGTTCCCCAGGGCACTTGGGTGCCAGCTGTGTTTGCAGAGGCTGCTTCACTATAGTGGGTGCTGCTGGGCTCCTGGCTGCTGGGAATTGTCCACCCGTCCTTCTGCACCTGCCTGGCCAGGGGAGCTTTGGGCTGCAGTGATGATCTCAATACCCCATCACCCAAGCTGCATTTAAGGGCTGCAGTGATGGTGTTTGGAGGCTAGAGCCCTCTTTGCCACCTCTCCCCATCCTCTGTCCACATGTGGGCTGTCCCACGCCCCTCACATGCCTTTGTGCAGGGGAGATAGGTCATGGCACCTGGGCAGACCCTGCTCATTACAGCCACTGGGCAAAACCACTGGCTCCAGATCAGCTTCCTCCCACGGGTGGGCAGAGCCTGCTCCTGTCCTCGCAGTGGTGTGACACAGTGCCAGCCAATGGCACAGGGCAGCCCTGACAGAAACCCCTCCCTGCAGCTGGCACATGCCATCACAGAGCTGTGCAAGGCTGAGCTCAGCCCCGGGAGGGGGGGGGGAGAGATCCCTGGGGAGCTGCAGCAGGAGAGGAGATGAATCCTTGGGATGAGCACCCAGCAAGCCTGTGGGTGCAGCTACCAGGCCTGTCCCTCGGCTCTGGGGGCTGGAGAAGGTCTGCCAACACCCCTACATCACCCAAAGACACAGTATGCCCTTCCCAGACCCTCTGGTTATGGAAAAGGCTTGTAAACAACCTTCCTAGACTGTCTATTCCTTCTGGACAGGGTGTACAATGTCCCCTTCGTTGTGTCACAGGCCCTGAAGGAAGGGTACAGGTTGTGCAGCACCCAAAGTGAGATAAGGGCCCCTCCCTCCCTTCGCTGGCACTCTGAGCTCTGCCCCAGGAAGGGTGCCAGGGTGCCCATGGCACCCAGCCCTCTGCATCAGTTCCTCTGAGGATGCACCTGCATGAAGAGGCAAAGAACAGCCTCGGGCAGCAGCAGGAGGGGAACAGAGGCAGAGCCTAGGACAAGGCAGGGTGACATGGTGGAGGCTGAGCTCCCCTCGACCCATCGTACCCTCCTGCCCGGGGACCAGCCAAGCTCAGCAGGTCCGTGTAGAGGGGACACGGGTCACAGCAGCAGTCCGGACAGTGATGGGTTAACCTTGCATCGCGGCCACCTCCTCAGCAGCCCAAGGGTTAACGAGCCGCGGCGGGAAGCTTCTGAGAAATGGCTGATTTGAGAAAAAAAACGAGAAGCTGCTGCTGCTGGGCAGAACGATGCTGCCTGGCAGGGAGGATGCTGCCAGCCCCGGTACCTCCTCCTCGGAACCCTCCCGCACCTCCTGATCCCCTGCAGCCTGCACTCCAGGACCTACAGAGAAGGAGGAGAGGGAGGCACTGTGCCCCCACTTCTCCCTTCTTGCCCTTGGGCCAGAGCAGTCTGGGCTGGGGAAGGGGATGGGATGAGGATGGGACTGGGAGTGGGAGGGAGAAGGGCATGCAATGGAGCTGAGGATGGAATGTGGTGGGGGATGTGGGTTGGATGAGGATTGGAGTGGGAATAAAGTGGGATGGGGATGAGGATAGGGATGGAGATGGAAGGAGGAGAGAAAGAGAAAGAGGGACTGGATGAGGACCATGCCTCTGCTCCCTCCCTGCTGGACCAGGCTGAGCTTCCAGGGTTCCCTCCATCCACAGTCTGGCTCAGCTCAGGGGCATGATGGAGTAAAAAGCGTTAGAGGACTTATTGCAGAAGGGAGGAGAGCATATGTAGTTGATGCTCAGTGCAGCATGCATAGGGCAAGCAGCTGCCTGGGAGGATGCCTGAAACAGCACAGGGAGAGCAGAAGGATTTGGACGTCCACAGAAGGGTTTGGAGGTCCATGGAAAGGTTTGGAGGTCCACCCAAGGGTCAGGTGTATGTGAGGACACCTCCCCGAGCTCTGTATGCTCCTGTTCTCTGCCCCTGCACCCCACCAGGCTCTGCATGCCAGGAGCCCATCTGGGGAGACTGGGCCGCAGCCCAAGCAGTCAGCCTTATGCAAGCATCCCTCCCTGCTCCTTGAACGCTGTGTCCCAGCCCCGCCCAGCCCCGCGGGAGCCTTGCAGATAAAGGAGTAGATGGGATTTTTCCATGCAGTCCTTGGAGCCAGTTCCCACCATGGTCCCAGATCAGCTCACAACTCCAATGGGGGCTGCTGTCAGCCCACCTCAGGCTGCTTGGGACCACTCACAGGCCCAGGGACCCTTTGGGAAGGGAAAGTTGTGTTACAAAACAGAGATTCTCACTGGAGAGCAACATGAGCGACAGCTGCCAGGCCTGAGCTTGGTGCAGGTCTGTGCGTGGCAGGAGCCAACTGGAGCATGCACACAGGCAGCAGGGGCTGCTTGGGCTCTGTTGGGTTGGGAAGATGCTCAGGGCTGGGAGTCCTGGTCCAGCCTGCCTTCTTCCCTGCAGCTCAGAAGTACCTGCCCTTCCACTGTGCCTCAGTTTCCCCTCTACAGTGTTTCACTTGCCTGGAAAGACATTTCTCTGGGGTAGGCCCAAGCTGAGACCATCATACTCCTACAGTCTCCAGCTGGGGATGGGGTCATAGGGGCCACCTGACAGCCAGGATCAGTGCCAGGACCAGGCTCTGGCAGAGCTGCTGGCAAGCTGCAGCGGTGCCCTTTGCCAGCTCTGTCTGCCCATGGGCACTGGCACCTGTGGGGTGCAGGCAGCCCCTCCTGAACTGGCACAGTCTGTCCCAGCACGTACCCTGCTGCCAGTATACAAGCCCCAGGAAGCAGCCCAGGCCTGTGCCTCCCACGCTGCGATGGGACCCAGCAGTGCCAGCCTCCTGCCCCATCTGGCATTTCTGCCCATCATGGGGCTGTTCCCCCCTCCCTGGTCCCCTGCCACCCCCTGTGACCTCTCTACAATCCCAGTGGGATGGAGAGCTGCCAGAGCCAGGGCCAGAGTCCTGCCTGCTATGGAGAGCAGGGGCTGTATGTGGCGGGGACATGGCTCGTGTCAGGGTGGAGACCAGGGGCAGGGGTGCTTGGGTGGGAACGCTGTGTTCTGTGGCAGTTTGTGGTCCCCAGCACCCTGCTCTGACAGCCAGCCACAGGCGTTTGCCGTGTCAGGAAGTGAAATAAACAGCAGGCAGTTGCCTGGCAGTGAGACCACAGGCAGTGCTGGTGTGCAGGGTGCACCTGGCTGAGACACCACTAGTACCTGCCCTTGAGACTGGTGAGTACACCTGAAGGGAGCAGGCAGGATGTTCCAACCCCAGCCAGTATCTCTGTTCCACCCTCAGGTGTCCTTTCTGCATCCTTGAGGACCACAGGGATGAGTTTTCCCACTGGGAAAAAACATACTCTGGACACCTACATGGTTTGTGGCCTGCAGGCTGCAGCTGTGCCCTCATCTTGGTCAAATGCTACTGTCTGGTGAGACACTGGGTCCTGCTGTCCCAGAAGGTCCCTGCATGTGGCACAGGAGTGTCACGCTTTGGGGAGCTGGCAGCACTGGCCACCCTTTCATCCTCAGCCAGCTGGAAAAAGGGTTGTTCAGAGAGGAGCCATCTGCTACGAGCCACAGCTTTGTCCTCATGGTGTGGTGGCTTTGTATGCTGCGATGAGCCTCCCAAGGTTGGGATGCTGGTGGGGAGCTGCTGTCGCACAGCTGCAAAAGGATTTCTGCTTCCTGGGTAGAAACAAGGTAGAAGAGCTTTGAGGAACAGCAAGGGAGAGGGAAGGAGATGGCATGTGAGGGCTGCACACAAAGACAGGTGGGAGATGGTGTGGAGCAACTGTATCAACTGCAAAAGGAGCTGAGGTGGTGGAAACCAGCTGGGTCACGTGGGAGGGTGAAAAGAGGGCACAAGAGACACAAACAAACAACAAACAACCTGAGATTCCTCCTGCCTGCCCCAGCCAGAGCCAGTGTGACTGCTCACAAGATTAATGGGATCTCTCAGAGGCGATAAGGAGGCTGCTAACCAGTGAAATGTGCCCGAGAAAGTGAACTTCCTCATTCCTGCTAAGAAAGGGAGATTCATTCAGAATAAACAGCACCAGAACAAACAAATCAATGAGAAACAGAAAGTTCTGGAACACAGACAAACAATCCAGGGACTGGGAAGGCTCTCCTGTAAGAAGAGCTGTGCTTGGAGTAAATGCTTCCAGCCGGGGACTGCCACATAATGAATGAGCAATGGGAGTTACAGAAGGTGCCAGGGATTAGCCAGGATTTAGGGGCCTGGGGGACCTGGCCAATTTGCTTTAATTGATCATTAGAACCAGCATAATCCCCAGGAAAATCAGTGTGGGAAATCCGGGCAGCCAGGCTCCGGGAGGACTTCTCTGGGGCTTACAAGAGGGCACAAGTGGCAGAGGGGCTGTCTCCACCATGGAAGGAGGCACGGAGGCTCTGGAGGATGAGGAGCTCAGCTTTCCCTGGGGTCTGCCCACAGCCTGTCTCTGACTCCAGCCCCACTGCCTACACAGGCAAGCTGCCCATCCTGCCCAGCCCCCTGTTCCCCAGAAACAGAGGGACATGGGTTGATCTTCACCCTCGGGAAGGATGACCTGTCCATCCTGTCCCTCCACATCCCACTGCCACCCCAAACCCAGGAGTGCCTGCAGGCTATGCCTAGGGGAGGGCAGGCAGCTGCCTGGAGACCTCCTCAGTGTGAGTGATACTGGGGGCAGCTCAGGGCCAGATTAACCCCATCCCCAAACATTGCCATGGAAATTTCCCCTGAGCTCAGCACTCAGGTTTCACTGGCTGGTATTTAAGGTATTTAAGGTCTCCTGCCAACCCTGTCAATGATTACCCAGGAAGGAGGTTGCCCAAGAGCCACCATGGCAGGAACGGGTCAGGCTCGAGATCCCCAAACAAACACAAACAGCCCTGGCCAAGGCAGGGTGTCAGCTCCTGCAAAGCCCTTTGCTCACACTGCTAGTGGCATGCGAGGCCATCCCACACCTTGCTACCCAAGGGTGGTCTGCTGCAGTGGAGCAGACAGACACCCCAGAGGAGCCAACCCTGCTCCCTACCCCTGCAAAGCCAGTATCAGTATCCCATGGCAGTGGTGGATCAGCCATCAGCCCCCTCTGCTCCTGAATCATAGAATGGCCCAGATTGGAAGGGACCTTAGAGATCATCTAGTTCCAACGCCCCTGCCATGGACAGGGATGCCAATCACTAGACCAGGTTGCCCAGGGCCACATGCAGCCTGGCCTTGAACACTGCCAGGGATGGAGCATCCACAACCTCTCTGGGCAACCTGTGCCAGTGCCTAACCACTCTCTGGGTAAAGAACTTCCTTCTAATCTCCAGTCTAAATCTCCCATCCTTCAGCTTATAGCCATTCCCCCTTGTCCTATTACAAGCTGACCAGCTGAGAAGTCTTTCTGAAGGAGCACCTGGCCCCTGCAGTGGCACCGTGCTGCTGCCCCATGGCCACCACCATTGCCACCTGCGTTCTGCACACGTTTGCTGGGGCAGGTGTGGCAGGGAGGAGGCCACCCGAGTCTGCTCGGGTACCATACAAGGAGAAGAATGCTGGCCCAGGGCACACCCTGCTCCTGCTAACTGCCCATTGCCCTGACATCACCCTGGAAAACTCATGAGCATTTCTGCCCCTTCCTCAGCAGCCTCTGGATCTGCAGAATGGCTACAGCTCAGCCCTTGCTTGGGGTTGGCTCCCAGTGTGGTGGCTGGTCCGTGACCCCTATCCTGTCTGCAGAACAGGAGATGGTGGCAGAGGCAGTGATGAACCCCAGCCAGGTCAGGCAGCTGATCATCCATGGTGAATTGTCTTTTCTATCATCAGCCCTCATTAGGGAGAAAGAGCAGCCCAGCACACCTATGCCAGGTTTCCTGGGCTGTGTCTGGTAGGGATGGAACCTATGAAGGGTAAGAGACCCCTGGAGCCTATCAACACTGGAGTAGCTGCCTTGGAAATGTGCTTCTAACCCCATTTTTTGTGCCCCAAGGCTGGGCTAGGACCAGCCAGGGCCTCTGACCTCCCTTTTCCCACCCACCCCATGGAGCCTGCAGGAAATCCTCCCGCTTGCAGAATGAGTGCCCTGGCTGAAGAAGGGTGTGGGGCTCCCCTCTCTTTGCACCTGGGGAAGGAGACAGCACAAAACCCATCTGCCTTACCATCATGAGGCTCACAAGGCAGCCCCTTTGCCCTGGTCCCTTGGGGAGGGACTCACTCTACCTTCCATGCCCTAACACCCTCAGCCCATCGCAGCTCAGCAGCCCCTGTGTGGGCAGTGCCCAGGCAGGAACCCCCCAGGGCTTCTGCCCCAAACTGGGCAGAAGGGAATGAGGTTGGGGCTGCAGAGGCAGCTCCAGTGAGCAGCCTCCCCTGCAGCCAGAGGCCACAGGTCCTTGTTGCCCTGGAGCTGGCACACAGGTTCAAGCGTGTTTGTTTTGTCTGAGCCCTCCTCCACACCGTGTGACCAGAGCCATCAGCTGTTGCCAGGCTCTGCCTACTGCAGAGCAGAAGGTTCACTCCAAAGCAGGAGATCTCCCAGGCTGTGGGATCTCCCTGACTGTGGGACCACAAACTGGAGTCCCTACCATGGTTTTAGGTCTTTTGTCTTTTGCTGTGGAACCTCCCTGGTGTTTTGGAGTAGGGGTCTGCAGGCAAAAGGCCCTGCCAGCCCCACTCACTGCAGCAAGCCCCAGGAACACCCAAGGCTTTGAGGACGTGGCAAGATAAGGTCTGTGAGAAGCCACCACCTTCCAGAATGGTGTGGGCACATCGTAGCTGCACCAGTGCAAAGCACCACAGTATTTCCAGCCTTTGCCTTCCACCCCTGAAGAAACTTCCCCCATGAACATGTCTGTGCTCTCCCCTCAATAGTTTTGGTATTTCTTTCATGCCTACAGCAGACAAGGTCAAAGAAAGTCCTTTGAGCCAAACACAGCTAAAACTCCTGTCTGAGAGATCCTGGAGGCATACAATGGGGCTCCTTACCTGCCAGGAGCATCCTGGAGTGTGAAACACCAATATGATAAGCAGCAGTAAACTCTAGCAGAAGTGTCACTGCCTGCCCCCAGCCATGCTGCTTCTGCTGCTCCACACTTCTGGGAGAAGCCCCAGGACGATGCTCACTGTGGGGTGATGCAGGCAGGATGGATGCTTGGTGTGTGCTGGAGCCCTCAGCTGTCCCTATTCCCACAGCCCCTCAAAGCACAGCCCTGTGCAGGGTGACAGTGGGTGACAAAGGCTGTGCAGTGTCAGGGGGGCACTGTGGCTGGGTCAGGGCCACCAAAAGACGCTCCTGCAGGCAGGAGGGGAGTTGTGAGGGTGTGGGAGCTGGTAGGTCCCAGGCTGGCAGCTGCTGCCTTGACAGCACCCTGTTACTGATTCTCCAGGAAAGAGACCTTTGGACTTTGGAAAGTTCAGGGCTTGGGGAGGGCAGGGGCGAAGGTAGAGTCCAGGCTCAGAGTGAGCTGCCCAGTGTCCCTCAGCCAGGTGACTGCCGGGCTGAGGACACCCATTTGTAGGGCTGGTGCAGATGCATTCTGCAGGGGCTGGTGCAGCTCCTCCAGCAGCAAAGCCCATACACCAAGAGGCCCCTTTTACCTCTCCTGTTCGCTCACATCCCTCTCAGTCTGAGCTAAGCCAGACATGGGGTCAGAGCCCTAAAACCTGTGTACAGGATGGCTGGGTGTGAACACAGGGTGTGAAGAGCCTTGTCTCTGTCTCAGGAAGGTCCAAGCTGTGGTGCCATCTGTCTTGGTGTGAAGGTGCTCCTTGGAGCACAGTTTGCAGCCTGGGGACCACGGCAGATTGCTTGTCCTGTACCAGAAAGCAGCTGGGTCCATCCCCGTGTCGACTCCACAGCAGTGCCACTTGCTGGCTCCTGTGTCCGGGCTGTGCTCACATGGACACGGCAGTAGCCCCTGCCCTGTGCCTGGCAGTGGGGAGGGACCAGCGGGCACCACCACTGCTCCTCAGCCACCTCGGCTCCCAGCCGGGACCAGCTTCCTCCCATGGAGGCTCCCAATTAAACCAATTTCTTGGACATCTCCAGCGATGCAGGAGCTGGAGGCTTTGTAGTTGTGCAGNGCACCTGCCCTCTTGTATAACACGTGGCCCCGATCCTGGGGCAGTGCCGTCGCTGGCCCTGCTGCTCTCCATGAACCTTATTGGGAACATATCCCAGCAGGGGCCGAGTGCCGGGGACTGTCCCCGCCTCGCCAGGCGAAAACAAGGCAGCCCCGTGCTGGGCTGTGAGCCGCAATTCCTCTGAAGCTGCCGCCCGGGCCGGGTCCCGCCGGTGCCAGCCCGCTGTGCCCAGGAGCCGTGGCGCCGAGCAAAGTGGCACATCAAAGCCCTTCTTGCCTCAGCTCCCCACAGGCCCCAGCCAGCCACAAAGAGAGGATTTGGACGAGGAGTGGCGGGGGAGATGGGGAGGCAGGGCCAGGGCCCCCATGGGGATAGGGAAAATGACATCTTCCTGCCCAGAGCATCCCCTTCCACCTGCCAGAGCCCAGGCCCAGTGTATAACAAGTACTTGGAATTGTTGGGGTACAGTAGGGACAGGAACACCCGTGTGGGAATGCAGCAGGCAACAGAGGAAGGCTGGCAGGCACAGTCTGTGCTGGTGTCCAGGGGCACAACCATAGCCAGGTGGGCTGAGCTCTTCACCCCAGGGCACAGGAGCCACACCTCTGTAAGCCCAGGACAGACAGACTGAAGGATGGCACTGTGGCAGGATCCTGCACTGCCTAATGGGAGGATGCTCCAAGGTCCCAGTGCAGCAAACTCCTGGGGCTGTGACTCCAGGGATACGGACCCAAAGGCATCCCACACAGGTGGGACAGTGCACGGGGACCTGTGTGGGTCCTGGTGCCAACCCATGGCACAGGGCCAGTGTCAGGTTCAGGAGGGGCATAGGCTGGGGCCAGCTGGCAGACATAGCTCACTAGTTGGTGGCCCTGGCGTCACCAGTGCTGAGGGAGATTGCACCCACACAGGGGCATGCCTGCAGGCACATGCATGGCTCCATCCTCAGAGGGACCAAAGCCTCATTGTCCCCCGGGGCAGCCCCTGTAGTGGAGAAAGGCTCCAGAGGTGACAGTAAGACCCTGCTTCAGGGAAGCCTTGTTTTGTGGCAGCATTTTGGGAATTCAGGCCCAGCAGCAGGTATGCTGGTATTGTCCAGAGTCCCATTCCCCACCACAGCCCAGGGGTCTCTGGGGCTGGAGGCAGGGAGACTGGGATCCAGGCAGCAGTGAAGGGCAGAACCCTGAGCTGTTGGCTTCCTGTGGGCTCTGGCAGACAGTATGATTATTGTGATTATTGTTATCACAACAACAATAACAGTAACAGCTACTGCTCTCTGCAATTGCATCATTGCTGGCATCATCATTACCTCACTTAGAAATTGCTGCCCCAAGGACAGGACACACAGCAGGACCCTGTGCCAGTGCTTGTCCTGAGGTCTCTCCCCTCTCCAGAGGACCCACAACCCGGGACTCTGCCTCATTGCCTGCAGTGCCCTCCCTGAGTAGAACAGACTGATGGGGCTGGAGATGGACTGACAGCTCCAAAGCACTGCGCTGATTGTCCTGCCAGGAACTCACCCTGTCCCCAGGGGCCTGGCAGGGTGTCACTTGGAGGGCAGCCAGGCTGGGTGTCACCATCCAGAGCTCTGCCTCTGCCAGGGAGGATGCCCTGCTGATGGGAAGGCACTGCGTGGCTTGCCGGCTCTCCTCCTGCCCCAGCAAATGTTGCTGTTAATGGATGGATTATCAGGGAATTAGGGGTTTGTGCAGTAAGCAGGTCTGGTCTGTGTGCTGCTGAGGGACAGGGATTACCCTGGGAGAGTGGCTTAGTGCCAGCACCTCTCCAGCCTGGGAGCTGGTGCTGCCAGAGACCTGAGCCCCATGGCATTGGCACCCAGGCTGGCTGGCAGTGCTTGGGCTCCGCTCCCTTCAGGAAGCAGGAGCAGGGATCCTGCATGCCTCTTAGCCTCCATGTCACATGCCTGTCCTCACCTTCCAGGTGCCTGAGGGTCCAGCTGCATGGCTGGGGCTCTCAGTTCTCCTAGAGACCGAGATGAGGATGCCAAACCTCCTGGAGCAGTGCCTGGGAACCAATACAGCCCAAAAGCTTACCAGCTGCCCTGGGCAAAGGGGAACAGTCCCCAGCTTCCCGTAACTGCTCACTCTTCCCTAATTTCACACTTACGAGAAGCACACAGACACCCAGCCCAGGCAGCCTGCACCCAGCAAAGGTAACCTCACCCTCCTGCTCTGCCCTTGCTGCCTCTGCCCTAGGCTGCTTTCTTCAGCATGCCGTGGGAGTGGAAAGCAGCCAGAGCCCAGGGACAGGCAAGTGCTTTCTCTTGCGGATCTGAGCCTCAGGAGCACCCTGCAGCATTTCTGGCCAGTCCCAGCTCTGCCCCACTGGGTGCAATGCTGCCACGATGGTGCTCAGACATCTGCTGAACACCACTGCACAGAGGGGAGGAAGGTTCTTTTCACACAGAGAGCAAATCCCTGCTCTGGATTACACAAAGGGGATTCTGCAGCTGCAGGTCTGCCCCGGAACCCTTCCTGCTGCCTCAGAGCTGCAATATCATGCCAGGAGGGGGAAGGAGCACACGTGTGGGAACATGTGAGCATGCATGGAGACCCTGCACAAGTGGCTTGGGTTGGGCATCCCACCAGTACCCAAACCACTAAGGCTGTGACCTCTCAGTGTTTTTGTACAGCAGAGCCATGTCAGAGTTATTAAAATGCCACTTTGCTTCTCCATTTCCCCAGTACAAAAACATGAGCAGTGCCAATGTTCTCCTGCTGCATCCTAGCCCTGTCAAAATGTTCTTGCTATCAAATACAAGCTCAGCTGGAAAGGTTCTGTCCAGCTACATCCTGGTCCTGAATCCCAGCAGCTGCCAGTCATCTCTGCCAGCTCCCCTCTGCTCTAACTACCCAGCACAAAAGCTTTTCTGCTGCTGTGCCCTGGGCAGTGCCAGCAGAGCAGAGCAGGGCAGGCTGTGAGCAGGGCACGTCTCTGCACACAGGCTGGATGTGATTAGGAGGCTGCTGAGAATAGCATGGCTCCACCATGGGAAAGCTGTAAGACTAATTAATCCAGGCACCAGCCTGGGGCTGGGTTCCATCTTCTAGGCTGCTAGAGGTTGAGGCAAGAAGAGAAAATGTTCCCAAAGCGTCTGGGTGCCCAACCAGCACCTGGGCCTGGTCACCAGCATGCCCATCCCTGCCCCAAAGCTTGGGTTGACCCACTTCTGCCCAGGGCTGGAATAACCATCCCATCTTCCCCTTCCATCATCCTTGGACTACTTCAGCTCAGACCTCAGCAGCCAAGAGGGGTCAGGAGCTGGGGTGGGGGGAGGTGACGAGGTTTCTCCATGTCCCAAAGGGTGCTTCAAGGTCCCTGGCCACCTGATCCCACCCAGAATCCCAGTTCCATCCTGGCCAGCCTCCCAGTGTGCTCATTCCTGTGGCATCCAGGGCAGGTAGGTGCCAGGAGCTGGGCTCTGTGTTCTATATAAGTCCAACATATCTGCTCCCTGACTGCTGCTCCTGTCACAGTGGCAGGTGGGTATCCAGCCAAAAATGCCTTTCCCTTGCTGTCTCCCCTGGCAGCAGGACTGAGGGAGCTGGAAAGCTCATGGGGAAACTGGGGAGAGAAACTGAACCCCAAGGCTGGCTTAGTCTCCCCAGTCCTCCCCAATCCAGCTCTGTAGGCTTGCCTTCAGCCTCCTCCTCCTCATCCCAGGAGCTTGCAAGCTGTTTCTGGGCAGCCTCACTCTGCTCACCAGCTCTCATACTTTTTGCCTCCCTCTGTAAGCCCAAAAGCTGGCAAGGCAGCCCAGAGAAATCTCCTCCAGGGCATCTTCCAGAGGTGGGTCCCAGCAAGTGAGGTAGGAGCCAGCCCTCGAAAGCATCAAACCACCCTGAGCCCCTCCTCATCCCATCCAGATGTCTGGCTTAGAGATTGTTTGGAAGTGGGGAACACATGTACCCACATGTACCGACCAAGGCTCAGGTGTCAGGAGGGGCTGAGGAAGAAGCTGAAGGTACTTTCCAGCCTAAACCACTTCCAAGAAGGATCAGCTCCCAGACACATTAAAACTAGAATATTTTCTTCCCATTTCAAGCTTAATTTTTGCATCAGGACTGATTATTTTTAACCAAAGCCATAAACCTGGAAACAGGCACTGTGCTTCTGCTAGCTTGTTTTTTGGGGGGAATCCCTCAATTTTTCAGGTCTAAAAGATCCCACAGATGATGCTTGACTAGTGTAAAGGAAGCCTAGTAGAGAGGAGCCCTGGGCTGAAAGCAGGGATGTGCTGTGCCCTGTGTTTTCAGAAGCTGGATCCCACTCTGGACCCTTCCCTGCCTTGCTTTGACCCTCTAAGCTCTGGATCTCCAGATCAAGATGCCTTGAGGCACACAACAAGCTTCTGCCCCCAGCAGTGTCATGCTGACGCAGAAGAAAGTCAGAACAGGGCTTGTTTTTTGTTTAAAGCTGGTCTCTTCAGCTGTTTGCCAAGTAGATGATATTCACCATGCCTGTTGTACCCCTCCCTGCAGAGGGAACATGTTTGGAAGCTGCCGCTCGCATTGCAGGGGCTGATGCAAGACGAGTGCCCGGGGCTGGATGTGGGCAGGATCAGACCATCCCGGTCCCTGCTCAGCTGGGTACACTGCAGGGGTGTGATTTTGTGATGTGACACCAGGTGCTTCTGCCTGGATGTGCCCCAGGAAGTGCTGCTGTGTCCCCCTCCCTGTGCAAGGTTCTGCAAAACCCTGTCTGGCTATGGGCACCATGCCTCTGCCATGGCCACTTCCATGCCTGGACCCCACAGAGCTCTGGCCCAGCCTTGCTGGAGGAGCTGCCGTTCGGCCTGTTACCATGTTTGGGTGTTTTTGAGCCAGTGGATGACTCAGATCTTCATTCCTGGGACTTGTTTACGCAGCGAGGGCAGAGCAGGAGGAGCATGCACAGTGTGGCTGGCAGCATGGCTGGCAGCATGGCTGGCACTGCAGTGCCCAGCATGCCCCTCGTGTGCAGCTGGCCCTGCCACTCACTGCTGCGCAATGTTCCATTTCCAGCAATGGAAGGTGTCTCCTTTCGGAGCAGGAGCTCACTGGACCCCAGCCGAGCACAGGGAGCCTCTGGGGAGGGACGTGCCCAGGCTGACATGGCAAGGCACAGGCAGACCCAGGTGTGCAGCTCCAAAGCAGGTCATTTTGGGTTGCTTTACCCCCTCCCAGGAGCTGCTTTTTGCCTTACTTAATTGTGATGCTATGCAGTTCTTTGCCCTTTGCCAGCTGTGCCTGTGGTATGGCTATGCCCCTGCTCTCTCAGCTAGCAGTTGGCACATGTCCCCTCGCATGCCTGGCTGGTGGGACTTATACTGCTGGAGTTTCTTGGAGACCAAACCATTTCTTGGGTTGCCTGGAATAGCAACTCAGCAAATACAGTGCAAAAATCCCCAGGTCTGAGCAAGGAGCTGCTGCTTACCTCCCTCACCCCCAGCATCTGGTGATGCCCATGGCAGCCCCTAGCACTGTGCCCTCCATGAGGGAGGGGAGATAGCCATCTCTGGGCTGTCTCTGGGCTTTCTTTTCTAGATGGCTGCTTTCATCCAGATGCCACTAGAAAGCCTACAGCAGGGCAGGCAGAGATGCAGATGTGTAGAGAAGACTATTTGGGGCATGGGTGCTGGCTTTCCCCTGCCTTCAGCTCCACTGTGCTGGAATGAGACTCCGGGGACATGTTCATAGCCCTTGCACTGGGGTTGCTGCTTGCAGCACCCAGGAGATACTTCTTACTCAATAATCTTCGTTGTAGGAAGCTTGTTTTCTGTTGTGTTGACTTTGTGCTGAAAAGACATGCTTTTTTTTTGATTACTTGGTTCTCAGCCACGAAAACAACTGGCTTGTCAAAGAAAATGAGAGGGAGAGAGAAAAATCCGTCAAAACAGGCTTCTCTGTCTCTCTTTTTCCTTCCCTATGCTCCCTGAGTAATGGGCTTATCCTTAGCAAAGCTCTGCTGGGAAGCTGTGCCCAGCCCACGCTGGCACAGCCCTGGAACAGCCTGTCCAATGCTGCTGGTTTGCCACAGCTGATCCTACTGTAGCCTTTGCCACTGGGACTGTGTTTCTGGGGGATCTAGGAGCCTCTCCAGCATCTCCCCAGCTCCCCACCATGCTGCATGGCCATGGGTGTCTTCCCATCCCTCCTGACCACAACAGATGCTAGGCTTTCCTTTGGCTGTGTTCTGTGGACAGCCCAGGGCTTCCCTTCACCCTGCCCTGCCCTGGCCATCGCAATTCCCAACCCAGATGTTGGGCTTAGGGCAGAAACCAAAGCCTGGCCCGCCCTTCCTGCCCATGATGTCTCACAACCACTGCCCAAAATAGCTTGAAAAGCCTTAAAATAACCCACCACTGCCCACTCATCCCATTTGGTACCCTGAGCAGGAAGACAGAGGAGTGTGTGCGAGGGTAGGGGTGGGTAAGTGGAGGGACCAGCCCAGAAAAGCACATCCCGTGGGAGCATGACTTCCTTGGGGCCAAGCAGCAAAACAGCAGTTGCTGTGGTGAGGGCTCAGTGTTTTCTGCTTCCTCCCACAAAATGGGGTGAGCGTGACATCAGCAGCCCAGGGCCTGACGAGCTTGGCTGCAGCCTCTCCCAGCCTGACTCAGTGCTAGCCACTGGCTCCCTGGCCAGGACGAGGACGTGGCTTCCCCAGACAACCTCTCACCATCTCTAGCTTTCCTAAAGTGCCCATTGGGTAGCAGGACCTGAAGCCTGGGCCACCACCAGCATGTTCAGGCTGGGAGATAGGATGTCCTCATCCCTCCAGCCCTGTTCTGGCTCAGCCCACACCATAAATTCCCATCCTTAGATTTTCACCTCTCTGTAAGTGATGGGAACTCCAGCAGAGCCTCCTCCCTCCCCCTGCTTTCCTTTTCCATCCTGGACATGCTGGGGCAGCCAGCTGGGGCTCTGCTTCCCTGAAACATCCTCTCCACAAGTGAAATGCTTCCCAGTGCCCTCAAGTTAATCCCACTCTGCTGTCTGGGGAGATGATGAGCTGGAGGCTGACAGGGATTCACAAGCCAGGAGAGAAGAAATAGGGTAAGCTGGGTATAGACAGAGCAAACTGGCCTTTGCCTCCCAGGGATCAGCAAAGTTGACATGCTCATGGCATCTCCCAGTGAATGTTCACCCCCCTCTATTAAACTCAGATATCAGAAAAGTCTCTTTTTCCAGTTCTTGCTCTTCCTTCCTGCTCCATGCTGCTGGAGGGCCCCTCTTCCTACCTCCTCCATCCCCAATACAGGGGCTGGGCTGTCCTGCTGTGCCCCTCTCTCTTGCAGACCACTCCTCAGAGGGTTTCCCCCCAGCCTTCCCAGCCAGGCCCCTCGGGGTGGGCACACAGACGAGCTGCCTGTCCCTAGGACGTGTCCACCTCCAACAGACAGAATTCTCCATGTCCCTGTGCCACATTTACAGCTCATCACCTCATCTGATGAGGCCACACCGAGGGCACCCTTGCCCCCTCCCCTCTTGGCCCGGCTGCGGCTGGGATGCCCTGGGCCGGCGCTGCCTGTTTGTGTGCGCTGCTCCCTGGTGACCAGCGCTGACTCACCGCACAGCCTCCCGGCGCGGCCAGGGAAGCCCAGGCTCACATTTTCCATGAGAGCTCTGCAACGCACTCAGCCTTTCGAGATGGGGAGAGATGATCATGACAGGGCATGATGCAGAGCAGGGACCTCCCAGGGACCAGGCAGCAGCCTGTGCCACTCACCACCTGTGCCCCCAGCCCCAGAGTCGTGGCGGTGCTGGGCAGAGCTGCTCTAGCTGGGGGAAGTGAGCTCAGATGCCAGTGAGATGAGGCAAAGGTTGGGCAACAAGGGTCTGGCAGTGAGGCCATGGTGTGACAAGTGGCACTAGTCACTTCACGGCTGCATCCTTAGAGCAGCTTGGCACAGCAGTTCTGCTGCATGGCATACACAGGTCCAACCCCCCCAGGGCTGATGGGTGCAAGAGGCATGGTGCAGGCTCCTTTGGGATGACTACATCATCCAGTGAGGGTCCAAGCCTGTGCCTGTGCTGCAAACCCAACACATCCAGCTCCGTGGAGGAGACCAGGGCAATGTGTGTCAAACCAGATGGGAACAAGATCAGGCCCTCTCCACCCAGCCCAGCCCAGCCCCAGTGTGCCCTACTGGCTCTTCAGAGCTAGCAGAGCAGATGCAAAGTGTCTCCAGCACACAGTTCAGAGTGCCTGGCCTCTGTCTGTGGCACAGCCCAAGCTGCATAAGGTCAGGCAGAGTGGCAGCATCAGGCAGCATCCATGCCAAGCTGGGCTCTTGCTAGAGCCTCTCCATGCTGGGAGCAATTGGGAACATGTAGGCAACCAGGATCCTGAGCTCTGCAGATGTAACTGGTCCTGATGTGCTGTTGCACTCTTGATAGTGAAGCCAATCTGCTGCCAGTTGGCCAAATCCATGTCCCCTTAGGGGCAAGCAGAGCCAAACAGCTCCCAAACAAACAGCAGCAAAAGCTTTCCTGGTCCAGAAAGCAGCTCCAGGGCAGATAAGGATACAGGGAGTGAGGCTGTGACACAGGGACATAGGGTAGTCACTGCAGGGGCAGGAGATTCCTGCATCCTTTTGGGGATTCCTTCATCCTTTTGGGGGTGCTGCTGGATTCCATCTCCTCTGAACACTCATCCCTTCACACTCTCAGCCTCCTATCACCCTCTCCCATGTTCAGCTCACCTGTAAATCCCCCACTAGGCTTGGAAAGAGAACCATAGAATTGATTAAACTGGAAAAGACCTCTAAGATCATCAAGTGTAACCATCAGAAGAAGGCAGGAGGTGTGCCAGGATGGGGAACAGGCCCCAGCCAGGGGAGATATGAACCCAGCAGATGCAATGCAGCAATCCTGCACCAGCCACTGCACATCACCAGTCCTTCCTCTCACCCAGACAGATGGACAGACAGACAGAGATGTCCCTTGACGAGCAACCTTAGCACCCCATTCCTGCCTGGGAATGGCTGGGAGTTCCAGATGCACCTGGGAGCTGTCAAAGCTAAAAGAGCTCTCCTCACAGCAAGAAAGGTCAGTGGGACCACAGAGGCTCCTTCCCGTTCCTTCTGGCTATTGGCAGGGGCCAGCGGGGTTGGAGCTCCTCTCTGAGTCCCAGCCTGCTCTCCCCACCCCCTCCACCCCACCAGCTTGCCAGGAACCAGCATCTGGAAGGGATCAGTGCTGCTAACTGCTGCAGGGAAAGGGGAGGGCTATAAATAGCAGCAAGTTTCCAAATCAAAGATTAAAAACAACAACAATGAAGAACACAGGCTGAAGAACTGGCTTTTCTGCCCAACATGTTTATATATAGTCATTTTTTATTCCTAACTTGTTTTCAATGTTCCCTCATTGCTATGATGTTCTGGATCACTCCTCTCTCCCACTGGGCAGCTTCCCAGAGACACATTTCTTGGAAGGTTGTAACCTCTTTAGGAGCTTTAAAATGAATCCCAGGCAGGAATGTCCTAGGACCCATTTTCTGCTAATTTAGCAAAGCAGCTCATGGATTTCTCCTTGGCCAGGACCAGGCTGGCCTTGGTGGGCACAGCTGGGGAAATGCTGATGTTTCATCCATGTGGGTGGACAATGTTTTCTTGGCAATGGGCATCTCAGCACTCTGAGGAAGGGCTGGATGGACACCTAGGTTAGAACCCCATGGCTAAGAGGTGGTTCTGGTGGAGAAAAGAACTGCAGATATACTGCCTGGCTGCATGGGGGATTTCCTTTAGCCCATCCCCAAATGGTGTCCCTCACTCAGGCATGGATAAGAAGCAGATAATCCTTGGGACTACCCAAGCCCAAGCCCAGCAGACAGACCCAAGGGCAATGCCCTGTCCCAGGAACAGGCATGGCCCCTCGTGGACACTTCCCACTGACAGTACAGCTACCCAGGGACTGGCACAATCCCACAGGTCACTCTCCAGCTTCTCACAGCCACCACAGCTCCTGACACTGCATCTTTCATGGACCATTTCTGGCCCAAAGGCATGTCCAAGGGGACATCTGTTCTGTGGGACAGTGGCCTCCAGGTCCCAGTGTGCATGCTGCCAGCTCCCAGTCAGGCAACTTAGATGTTGTAAGACAAGGGAGAGAGGAGAAATCATACCTTTTCCCCAGCAAATCACTCACCAGCTTGAAATCCCCAACCACAGCTAGGAGCTCTACTACCACCTCCCCTTCTACCCAGGGCACCATAGATGATAGTGAAGAAAGGAGAGCTGATCCCAGGCAGCACACACGTGTGGCTTTGTGCTCAGACCTGCTCTGAGGTCGGTGCCTCTGTGTTTATCCCTGTTTTGTTGTCCACTGAAGTTGTTTTCATGAAGGGCTGAGGTTTGGCAGGCTCTCTGCTGGCAGCAGTGCTGTGATGCAGCCCTGGGCCAGGATGGCATGACACACAGGCTCAACCTTCGTTTGGGAAATAACCTCATAAATCTGCTTAATGTGGCCGATGAATCATTCCTGCTCCCCGTGAGCTCCCTTCCTGTGAGCTGAGCCTCACTGCCCCTGCCCTGGGAAAAAAACACAGACTAAAAACACCTGAGCATCATCCCTTGAGCAATAGCAGTGTCTCTCTGCCTCCTTCCCGAAGCCTCCCCAAACTCCACAGCCTCCCTAGACCTCCCAGCCTCCCTGCAGAGGGACAGAGAGCTGCTGGGTGTCTCGGTGCCAGATCCCTGGGCTTGCTGGCTCACAGGTTTCACAACACCCAGCTCCCCTCTCCTGGCCTCCCCAGACCAAGCAGGGAAGAGGACAGCAGGCACTGGAGGCAGCTATGGCTGAAAAATGCAGCGACAGCTTTAGCTTTAACCCCCCTTGGGATGCTGGTTGCTGCTGGCTAAAACCAGGAGAGCCTAGGTCAGCTTCCTGGGGACATAAGAGCACCTGAGGCCACAGGCTCCCTGCTGGGAGCACTGCCCATCAGCAGTAACGGGGTGCTCACTATGTGCTCCTGGGGATGCCTGGGGTTTTTGGACACAGTCAATATCCAGAGCAAGGTCTTCAGGATGTAGAGCAAGGCATTTGATCTGAGCAAGATGAGACAAGGCTGCTTGGTTCAAACAGCTTTGTATCCTCTGTCTCCAGACACCATGAGCAGAGTGTGAAGACATCCCCTCAAGAGACGGACTACAGGAGCAAAGCTGAGTAGAAATCCAGACAAAGGCCATGAGGCTGATGGACAGGGACATCATCCTACCCTCACATCCCAACTCTTCCCCTGAGCCCCCCAGGGCTGGCCAGCCCCTGTTCCAGCAGCTCAGAGCACCCTGGTGTGTCCCACACAACAGGCATGTGAAGGGCCATGAATCAATCCCTGATTTCTCTTGCTGTCAGTGAGAGAGAAGCTCCTGCACACTCAAGCTCCAGCACAGCTCTGCTTTTCTTTACATTCACCCTTAATTACCCAATTTGTGCTGACTCCAACTGCATGGATGCCTGGTGGGTTGGGCAGAGGACCACAGAGAAGGCTGAGGAAGGGGAGGGTTTGGTGACCACAGTCATCTGGGAGCCCTGAAACAGCCTGTTTGGGGCAGAGGCAGCAGCACCTGAGCATTCCTGTGTGAGCTGGTCTAGGTGATCCTGCTCTGGCAGGGGGGTTGCACTAGATGATCTTTCTAGGTCCCTTCCAACCCCTGACATTGTGTCATTCTGTGATTCTCTGCAGTTAGCACAGCTAGGGCACAGTTAGACATTGCCCTCATTCAGCACAGACCCAGGGCAGATCACAAATGATCTGTGAGGGTTTGATCCTCCTTACAGCAGGGGGAAGCAGCCTCCAAACTCCTTTTTGACAGGGGATGGACGTGGACACTTGTTATGTCACTGCAAGGGCAAAGGGCACTGCAAAGGTGATGGAGCTGGTGGGATGGGGTGTCTGTTGTGAAGGCTTTGGCTGCAGGAGTCCTGGGATTACGTGACAACCTCAGCTTTCCTTTTAAAGACAATGACACAGAAGCAGTGAGTTTCCTGCCTTCCCAATTATGGTGGGAAAAACTTGGAAACTTTTCTAAATGCATGCTAAAAAGGTCTGCAAAGGAAATGTCAGTAGAGATTAGGTGAAAATACATGACTTGAAAGGATGAAAACACCAAGATCCCATGATGTCCTGGGGACTTGGACTCCTGAGATCACACACTGCCCTGCTCCCCGTGCCCCTGTGGCACAATCTCACCCCTCCTATGTGACCAGCTTGAAGCATGGCTTGCAGTCAGGTAGCATCCTGACGCTGTGCCCTCAGGGAAAAGGACTTGCAGAGGTGTAAGAAAAACCCAGGATGAGCCATGAAGAGCTTTGCTGACACAGCACAAAGCTGGAGCACTGCACTTGGATGAGTTCAAGGTCGAGGGCTGTAAATTCCTTGTTATTTTTAGCTCCAGGATAGTAGCTGGCTGAAAACAAGAGGAAGAACAGCTAGGAGGCAGAGAGGGAAGGAAGGTGCAGGGAAGGTGGTTGCTTTTGCCTGCTGGAATAAGGGCGAAACCCTAAGACACAAGTGGAAAGGGAGAGAGCAAATGGGTGCAGTGGAGGTGGCAGGGTGCCCACAGAGAGGGGCCCATGGGGATGAGCAGGGTGTGAGTTTGTGCCCCACTGGCTGTGGAGCTGCAGCTGGACACGTCCCAGCGGCTGAGAAGATCTGTGAGGACATGCAAGATGCTGCTGCAGCCTGGGGACATGGGAGGATCCTGGAGCATTGGGCATGGGGCAAGCTGGACCATGGGAGTGTGCCTGCACACACGTATGCAGCAGAGAGGATCTCTCCCTGGAAGGCTGCACTGAAAAACAGCTTGGGGCTGATGTTGGGAAAGGGCCTTTTCTCCTCTTTAGTGCAATCATCTGAGGTGGGACAGGAACAACAGCTCCCTCCCACTCTGCCTGGGGCTGAGGATGAGCCAGGGATGCTGTGTTCAGGGTCAGAGCTCCATTACTGGCCACTACAAAGTCATGGTGCCTGCTAGCATGGTGTCCCTTGTTCCTGGCCAGAGGGAGATGGGAGATGCCGGGCTGTGCACTCCCAGCTCTCAGCATTCCTCTGCATCAGATGGGCATATCCAAACAGCCCACACATCCTGTCACGTCACCACAGCAACGGGCAGCGTGCAGCGAGGGGACCACGATGGGACCACATGTCTGCAGCTCCTTGCATCCCACACAGGGCATCAGCTTAGCTCGGAGAGGCAGCAGTGATGCTCCTGGAGTGTGAAATGGTGGACTAGCAGGAGAGAGAACAGCCTGGCTGCCGGCTGCTCTGGGCTGAGCTGCCTGCAGGGAGCATGCCTGCACAACCCCCCCCCACCCCAGGTTCTCACGCTGGCGTGCTGAGCCGTGGGATCCAGCTCCGTGCCCAGGGCATGTGTGCGCACACGTGCGTGTGACACTGTCACAGGGGTGGGTGGAGCCCGTGGGAGCCAGCCACAGGCACTACATGTGTGTGAGCAGCCTGGCTCCAGGCTGCCCAGTCCCAGCCTCCTCCCCTGCCGTGGCTTGGGTTCTGCCAGCCCTGTGGGGCTTTGGCTCAGGTAGGGCAGAGCTAGAGGAGCCAGTTATCCTGCTCCAGGGGAGTCCTCAGATCCCTGTCCCTGAACCAGGTGATAAAAGGAGAAGATTTCCCTGCTCGCAGCCCTCAGCCTGCTGCTAGCAAAAATCTGTTCTTTGGCATTGTCCCAAGCCTGCCCTTCTGTCTCTGCCTTATGCCCTGCCCTCCCCTGCCGTCATCTCTGCCTGCCTCTCGTCCTGCCTTCTTGCTTTCCCACACATCCCAGTGAGACAGCAGGGATAATCCCAGCCCCTGAGATGCTGCGGGGGCAGTGGGTAGTCCTGCATCTCCTGGTTCAGGGCAAATCCTCCCTTGGGAAAGCCAAGGTCTGGCTTCAAATACTCCCAGGGCTGACACTCTCTGGACTTTCCAGGAAAGCCCCACAGGTGGTCTCTGGGCTGCCAGGGGTCTGAGACAGCCACCACCCACGGCCCCTGCTCCATCTCAGCTCTGCGTTGATGGAGCTTTCCTCACTCCCACAGACCTATCGTGGGGTGCTGGATGGCAGACTCCTGCCAGCCCCTCCATGCCCAGGAAGCCCAAATGTAAGAGACAAAGTTCACACTGCTCTGTTCCTGCTCTTCCCACCATGCCACCGTCCTCAGGGAACACATGAGCTGCCCAGAGCAGCACTGCTCCAAAGGCTGTATCCCTGAGCAGCAGAGCCAGCATGCACTGCAGGATGCAGGCAGGGGCACTGCCAGGCAGAGCTGACCAGCCAGAGATCATCTCTCCCTGCCTGGCACTGCCAGCTTTGGCAGCTCCAGCAGGAGGATGGCTGCACGTGAGAAGATACTTCATGCTCCAGTCAAAACCAGTGCAAACAAAGCAGTGTGATCTGAGGAGCAAGGGAAAGACCCTGCATGGGGAGAGAACCACTTCTGTGGCACACAAAGGCCCTCTTCACTGACCTAGAAAGATGAGCAGTGCGTGCAGCAGGCACTGAAACTAGGACGGGGGACAATGGTGGTGTGAGTCTTCTGCAGACAGAAAGGTCTTTGTGAGCCCCTGAACATCTCCAGCTCTACAGCCACCATAGGTCCAAACACAGCCTGGGCCATGGAGTTAGGTCACCCCAGACCTACACCAGGCATGGGGTTATGTTACCACACAGCACAGCCAAACCAGCACCCACCTGGGCAGGCTGAAGGGCCAAAGGGGATGGGGAGTCCTGGGGGATTTTGCAGCCCTGCCAGCTCTGGCACTTGTGAGCTGTTGTCTAAGGAGCAGTGGAGCATGCGAGGAGCAGGCAGGCTCTCAGAGCTGAGGCAGCAGCAGTCAGTGTATCAGCAAAGCTCCTGTTTGCAAACAGCACAGGGCATGCCCAGGACCATGTGCTGTAACACCACAGCTATCTGCAGCTGAGCCAGCCCTGTCTGCACACGAAGCACGACCCTTTCCCTCCAGGCAGACCGAGCAGGGTGGATCAGGCACAAACCACAGAGCAGGAGCCGTGACCCAAGGAAAGGGGTTAGGTTGCCAGGCCCCCAGCATGGTACTGACTATCTCCAGGGGTCCTGGCACTGCCTTCCAGTCCAGACCTGTCAGTGCATCCTCACCACCATGCTGGCTTCCTCCAGTAGGAGAGTGAGCACCAGGGTATGGCTGTGACAGAAGAGAACCACCACTGCCCAAAGCTCAGCCTGAGCCACAGCTGGCAAAGCACATAGCCCAGCCACAGCTTTTTAGCACTGCTTGGGTCCCTGTGGCACCACCAGCAGCATTCCCCAGTCCTGCATTCCCTGAGGAAGGACCGCAGGTCTCAGGCACCTGCAAAAGCCAAGCCTGGAAGCTGAGCTATGCTCTGAGGGCATTGTAGGGAGAACATGCTCTTCTGCCAACAGTCAGTGCCTCACCCCTTGTTTTCAACTTTATGTAAGCAGGGAACCCAACCCTGCTCCAGGACATGGTGAAATTAGATCCATACGGAAACAATTAGAAAGGGGAGGGATAGGGAAGAAGTTTTGCTTTGTTGGCACAGCTCTCTGCCCAAAGAAGAAAACAGAGCCCATAAGCCAGTCCAGACGTATTAGTGCTGGGGGAAAATAAGGAGAGGCACAAAGCTGGGATTCACATCCAGGTGGGCTGTGTTTTGGAGCAGCTCACCCCACACCCAGCCCCTCTGTGATGGGCTTTGAGGGTGAAATGGGCAAGTTCTGCCACATGAGGACAGGGTGGCTTTTGAGGAGATGGTGTCTCACCAGGAAAGCTTTTCCTACCAGGTTGTAGACAACCAACACTAAGCCAAGGCCAAGGCAGTCACACCATGACCACCAAATAGCCTTGGGATCCTCCTACCAACCCCACCTGTGAGTCCCCACCCTGTCTACAGCCCGGGGGCCATCCTCTGGAGACAGCACTGCCCATCATAGCAGAGACCACCTCGGTCCTGGGGACCCATCCTCTCCGTCACATGTGGTCCTGGCTCAGCCTCAGCCTTGCCAGTCAGCCTGGTGCCTGGAAAAGCAACAATCCCTGCAGCCTCCTCACATGCTCCAAGATGGATGGAGCCATTGTGAAAAAAATTGCCCAGTGTCCATGGTTTTCACTATGTCTCCTTTTTCCCTGTCACCCACAGGGAGACTTGTGTCAGGCTGAGGTCAGCACACCATGCTGGGAGAGGGCTGAGAGGGTCACAGTAAGGTCAAAGGTGTGCCAAGGGCTCAGCACAGCTACCTGCACCCCTGATGAGCTCTTGGCCAGCTGGCAAACACCCATCAGGCTCAGCAGCTCTTTTGGGGATGGTTATTACTGCAGGGTTCATTCACAGGGAGCACTCATCACCAGAGCTGTTGAGAAAAGCAGCCTGTGGGCATGGTGTGTTCCAAAGGTAAAGCTATTTTATCCTCCAGTGAGTGAACTTGCAAAGGGGAGTCTGGAACAGCATCTCTTTACCCTCCAGCCACAGATCCTGCATCAGACCTGGGCCAAAATCTGTCCCTGCTCTGGTTGTGCCCCGGGCAGCCATGTGGGGAAGAGAACCAAAGAAAACAACTCAAGTGCATGCAGCCATACTCTCCAGCTCTCCATCAGTCTCCCCAGCAGGACCAGAGCAGAGTGGCAGCTCCCTCCTCTCATTTTGGGACAGGAGGTCTATGAGACAAACAAGAGCTTTGCAGGGCACAGGGTGCTGGCCTTGCCTCTCACCCCAGCCAAACCTGGGAGCCTGATGCAAGTACACAGGGAACTTGCTCTGCTGGCAACTTCCACTGCGTCTTTCGTCATCCTAACACCTGTTCCAAGTCTGTGCCTTTCATCAGCAAAGGTCTTTGGAGGGGGAGTCCCAGGAGGTAAATACCTGGAATGTGCTGGGAACACCTAATCCTGGTTTTGCCCTTTGCTGCAGGAGAGGAGGAGCAGGGCAGGTGAGGCAGGGCTGCAGGCACTGACTTGCTTGCTGACCTGCTCTCCAGCACCACTTTTTCCCTGGCATCCACAGGGAGATTTCTGTCAGGCTGAGGCCAGCACACTGTGTTGGGAGAGGGCTGAGAGAGCCACAGTAAGGTCGCAGGTATGCCAAGAGTTCAGTATGGCTACCTGGTGCTGACTTGCTTCCTGAGCTGTTCAGCAGCAGCACTTGGCCACTGCATCAGGACAGGAGCCTCTTGCCTTGACCCCACTGAAAATCATCTGCAGGGACCATGCCTGTGCCCATGTCCATCCAGACCAGAGCCTGTGCATGGTGTTTTTTTTCCCCTTCTCTCTTGCAAGGTGAAGTGTTCTCTGCCAAACCTCTGGAGTCCTGTCAGCAGTCATGTCCCTGCCATCACCATTTGATATCTCTGATCAAGCACTCAGGAGCCACAGGTTGCTGTCTTTGGCTGAAGGCTGCTCTCAGCTGGTACTCAGCAGGATGGGAAGAGGCATGGAAACAGAGGGAGCTGAGACCTGCCAGTGTTCCTGAGCTCCTGGAAGACAGCAAGGAGTTTCTGTGCAGCAGCACCAGGCTGGGGCTGATACAGCCCAGTGGGATGCAAATGGCTTCATAGGGTGACCAGAGAGACCACCTGCCCCAAGCCTAGCAGGGACACCAGGACCAACTCAGCTTTTTCAGGTGGCTATTTCCATTCCCTACCCAGCTCCCTGCCAAGCGTGGATTGTTTTGGGTAGGAAAGGATGGATTCCTTCTTTACTTCCAAAGCCAAAGGTTGTTTTCTTTTGCATGCCTTTGTTTTTGTTTTTCTGGATATGGAAAGTTCCCAGCATTTGTCTGCCTTGGAGACCAGGCAGGGAAGTGAAAGTAAACACTGTGCTCAGCTGAGAGCAGAGAGGCTGCAGGAGATGGAAATTTTAAGCACAAACTAACCCCAAGCACTTTTCCACATCTTGGACTGGCCCTTGGCTGAGCCTTTTGCAATGACCACGTGTCTTCATGCCTTGTCTTGTTCCTCATTCCCAGCTCCCTGTTTCCCATTAGCTGCAGAAATCCCAGCCCAAACCAGAGCTGTCTCAGCCTGGCCTGGCCCAATGTGACCTGCACATGGGAGCAGAAAGCTGACTGTACCCTCAGGGGGATTGAGCCACTCTCCACTCCAGACCCTGCACCTCAGTCTGCTCCAGGGGACAATCTCCAAACTCATCCTGGTCCTTCAATCTCTGCCCTGTTTTACTACCTTATGAGCACTTCTTAACACAAGGACCAGCTAAAACATCCTCTCAGCTTTCCTAATCCCCTCAACAGTTCCTAGGCTTGCACTGATCCTCATCTGCTTCTCCTCTCCTCCCACCTTTGGTGAACAAGTGCTGGTGTGGTCAGGGGAAACATCCAGAGATACTAAGCACCTTCATGACATTAGTGCCTTCA
Organism: Bucco capensis; assembly: GCA_013396975.1. NCBI lineage: Eukaryota > Metazoa > Chordata > Aves > Piciformes > Bucconidae > Bucco > Bucco capensis. The sequence continues at coordinate 1,122,504 of VWZO01002975.1, read as the reverse complement.
GAATGCATCCTGAAGTGCCTCTGCCCAAATTTTATAAAGATCAAGGCTCAGTAAAACTCTCGGGTGTCTATTTTGTCCATTGAGACACCAAGGATCCTGGATCCCTTTAATGCAATGGAGAGAGCAACTACCCTACAGCAAAAAGCTCCTGGAGGAGCTGGGACATGGGCAGATGGTAGCAGGAGCTGCTTGACTGTGTGGTCTTAATAAGAAGTCCACTTGTTGCATTTGAGCAAGGCAGGGTGCAGCATTCACCCCACTCCCCTGAGGTCTTCCACTCATCCCCCTGGGGTGTTTCCCTGGCCAGGATCTCTTTAACTGATTTCCTGCTTTCACTCAGGCTGCCTCGAGGGTCCTCTTGATGCTGCACATGAAGTCTGGAATATAACCCTTTCCTCTCTGGGGAGGGGGAAAAGATCTTTGGTGCTTCCCCTGTTTCCCCAGCAGGTACCTGCTGGGAGCATGAGGATTCCCTGGGAAAAGGAACAAGGTTAGCAAGACAAATCAAAATGGTACAAATGCAAACAGAGTGGACTGCAGAGGCAGATGCCTCTTCCATGCACCAGAGAGGAGGAGCAGAGCAGGTGAGACAGGGCTGCAGGCACTGACTTGCTTGCTGACCTGCTCACCAGCACCACTTTTTCCCTGGCATCCACAGGGAGATTTCTGTCAGGCTGAGGCCAGCACACTGTGTTGGGAGAGGGCTGAGAGAGCCACAGTAAGGTCGCAGGTATGCCAAGAGTTCAGTATGGCTACCTGGTGCTGACTTGCTTCCTGACCTGCTCAGCAGCAGCACTTGGCCACTGCAGCCAACTATTTCACAAATAGTGGCAGTCTTAGGTGGGAAACACGATGACGACCAGCCCCAAACCAGCCTGCTGCAAACTGATGGGCCCTCCAGCCCCATGGAGAACCATCCAGCAGCCTCCAAGCCCCTCCATGAGGAGGACTCTTCCTTGCACACTGCATCTGTGCCCTCCTCAGGCTCTGCAGGGCCCCTTCACTCCAGAGGCAGCAAGCCAGGCACAGCACAGCAGTGGGTGCCAGCCCCGGGGAGCTCTGTGCCTGCGGCAGCTACAGCTCAGGCTCACTGCTCCACAGCCCCGGATAATTATAGCTCAGCTGTTTATATACCCTCAGCCCCGGGCACAGGAAGGAAGGCTGGAGGACTCGCTCCACGTAACAGGGCTCCCCACCCCTTTCCCACTTCCCCCTCCCACCTGCACCCCGCGGGTGAGTGCGGCACTTGTGACAAGACACCACAACACAGCCTTGTTTTTCAAAGCTGCTTACAGCCCGCAATTTCCCCTTTCTGCCTCAGACTGGGGCTGGAAGTGCCATCCATGGGACCCTGCTCCAGGCTCTCCACTGCTGCTCAGCTCCAGGCATGGCTTCCCCCTCTCTGTAGCATTTGCAGTCAGCTCCTGCATCCCTCAAGTTGGGAACTGCTTGGTCTTACAGTTTATCTAGGGACATAGAGGCTTGTCCCTGCCCCCTGCATGGCTGAACCACCATGAATCCTCCCTGGGCCGAGGGCTCCAGCAGCTTGCACCCATCTCTGGAGCCATGAGTTGCACTGAAGCACCCAGGGATGATGGGTCAGCCTAGTCCTTCTTCACACTGCTGGGCCACAGCATTTCTGTGCCAGTCCTTTCACCTTGCCCTTGCACCCCGACACATGGCATAGGCATGGCAATCCGGTGCTGGGTGCTCCTGGCCAAGCAGGACAGAGCAGAGTGCAAGGGAACCCTTCCCAAGCTGTGGAGGTTGTCCATCTCCACAGGGACAAATGACCATCAGCTATCGCCAGAGAGGGACACCTGGGAAGCTGTCCTGTGGCAGGTGACATTTATGTGGCACGGGAAGGGAGTGCACAGCCATGTTGGAGGACAGGGGAGTGGAGTCCCTTGCCCATCTCACAGAGAGCAGCAGCAGGCAATGATCCAGGAGGGTCTGTTTGGTTGTGGGCAGGGGAATGGGACAGGCTGTGCCTGCCCTGTGCTGAGAGGCTGGGCTGGCCAGCTGTGGCTGAGCCAGAGCCTTCTGGGTTTGTTTGGGCTGTTAGATAACTTCGAAAGCAGAAGCTGGAAGGGCTGGCAGCTGAACAGTTTGTTCTTTCCGACTTCCACACACTGCTGCCTCAAACCACAATGCCTTGCAGGGCCCAGCAGAGAGATGCTTCAACCACAGCCCAGCTGTGCTGGCTCAGACAGCAGCCCCATCCTCCAGTCCCCGTCCCACAGCGTGCTGCCAAACCCCCTCCAGCACATCTGCCTTGGCAGCCCTGCACAGAGCTCTGCCTTCCTCTCCCTCTGCCATCCTTGCTGCCAGAGAAGGGACCAGAGGAGCGGGAATGTTTTCTGTAGGGGTCTCAGTCCTTTCAGCCCAGGCCTGGCAGCACCATGAGGGGCTGCTGCCACCTCCTGGACACACTCCTGGCCCCACGCCGGGCACCTCTATGGGCAGGGCTGCACCCAGGCTGGCAGAGCTGCCCCTGGGCTGCACCCTGTACCCAGCCACTGCTGGCTGCACAGGGAAGGAGCAAGGGTTAAATCCTGCTGTGCATCCTCTGCCCTCCCCCTCCATAGCCCTTATCTGCCCTACACGTAGCTGCTGAGAACTGAGAACAAGGGAGGGCAGCAAGGCCACGGCCAGCCGTGTGCCAGGGAGCATGCCAGCATGGCTTTGACAAAGGGCAGAGATGGGAAGCAGGTCTGGATTACCTTTGGGCAGCCTGTGGCTCTCCAGAGGAGATGCTGCAGGGCTCTGGTGTCACTCACTCAGGGACCACAAGAGTCCACACTGCACCTGAGCCCAGAGGGGGTGTCACTCCCCAGTGTCCTAGACTCCAGGAGGTGAGGACTTGAGACATGTCAAGCACTCTGACACGAGGGGAAAATAAGCAATGCTGAGAGACCCCTCCAAGGCTGCTCTGCTCCTTCACACACAGCTGAAGTGAATGCAATGGCAGCACTGGGAGCAGAGCTGCCTGACCACACAGGCTGGGCACTCAGGTCTGAAACAGGGCTGGGACCCGCAGCTCCAACATCGCCCTGGTGGCACAAAGACCACCCCACAAAGGGGACAACCCCTCCTTGATTGAAAGGGTCTTTTTCCACAGCTGGGTATCAACAACCCTTACTGGGTTGCGTGAAATCTCCTTTTGGCTGCCAGAGCATCTCAGCCATTGACACAGAGTCCCAGTTCTCAGCAGCAACTGGGAGCTTCCAAGCAACTGCCAGGATAAAGGCAAGGTTGGGCCAAGCCTGAATTGCTACCACAGGTCACTGGAGAGGAAACCTTCCCAGCCTGAGACTGAGGAGCAGGTGAGGAGCAGAGCATGCTGCAGCCCTGTCTGGGAGCTGGAGAGAGTGGGGTGGAGAAGGAAAGCAGTGACATGTCACTGATGCTCTAGAAGAAGAGAGAGGCCTGAGGGAAGCTGAGCAGGAGAGAGGACAAGAGGAATGGAGCAGAAGCCAAGTGGACATGGAGATGAAGATGCCACAGACTTGTTCAGGCTGTGGCTTGCTCATCTGAGGACACAAGCAATGCTGGGCTGGCCACCCTACCACAGCCCTCCCCAGCTTCACCTACTGTGGTCATTAATTTTCATTAATGACCTGGACGTGGGTATGGAGTGCATCCTCAGCAAATTTGCAGATGACACCAAGCTGATGGGTGTGGTTGACACGCCAGGAGGCCGAGATGCCATTCAGAGGGACCTGGACAGGCTTGAGAAGTGGGCCCAAGAAAACAAAATGAAGTTTAACAAGTCTAAATGTAAGGTCCTGCATCTGGGCAGGAGAAATCCCAGATACCAGTATAGATTGGGTGAGGAACTCATTGATCATAGCCAGGAAGAGAAGGACTTGGGGGTCATGGTGGATGAAAAGATGGATATGAGTCGGCAATGTGTACTTGCGGCTCAGAGAGCCAATCGCATCCTGGGCTGCATTAGGAGAGGTGTGGCCAGCAGATCGAGGGAGGTAATTCTGCCTCTCTACTCTGCCCTGGTGAGGCCCCACCTGGAGTATTGTGTCCAGTTTTGGGGTCCTCAGCATAGAAAGGATGTGGAGCTGCTGGAGAGAGTCCAGAGGAGGGCCACAAAAATGATTACGGGATTGGAAGACCTCCCCTATGAGGATAGGCTGAGAGAGTTGGGGTTGTTCAGCCTAGAGAAGAGAAGGCTTCGAGGGGATCTGATAGCAGTCTTTCAGTACCTAAAGGGAGATTATAGGACAGAGGGACAGAGAATCTTTAGGAGATCAGAGTGTGATAGGACCAGGGGGAATGGTTTTAAGTTGAAGGAGGGGAGGTTTAGACTGGAGATTGGGAGGTGGTTTTTTACCAGGAGAGTGATTAAGCACTGGAACAGGTTGCCCAGAAAGGTTGTGGCTGCCCCATCCCTGGCAGTGTTCAAGGCCAGGCTGGATGTGGCACTGGGCAACATGGTCTAGTGTTTTGGCATCCCTGCTTGTGGCAGGGGGGTTGGAACTAGATGATCTTTGAGGTCCCTTCCAACCTGGCCATTCTATGATTCTATGATTCTATGGTCACACCATGTGCTGTGGTGGCCAGCAAGCTGCAGGAGGCTGGGGGTGCCACAGCATGACCAAGCATCATGCCTTGACTCAGGCCACAGTCACCATGCACGAGGCAGAGCAGGGAAGGCCCAAGCAGGAGGTACCCAAGGGCAGCCAGGATGCTCACCCCACAGCACTCAACCAACCACATCGGGAGCTTATAGCCTGGCCAGAGCAGCCCTGTTAGTCGTGGGAAAATGGTTTGGTCTGGCAAACCCTTTTCCTTCCTCTGGTGCCCACTGACCTGTGAAACCACCCTAAAAAGATGTCCTAAAAAACACCTCAGGGCTGGCACAACACCTGCTCTCCACATCCAGCTCAGGAACCACCATGCTCCAGCAGCACACCTTCCTGCTGCCACCAACCTCCCTTGGAGTAGGGACTGGGGGGAACCCCAGGGGCTGCCCAAGGAAATTCCATGGATTTCTCAGGCAATATAGGGAATGCGTGGGACACATCCCAGCAGGGTTTTAAAGGTGAGGACAGACTCTGTGGCAGCCACTGTGGTTTGTCTTCAACTAGGACAGGGTGTCCTGGGGAGCTGCACAACCTCAGCGGCTCCACACCAAGCACGCTGGAGAACAGGCAAGATCAGAGACAGCAGAAAGCTACGGGCTCATGAGCTTTCATGTGGTCTCAGGGCAGACTTGTTTTCAACCTGCCAAGACAAGGGCATGTTCAGGCTTCAGCTCTGGGGACAAGCCCAGGGTGCAGCTCTGCTTTACATTCCCCATGCCAGCAGCTCAACCTCCACCCGCTCTCGCATCTTCCTGGCCCAGCGCGGCAGAAACCGCGTGATGCTATCTGCTCGCTCGTGACTTCCATCAGCTCCTCAGGAGCCCCTGGCACGGAGACAAGAGGAACAGGCCAGATGCTGAACTGGCATAAGACAGGAATGAAAACCCAGCCTGCAGGATTTAAAAGTGGTGAGGTTAGTCTCCTGAGGAGCCCGTTTCTCCAGCCTCAAGTCCCCTTGCTCCCAGCCACAAGTCTCCTCCAAAGAGGAAGCTGAGATGCAGAGTGTTCTGGCTGTCCTGGCTGCAGGAAGGCAGAGCTGCCCACACTGCTGCCTCAGGCGTCAGGAAGAGCTCCCCATAAGCAGGGTGTTCCCAATGTGTAGTAGTGCCCCTGAGGGACACAGCTGCCATCATGCCTGGGTTGAGGATCAGAGCCCAGGGTATTTATTCACTGCTTTGCACGGTGTACTGCTCCCTGGGAGGAGCAAAGCCACAGCACAGAGGGGGAGATAAGAGATAAGGCACTGCTGCTGCAGCAGGGCTCACTGAGAGCCTCCTCCACTTGAGGTCAAGCAGAGGAGAGACTCCAGACATTAGGATCACTTGGCTTGGCTGCTTTCCATGGCAGGGAGGGCCTGGCAAAGCTCTTGTCCACCTTAACCAGGCTGTCCCTAGCCCAGGGACCTGGGCTCCTGTAAAGAAGCTTTTCTATAACTCCACTTTTCTCTAACTCTCCAGTGCCTTCCAAGGAAAAGCCACAGCCTCCAGAAGCCTGCTGGCTGTGAAGGGGCTGCAAGGGTCTGGTTCCCCTATATGCTATGAAAAGATGCCTATTCATGCAAATAAACCTTGTGAGGCAGCACTGGATCCTCTGGGTTAGACACAAGGCTCTGTAGCAGTGATCAGGCTGTTCCAGTTATTTCCTACATGAGCAGCCTGCAAGCCACCCCATGGGAAGAGGGCATGCATAGCCTGGCTCCCTCACTCTGGTGGTTTCTCCTAGGCTTCCCCAGCCACATCCCTGCTCTCCACACCAGAAGCCACTGGAAACCCAACAGCTTATGTTCAGCAGTAGCAGCTGTACCTGAAGCATCAAGAATGACCCCATCCTGCTGCTCTCCACAGGGGAACGACTCCCCAGGGCACAGGCAGCTGTCCTCGCAGCAATGGAGAGTGTCCAGCTGACAGTGGGACAGTCCCCGTGCCCCTGTGCTCCCTGGGTGGGCCGCAGCGGGTGCGGTATTGGGATGGGATGCGGGAGCACGGTTCCCACGAGCGTGGTCTGCCGTGGCAGGCTGCCTGCAAGGAGCTGGGAACTGGTGGCTGGGCTGGCTCCCTGTGAGCGGATGTTATTCTTAGCTCCCAGTTCCTCTCTCATGTTTGCCAGGCAGCGACTGGTTCTGCTGTTTGCTGGGCGATAAACAGCTCTAGGGTTTTTCCCCCCCCTCCACTATTTCTAGTCTATGTTTAGGCTTTTCACTGCAGACACTTTCAAGGGGCTGGAGCAGGTGGCTTGCTTTGAGTGCCCAGAGGAAGAGGAGAGGTGTGCAGGGCAGGAGGTGCCGGGAAGGAGAAGGGCTTCCTGAATCAGACAGGAATGTGCCCTGGAGCACCAGCTGCCCTGTGTTGCGTGCAAGAGCAAGCTCCTCTGCTCACATGCAGCCACAACATGGGTAAGTTGGCCTTCCCCAGACAGAGACGTGATGGCCATGTCTTCCCAACCATGCCAGCAACAGCCTTCACCTCTCCAAAGCCCAATCAGGGAGATCCTCCATATGGTACCAGCAGGGCTAGGGGTTCTCTACTGCTCCTGCTGCAGCCCAGGGCAAGGTGGGGGTGTGGAGGCACAGGGAGGGACAACTGTTCGAGGGAAGTTGATGGGACAGGACCCGGGGAGATGTACAGAACTTAGGATGGCCAGAGAGGTTCAAACATAGCTGTAGCAGCATAGGAACTGCCAGATGGGGCTGTCAGAACTGGTGTCACATGCAGTCTTGAGATAAGGACCAGTTCCCATGGGACCCTAAGCAGGAGAGAAGAGTGTGAGGGTCAAGGTGCCCACCAGTGCTGTGGAATAACAGTGTCACGACCAGAGCCTCTCCACTGAGAGTGCTGATGGGGATAATGCTGCCCTGTTGCCAAAAGAGAGGAAACAACATGTAACAGCACATCCCAGACCCCTTGCCATGGCTGTCTTCAGGAGAACGAAGCAGTCTTTGAGAAGCAAAGAAAGAACCAGCCTGTGTCTTCATCAGTCAGTTGGAAGTTCAGCTTGAGCCTGGGGTCCTCTGACTGCAACACCCCAAACCAGGCTGTTTCATCCTGGTGGGACTAGGTCAGGACTCTTTTCCTGGGGCAGGAGGAGGTGGTGGCACTGTGTGTGGCTCTGCTTTTTCCCCTGGAAAAGTGCAAAACCGTGAGCTTCGTTGCAGCTCCCAGAAGCTCAGAAAAAGCCAGAAGCTGCTGCAGGAGAGGCTCCTACCTTGGCCCTCGGCCAGCTCGAACCTTCCAGGCTGTTACACAGTGCTGGAGCTCCAGCACCACTGCTCAGCCAGGGCACTGCAAACCCTCCCGCGTCACAAGACCCAAACAGTCCTGGCCAGCTGGGTCCAGCAGCTAGGCTGTTGGGTTTTTTTTTCCCTTTATCAGGATCTTGCTGTGATCTCAGTGAGTGGGTCATGTTTGTGCAGTGGTTTGTAAATGCAAATTGTTATGTAAGTGCTCAGGGTTACTCCAGAGCTTGTCTGGTCGAGCCTCCTCTCCTGCGCATGTGCAGCATGGGCAGCAGCCCTGCACATCCCTGGGAGCTTCATTACTCTCCTAGCTTGTTATTGAGGGGCACAGTGTGTGCATGAGCCTCTGCAGCAGCACCCATCCAGAGGTGCAGAGGGCTGGGCACGGGGGTTGTGCCGAGGGGTTGCCACCCCCACACACACTCCAGCAGCAGCCTTTACCCTCTGCTTGCCCCTGACAGGGCTGCTGGTGCTGCTGCCAAGAACTCCTGCGCTTGCTCCAGTAACCCAGCTCCTGAAGGTCGCTGGCTGGAGGCTGGGCTCACGTCCCAGCTGCCTGTTTTTATTGATTGTCTTTATCACCACTCAGAGAGAACACCATGTCCCAAGTATCTGGGGGCAGGACAGGGCTTGCTGCCTCTTCTTCTGCCTTTTATCCAAGCTCTGTCTCTCCCCAGTGGAGAATGTGCTGGCTCCCAGTGCCCCACTGCCTGTCCTCGCCTCTGCCTGCATGCGCAAGCCACAACGCCAGAGCTGGGGCCAAGAGCACAAAGTGGCCTCTCCCCTGTTCCTAGCCACCTGTTGCTGTGAGCAAACCACACATTCTCCTTTCCTCTTGTCCGCTCTCCATCCAAAGACCAAGTTCTGGGCACAGCATCAGGCCCCAGCACATGCCCCTTCCAGGGAGTACTCCCAATGGGATCCTCAGCAGGTGCATTCCATCACCCCACCACTGGCTTGGCAAGGGTCTAACTCCCAGCCTGCCCTGATCCAACACCCATCAGCCTGGAGCCTTCAGGGACTCAGGAAGGGATGGGGGAACCTGACCCTCGACCAGTGTCAGAGCACTGGTGGCAAGTCACTTGAACTTGTGACAGAGCAAGTGTCAGAGCTGTTCCATCACAGCAGTGCCCAGCTGGGCTGGCACATCCATCAACATGGTGCAGGGGGAACAGCTGGTGGGACGTGGCAGGAGCAACCCTGGGCTGTGAGCAGCTGTGACACTGGCTAGATCCTGTAACTACAACAGCCACTTGACAGTGCAACCCTGGAAAGGGAAGGAAGGGAATAGTAAGAGAGAATGCCTCTCACTGGCTTAGGGGTCACCCAAGGAAGGAAGGAAGGAAGGAAAAGGAAGGGAAAGCAGAGTCCTAGGGCCCTCATCACCAGCATCCTGTCCACAACAGGAGACCTGTGATCCCACTCACTTCTCTCCAGGCTTTGGCTGACATTTGGTTCCTTTGATGAAGGAGGAACTCAAGCTATGCCTTTCCCAGGCAGGTCCCTGCGGGAGCCATGAGTCTCAGAGGAAACCTCTGGCCCTAACCAAGCAGCTCTACAGCTCCTGCTGCTCTAGGGCTCGCTGCTGTTGGATGCACGGAGAACCCCAGCCGTCCTGGGTTCATGTGCATCCTGATGCTGGTGACTTCCCACAGGAGGCTGAGGAGAAGGTGGCCTTTGGAAAGGATCACGTTGTGCTGAAGAGCAGCTGCTGGTTTACAAGTGTTGCCCCAAATACTTGGATTTTCTAGCTGCCCAGGCAGCTGCAGATGCCATGCCTGCTCGTGGCTATCAGCAGGGGCACGCAGGCTTTTCAAATGCCCTTTATACTCCTCCTTCATCACCCTCAGTTTATGGGGAGCTTTATAAGCATCTGTTGAGATCACAATGGGATCCTGGGCAGGCACAGTGAGATGCAGCTCCAAGATGTTTGCTGGTCGAATAGAATCTGGCTTTAGCATGCTAACTACCACAAATCAGCCAGTGTGTGGTGGAGCTCATGGAGCTCACCCTTTGCACACTGCAAACCTGCTGCTCTTTGAGGTGTTTCCAATATGCCAGAAGACATAGCAAGGCAGAGCTGATCCAAGAGCCTGGAGGACCCTGGCAAGGGTCACTCAGAGCCCCCAAGATGGATGCAAACAGGACCAGCATCACTGCAAAGCAAGTCCTTGGACTGGGACCAGACCATCACAGGGATCACAGCAGCTTGGCCCGCACACTTGGAAATGAAAAGCTAATGGGAAAGATCATTGCTAAGACACAAGAACAGCCTCATGAGGAGATGGGGTGGTCAGGTCTCCATGGGGATACTGGCAGCCTAGCCCAGCCCTGTAGGGTGCCACCATGCTCCAGATGACCCAACCAGCCCTTGTCTTGACCTGTGCCTAGGACAGTCTTTTCATGGCAGGGCTAATAGGGCCAGGGAAGGGCCATTGAGACACCAGCAAGTAAGTCTTTGCCTTGCTGGTGACAGTCCCCCAGCAGGGTCAGAGGCACTTGCTGGAGAGGAGTGGAAAATTCCTCTCACCACGTGGGCACTCCCTGCAGCCTGAGCACATCAGCTGTTGTCTTGCAGGACTTGGCATGCCCAGGAGTGTTTATCAACACTGTTTCGCAAGGGCCATGGCACAGCTTGGCAGGGGCATGCCAGCCACTTGGGCAACTGGCTGTGCTGAGAGCCAGTGCTCTTGGGAAACAGTCCTGCAGCCTGCCCTGGCCACAGTACCAGGAGTCCAGTGTGGGGCTGTCATCATCAAAATGGCCATCAGCACCTGATGGCTATCAGCATGTTTTACTCCTCTCTGGCCTCTGAATTCAAGGCACCAAGCTCTGAGTGTTGCTGCTGGTCCTATCTCAGTCCACAGATCCTTCTCCCTGCTCCTCACAGGGCTGGGTAACACACAGAGCTGGTTTCTCTTCTTCAGTACCCATCACCCAACTACCAGCCACAGGACTGAGGGTTTAGCACCAAACCCATCAGTTTCCCTTCCAGCCTCCCTACCCATCCCTAATTTCATTATTAGGCTGTCAAACTCTGCAAACTGGGATGCTCCATCTCATGCCACTCTCCCAGCATGTCTTTAGCATGGACATCAACACAGGATAGTGCTGGTATCCAAAGCACTGCTCAACTGTCACGTCCACGGAGGAAATCCCAGCTCCAGTAGCCATCCCTGAGTCACATCTGCATCCAGAGCTCTCCATAAACCTCCTAACACCTCTCCTTGGTTTTGGTTTCACCTGGTAAGGTTGTAAATGACCTCAACATGCTGGTGTCCCCCTGCTCCTTCCCCATACAGGGAATGGGTGGGGGACAGTTACCCCACTCCTTCTGAGAGGTCTGGAGATATCAGCAGGAGCAACAGCATGGATATGATGATGGCACATCTGGCTGAGGGCTGGGGGCTGCATGCTACTTGAGAGATGACACAGTCCAGCAGGACCAGCCTGTCTCCAGTTAACTTCAAATGTGCAGAACTCTCAAAAACCATTCCCTCAGGCAGGGAAGGAATTGGGCACATCCTGGATGATGTGGCTGGGCAGGACAGGGGACATGGAAATGCAAGCAGGCCAGCCCTGGAAAGCAGTGTTAGCCCTGCCATTGCCCTGGCTGGTGCTGGAGACAGCCCACCTGCCCCATGGTGTTGCACATGGTCATGACCAAGTGCGTGGGCCCCAGGGAGGTGTTGAGAAGGCACACCAGGAGCAGTGTTCTGCACTGCTGGAGACATTCTGGAGCCCAGGAAGTTTTTTAGCTGTTCCTGAAATCTCAAGAGGCATCCTAAGCTCAAGTGGGAAAGGAGTTGCAGGTTTGTGGGGTGGGTGTTAATCTCTCTGGGGTAAAGAAGCAAAGTATGCACCCCTCCAGCTCCTCAAAGGGGCCAGCAGCTCCCCTTGGCAGCAGTCTTCTCCAGCAGCCAAGGCCCCTCAGAGCTGAGCTGGGGCTGCAGGGACTGTGGTAGGCATTCCTGGAGTGGGGACCATCCAGAGAAGGCCAGCAGGCTTCTAAAGTCAGCATCACACAGACCCTTCCCCAAATGTCCTGGCAGCTGGGGCTCGTGCCCTGGCGCAGCTGGAGCTGCAATGGAGAGGAGGATTGGTGCAAGCAGCCAAGATGTTCATTGGACTGGGGGCATGCATAAACATTTTGTATAATCAAGGACTCTGGGCGAACACAGTGTTCTCTGGATCTGTGCAGCAGGAACAGCTGCAGCCCTTCAGGACAGGGAACAGGGACTGGAATGGCAGTGGCAGAGCGACCTCCCGTGGCAGGGTCCCAGTCCTGGTCCTGGGGTGCTCAGCACCATTGCTGTGATGGCAGTGGGAACAGGGAGCCTGAAAGCACTGTCCTCCCCACCCCACAGCTCTGCAGGAGAAGACAAGGACATGGGGATCCAAGGCAGGAGATGCCTCTTTCTGAGGGCTGTTAGCAGAAGTTAAACAAATAATGTAGTGAATAAATCAAATATTGCCTTGTCTCAGTTGTGGCTTGCTCCAGTTTTTATTTCCAAGAAGAAAAGCAGCCTGGTGCATGCCACCATGCCCAGCTGCTGCTCATCTCCTCCTGGGCACAGCTCCCAGCAAGCGCTGTGGGGAGCTAAGCAGGCAGACACAGGCCACATTTCTGCAGAGAGAGGGAGGGAGATGAAGCTGAAACTCAGCTCCTGCCCCTTCAGACCAGGGTCTCAGGAGAAAAAAAGCCACTCTGTATCTCCAACTGGAATTGGAAATGGTGTCCCTGTGCCCAGACGTCCAGCAGCCCCAGCCCCAATGCCAGCCAAAGCCAGGGCTTCCCTACCTGCAAACCAGGGGACTGCACCACCCCCACCAGCACCTGGCAAGGGTTCAGTGGTAGCCAGACCTGCTGAGAGCACTCCCATAAAGCAGAGGGTGTTGTCTACCTCATGATAGACAGCAGGGCAAGTATGGGCACCTGCTCATGCCTGCACCATCAGCACAGGGGTCTGCTTCCCAAACAGCTCGGGGAGCATACGGACCATGAGATGTCCCTGAGGCTGCCTCATGCTGGAGCTCAGGTCTATCTGTGCTCTGCACAGGTCAAGTCCAAGTGCAGAGATAGAAGTCCAAGCCCAGTGGCCTTTCCCATGAGGAGAGAGCTCTCCAGCCATTGCATCTGCAGAAGCTGGTTAAGTTTCTCCAGGTGCTCCTCCATGCACCCAGGGAGCTCGAGTGCTATCCTGCACAGCCCAGGGGCCTCTTGATTCCCCCTGTGTGCACTAGGGAATTCCAGTGCTTCCCCATGTAAAGCCAGGGCTTGCAATCGCTGCTTGAGGGCAGGGCAGGGAAGGGCAGGGCAAGGTCAGAGACCTTTCTCTGCACACCCGAGGTGTCACAACACGGGTGTCACACCAGCCTGGCTCCTGCCCAGCTCCCACGGAGCCAGCTCGTAGAAACGTAGAGTACAGCATCCCTCAGTGGTAGATCTGGCTAAAAGCAGGCTCGGAGGATCTGCCTTTATATTTGGAGCTTTTATTCTCTGGGATCAGCTGGGAATTAAGCACCTGAGTTGTTTTGTGGAAATCTGAACGTTCACATGTCCATTCCCTCTGCCCCTGCCCCGGCACTGTCCTACACAAAACCCAGTTTTCTTCTGGAACTTTAAGGGTAAGTTGTAAATGACTCATTTTGCAAAGGGAAGAATTGTGATGCCAGGCTCTTTTTTCTTCCTTTAATTTCCCTAGAAAGCATTTTTTCTACGTTGGGTAAAGGGCATGGCACAGCTTTGGTGAGGGCAGTGAAGCAGCCAGCACAAGGTACCGTGGATCAGTACATGCCTCTGCTCCCTGCCAGCCCCACACTCTGCTGCCCAGCCCCTTCTGTGGGTTCCCAGGCTGTTAGTGGTTGCCACACACACAACCACAGTGAGCAGAACTGCTCCCACTTTCGTATGCTCTTGATAATCTCTTGTGTTTTCTTAAGCGTTTGGTAATAATGAAAGGACTGGAGCAATGACAGGCATAAACATCAGGAGCATAAGACCCTGAATCATGTTGTTCTCCAACCAGCTGGTGCACCTGAGGACAGAGCTGTGGGACAGGTTTGGATGTGTGAGCTTCACTGCACATTTCCAACCTCCTTGCTCTTAGCTGCTTGTTTTTTAATCAGATTTGGAATTATCTGGCTACGTAGTGTGCATATGGGGTGATGTTGGCCTGTTTGGTTGGAGTGGTGTTGGCTTGTTTGGTTAGCTTTGGTCATTGAAAAGCAGTCAGCCATTTTCACCTTGGGCTTCCAGATCTCTGTGCTTTAATTTCTGGGGCACCTTGTGCCCCATTTTTTCCCTTTTCCATGGACATGTATCTCCACTGGGCTCCCATGAACTATGGTGGCAGCTCTTCTGGCTCAGCTCCCACGAACTCAGCAGCTTGACCTAATGAGTAGCAGCAGGAGCTGCTATCCGGGGCAGCGCTGGTGTGTGGGCGGTTAGCAGGGATTGGGGAGCTCCTGCCAAGTATGCAGCAGCTGATCTGGGATGGATTTCAAAGCTCTGTTCTTAAAAGTTGGAAGACAAAGATTATGGGAGACACTTCCCAGGGCAAACAATGCCAAAGCTGCAGTGCTTATGGAGGACCTTTGCTGAAGTTTTGGAGCAGCAGAAGAAACAGAGCCACAACAGAAGTGGGCTTGCTCAAAACTCTCTGTGCCAACACTTGGACAGGACTTAAGGGGGAAAAAATGGCAAATCCACCAACCCACCAGAAGGTTGAGGGGAAAATGACAAAAGCAGGACTGAGGTCACATTTAGGATGGATTTTCTCTCCCTGCCTTCTTCCAGAGGACACATTTTACCATTCTAACTCTGGAAGAAACCCACAGGACAGCTGACTTCCCCAGGCCACTCCTCAGCTTTGAGAAGGCCTTTTCATCCCCAGCTCCAGATCTGGAAACCAAAGATGAACCTCTAAGGCAGCCAGGAGGTTTCACAAGCTAGGTCTGAAAAAGTGCTGACTTACAGTTCCTTCCAGCCAGGTGACTTCAGGGCTCTGTTCAGCCATGACTGCACAGAGATGTGAGGAAAGGTGAAGGCACAGACAGACCTCTCCAACCCGTACCTGCCGCAGTTGGAGGTGTGTGAGTGATTAGATAAGCATGGGGGAAAAGGCAAAGGTGACATCAGGGTCCTGATAAGGCTACAGATGTTCCAGCCATGTCACGGAAATGGAAAAACCAACTTTTAACCCTTGTTGCACTGTCAGCCACATTCTCCAGCCTGCCCAAGGAAGCACCATGTGGCACAGCTCATTCCTGACCTGGATAGTGCATGTAGCCAGGGCAGAGTGGCCAAGGAAGAGAAGAAAGAGGGCAAATAAAACAAACCAGCAGGCACAACAAACATTCCCCCGTCCTTGTGGGAATTCGGGACTCCCCTACATTTGCTGCTGAAGGGACCTTTCCAAGCCCTGTGGAGATTTCTGGTGACCAATCCCACCAGAGGATGGAGGAGCTTTTCCTGGGGCAAAGGAAACTCACCCCGAGCGGGGAAAGTGGCTTTCCCATTCCTTCTCTCCTCCCCCCTCCTCTCCTCCACTTGCATTAGGCAGGAAAAATAAGGTCTCTCTGATAAGAGTTTGTAAAAAAAGAACTTTTATCAAGTTGACTTTCCTGTTATGTTCAGGTTAGGTTTTTATGGGGTGATAAAACCCAGTACCTTCTCAGAGTGTGCTGGCTGCAGATTATTTTTATAAACGCTGACTTGTTGACTTTGCAGCCATAAAAGATTTTCCCAAGAAACAAATCCCCTCATCCTTCTTGCTTTTCACTGATAATTTAATTGCCAACTGGGTCAAAGGAAAGAGATGTAAAAGAGGCTAACTCAGATGCTCCTTAAACACTTGCTCTAGAAGACTTTATTTCTTTCCCTAGCATCACCTAACCTTGTAACTTTTGTCTTGAGAGGTGAGGATTAACCAGTGCTCGTCCAGTTCCTGTAATCAAGCAACCGAAAATTCTCAGTTTGTTTGGAAATAAGGATGTTAACAGCTGTATTTTATGAGGGGAAAAGCTTGAGAATGAAGCTTAGTGTTTAAAATGCAACGGAACGGTGTAATTAGACAGCAGCTTTAAGCCTATTAGCGTTAAGGTCCTGTAGGTAGAGCGTTTGTTTGGATCTAGACCCTACGGACAGGCCTTCAGACACGGACGGGCAACCTCCGCGGGAAGCAGAAACACCTCTCCCTCAGCCCCAGCGTGGGACGCTCCACAAACAGCCCCGAGGCCTTGCGGATGCGCTCATGGAAGTTGCGGTTCAGCCCTAGCCCTTGAGGCTTCTTCCACCCCTCGCCCAAGGCAGCTCTCGGTGAGAGCCCATCACAGAATGGACGCTGCCCTGGGCACGCGTTCGGGGTGCGGCCTTCCCTCACCGGCTGCTCATCATCTCCAGCCAGCCAGCCAGCGCCTCAGCCGCTCTGCTCACCCTGGATCTGCTGCCTTTGCCCCCAAGGCGGGAAGAGGCGAATCCCCACCGGCTACAACAGGGCGGCCCCAGCCGGGCGGCCTACGGCGGGCAGTGGGACGCGGTTCCGCGCCGTGAGGCCGAAGGTAGGCCTGGCTACGCGGAGCCAGGGCGGAGCGAGGCCGCTCCGGGGATATCCCCCCGCGCGGCGCAGGTGAGGCCGCGTGTCCCGGCTGCACCGAGCGGCAGGGCGGTTTCTATAGCGACGCGGGAGGTGCGGCGCGATGCCCTGCCGTCACTTCCGCCACTTCCGTCCCGTGGGCGCCTCCCCGGTGCCGGCGGCGCGGGGCAGAGCAGAGCGGACCGGAGCCGAGCCGAGCCATGGCGCTGTCGCGCGCGGAGCGCTGCCTTNTCCCGCCGCCGCGCCGCGAGCTCCTGCTGCTGCCCGCCCGGCGGCTGGCGGCGCGGCTGCGCGCGCGAGAGGTCAGGCACCGGCACCGGGAAAGGGGCAGAGGGCAGCGGGGAGCGGAGGGGGAGGGCACGAAGGCCGGGATCTGGGGTGCGCGGAGGTCGCTGCCCGAGCGTGCCGGCGAAGGGGTACCGGAATGCACCCCATCTCTTCAGCTGTCCTGGGGATACAGGGAGCGGCAGCAGGGCAGGGGCCGCGGCGTCGCGTGGAGGGTTCCGGTAGCAGGGGGCCATGCCGGTAAGGCGTACCGGGGCTGTCCGGTGTCCCGGCCCCTCGGAGGGCAGCCCAGCCGCCGTCTCCCCCATCTCACGGCAGTCTCTACCGCGTTCCGTGTTGTAGGTGACGTGTGTCGAGGTGGTGGAGGCTTACGTAGAGAGGATCAAGGAGGTCAATCCCCTCATCAATGCCGTCGTTAAGGACAGGTAAGCGGCGGGGAGAGGAGCCGGTTCGCTTGGCCAGGGGAAACCACAGGCTGGTTGACTCACTGCCATCACACTTCTCCGATCCCTGTTGCCGCCCCAGGCGAGGGGCTGCCTCACAGCAGAGGCAGAGCAGGGACCAGCTGCCTCCGCAGCAGCACTGAGACGGTGCCGGGATCTCCCACCAGTGCTGCTGGCAGTGGTTTGGCCAAGGGCGGAACCAAGCAGTTCCTGCACACCAGGAAGTCTTTTCTTCCATCACCAGCCCCAAGCATGTACTTGGTGCCTGCCCTCCCCACAGAGATCTCCTCAGTGATCCGTGCGAGTCCTGAGGGGATGGAGAGGAGCCCCATTGCTTCCCCTCCACCACTGCTTTGCAGGTTTGAGGAGGCCCTGCAGGAAGCCCGGCAGGTAGATCAGCTGCTTTCGGAGGCCCCTGACGATGACTACTTGGAGGAGAAGTTCCCCTTGTTAGGGGTTCCCATCACTGTCAAGGAGGCCTTTTCTCTGCACGGTGTGTATGCCCTCACTTCTCTCCACCTTCACAGGCTGTGACTTGCACCCTCTTGGCCACATGCTCACCAAGGTGGTGGGTGGCTCTGACAGGGTGCTTGGAAGGGAGCAGCTCCCCTCTCCCTGATCTGGGCCCATCTGTCTGTGGTCACTTTTATCATCCTAGCACTGCAGGCGTTGTGGTGCCTCAGGACATTAGCCCTTGCTGGGGACCCACATCTCACAGACACGGTCCCTATGACCAGCTCTATGATCATCTGACCCTAACACCTTCCTCCATCTGTCACACCGCAGGAATGCCCAACACATCTGGCTTGGTCAACCGCCGCAACGTGATTGCCACCTCGGATGCCACAGTGGTGTCCTGGCTGAAGCAGGCTGGTGCCATCCCACTGGGTGTCACCAACTGCAGTGAGCTGTGCATGTGGTTTGAGTCCAGCAACAAGGTCTATGGCCGGACCAACAACCCCTACGACCTGCAGAGGATTGTGGGTGGCAGCTCAGGTAAGCCCCAGCACAGTCCTGCAGGAGCAGCACGTTAAAATGCAGCAAGGAAAGAATTCCCAAGTCCTCTGCATGCTACTGTAACGTGTTGCTGGGCTCCTGCAGAGCTCATGGGCCACTTACCTGGGCGGTGCCATAGCCTGTTTGGAGAAGCAACTGCTTTGCACCTCCCAGATGCACTCTCCTCAGCTACCGCAGACATGGCTAAAGCCAAGGTGGCTCCCACCCTGCCATTGTGCAAAGGGAAGCGGCCACTGTGAGTTGCCTGCTTTGCTGGATGATCTGTACTACAAGCCCATGGTTTTTTCCTGTGTTTTCTCCCATGCAGGTGGGGAGGGTGGTGGCCTGGCAGCTGCCTGCTCAGTCATTGGCGTGGGCTCTGACATCGGTGGCAGCATCCGGATGCCTGCCTTCTTCAACGGAGTCTTCGGCCATAAGCCCACGACAGGTAGAGTGGATGCAGGGGTCTGCTCTGCTCCCCAGCAGAAGTGCCAGGAGGTGGAATGCAGGGTGTGGGAGGAACCAGTGCTTATCTCTGGTGGGATCGCTGCAAGGGCACAGGCAACTTCTTGCATGGGACCAGCCCACTGTGTGAGCACAACCTGGCTTTGGCAGTGGGAAGCTGTTTGGTGGCAGATTGCCCAGTGCATGGGAGGTGGGAGGTGTTTTGCCCCTGGTATTGCATCCTCAGTGTGGGATGTTTTCCCAAAGTCAGGATTTGTGGCTGTGTTGTTTTCCTGTCAGCTAGAGTCCTGACTGGGTGCTTTTTCTGCTCTCCCCACCCCATGCACCTTGCCAGCACTGCCAATGGGTGCAGCTCCTGGGCAGCAGCTTCCCCCTGCACCTGGAGGCCTTGCCCCTGCTGGAGGCAGTGCTCATGGGTGCTCCTGGGGTGGTAGCAGACATCTCCCTCTGTGCCCCCAGGGGTGGTGCCCAACGATGGCCAGTTCCCCAACGCTCGAGGGGTGCGTACCAGCTTCCTGTGCACAGGGCCCATGTGCCGCTACGCAGAGGACCTGGAGCTGATGCTGAGGGTCATGGCTGGTCCTGGGGCCAACAAGTAAGTTGCTCCCATTGCTCTAAGCTGCTATGTCTGTCTTGGCTGCTTTCTGCAGCCAAGCAGAAGATTGGTGTACCAGACAGGTCTGCACCACCCAGTTAGCTCGTTACTGGTTTCCTTCCCTTGCCGCTGGCTCCAGCAGGACCCTTGCAGCCAGAGCTGCACCCGTGTGCTCTGGGGGACAGGCAGCCATGGCCAGTTGGGTCCTCTTCGCAGGAAGACACAGCCCTTCCCTGCTGGGACTGGCCTTTCTTTGGGGTTTTACCTGTGCTTTTTCCTGTTGCTGAATGAGTTTTCCTTCCCGCACCATGGCCCTGTTTGATCTCTTCATAGATCTGTGCGACTGAGCAGCCTTTTATGTGCTGTACCAGTAAGGAGTAGAATGGAGATGGGGTGGACAGGGCAGATCCTGCTTCTCACTGCGGCCTGCATGTGGCTCCTTTCTCTGCTAACCCTTTTGTTTCTCTGTGGCTCTTGTGGTGCAGTCCCAACCTCGGCCATGGCCAGAGTCTATAATCATGAGGTGCATCTTGAGAGATGAGGGTTTTCCTAACAGCAACAGATAAGCAGAACTAGTTGGGAGTGGCAAGGCAGGCGAGGAGCTGGATGGGTTGTGAGCAGCAGGTGATTGCATGTCTTCAGGGAATCTCCTTCACACCCTCATGGGTGGAGCATGCTGACCTGAGGATATAGCAGGGGTCCTGAGGACACATTAACAAGTGTATGAGCAGGTCTGGCAGCCAGGGACAGATTTGTGATCAAAGTGGTGTTCCTTTCCCAGGCTGAAGCTGAATGAAAAAGTGTCACTGGAGAAAATCAAATTCCTCTGCATGGATCATGACGGCGGGTCCGTTTTTGTCTCACCTGTGGACAAGGAGATCTTGCAGGCCCAAAAGAAGGTACGAAGGAATGGAGGTTGGCTCTCACTGGGGTGAGCCTGGAGATAAAACCTGTGTGGGAGACCAGTCTGGGGAGTGTCCCTTGGAGGTGAGGTGAGATGCTCTGTACACAGATCCTCTGGGGCTGTGGGTTGGAGGGCTGCAGGCTGCAGCTCTGCAGAGACAGGCTCAACTCTCAGCCCTGTGCTTCCCATAGAAAAGATGTGGAAAGATCTTTTTCTTCTTCTGTGTTAAAGAAGAAACAAGGAGAAAATCTCGCAAATGGCTGCAGGTTTTTGGCCCAATTTCTATTGCAGTAGCTGTGTTTTGCTTTACTAACATCTCTTGTCCATGTTGCACAGATGTCCTGGGGGCAACATGGCAGGGTGAAGGGATGGCTTTGTGTTTGCCCCTTCCCAGGGGCATTTAGTCATGCTAAGGGATCTTTTTGTTTTTTCAGCAAAATCTATGCTGCTCTTGGTGCTCTTGTGGGGCATTGCTGGGGGTGACCTGGAGAGCTGTTTGGGGAGGTCCAAGGTTGTTACCAGGTGGAGGAGGTCCCACTGCTCGGGGTGGAGGGGAATGGGTAGGAGCTGTGGGATCCCCTGTGTGGCAGCAAAGAGATGCTGCTTCTGGGCTCTCTCCTGCCCCTGGTTCCCATGGATGTCACATCCTTGTTCTTCCCCTTAGGTGGTGGAGCACCTTGAAAGTGAGCTGGGGGTCCAAGTTCAACGCGTGGCGATCCACAAGATGAAGTATTCTTTCCAGATCTGGTCAGCCATGATGTCATCCAAGGACAGCGATGGGCAGGTGTGTCAGACCAAGCTGGCAAAGGCACAAATTTGGTGCTTCAGGGAAGAATCAGCTGTTTGGAACCAGCCATAGAGAGCCATAGGCTTCCCAAGGCCTAGCCAGCAGCTTTGCTCTGTTTGTCTCCCCAGTCCTACTGAAAGGCTGCATAGCCCCTTCTCCTTTGCTTTCCCATGAGATGATGATGTGACTCCCAGCAGAGGAGCAACATGGTTCAGGGAGGGAGACGCCCTTTCAGTATGTTGACCTTTCTGTGCAGCATCCTGCACCCTTAACCCAGTTCTGTGTCCCCTGATGATATAGTAGGTTGGGATTAATTCCTGTTAAGATGCGAGGACTGAGGCAGGAGATAGCAGCTTTTCAGCAGCAGGTCTGCATGTGTTATTTTTCTCTTGGTTGTAGCCACTGCACCTTTGTCTGTGCATGCATGGAAGTATTTAGTAGCAAAAATAAACTCTCAGGAGTATTATATCTCATGTGTTCTGCCATGCAGGCAGCAGGAGAAATAAATCAGCCCCATCTTGCTAAGGAGGCCATCCCTGACCCTACTGCCTCCTTTTTCCAGATCCCACAGCTATATGATATCAGTAAATGCCTCCCAGAGGCATTATTCAGAGCATGGTGTCTGAGGAGGGATGCTGAAAGGCACTGCTTTGGGGGGAGCTCTCCCTGCACAGAGCAAGGTCCTTTCCTGCTGGCTCTGGCAGGGAGAGCTGCTCCTGCTGCTACTCTGCATTGGTGCTGGAGCTGTGTTGACAGTCCAGACAGGCAGCTCTGGGAATGGGAATAGTCTGGATGGTTGGCCAGCTGGAGGGTCTGGTGATGTTTGTCAGCCTGTTCTCCCCACTGCAGTATGTGGTGGTGCTGAGGGAGGGATGTGTGTGTGTTCCAGGAGGCACAGCTCTTCTCAGACCTGCTGGGGGATCATGGCAAGCCAGTGTGGCCGCTGTGGGAGCTGCTGAAGTGGCTCCTGGGGATGTCTTCCCACACTCTCCCAGCTATTGGTAAGGGCAGGAGGGGCCCTGGGACACGTGCTGGTGGGAGTGGGGTGGGTGAGTTGTTAGATGACAACAGTGCCCTTCCAGTGCCCCTTGAAGGGGCTGTGCAGTTGTCAGTGAGAGCTTTAGACTGTTAAGCTCTAGTGACACTCAGTGTCTTCAAGTCAAATGCTGCTTGAGGGGAAGTTGGCTGGATCTTTGATAAATGGGATTGGATATCCTAGGAGAAGTGAGGACAGTGGAGCTGCAGGCAGGGTTTGCTGCTTCTGTGAGCCCTGCCAGAACTTGAGGGAGCCAGTCAGAGGTCTGCACCAGTCTCGTTTCTTAGCAGCAGATACCAGAGAATCCTAATTAGTGCTGTTGTGCTGCCGTCTAATGAGTGCTGAGGTCTCTCTGCCAGCTCTGCTCAATCCCAGTGGCTGGAAGAACTTGAAGTAATGGGTGGGCAAAGGTGGGAGATGCTGCAGGGGCAATCCAGCATGCCAGCAGGGAGGAGGGCTTATGGGGGGGCCCTGGGAGCTGGGGGTGCTGTGTGTGGCTGGACAGTGTGCTTTCTAGCCTGCTTAACCCATGCTTAAGCCTTACACTCACTCTTTGTTCTTGTTTGTGCCCTTGTCTTGCAGCCCTGGGGCTGACAGAGAAGCTCATGAAACTCAACCCTGGTGGGAATGCCAAGCTGGTGAGCATGGGGAAGAGTCTGCAGGAAGAGATGGAGGCCTTGCTGGGGCAGGATGGGGTGCTCCTCTACCCTTCCCACCCCACCACAGCTCCCAGGCACCACTCCCCCATATGCATGCCCTTCAACTTTGCTTACACAGGTGAGCTCTAACTGCTCTGCTGGGTGCAGGCAGGGGCTGGGGCATGTCCTCACCTGCTGGGAGCCAAGAGTGTTTTACTCCGAGTGTTTCCATCGCTGACAGAGGGATTGCAGTGCAGAGAGGTGCCTTGCTGCTTCAGAGCACAGTGCAAGGGTGATGGTTGTGCTTTAAAGCTGTGGCATTTGTACCTGCTGTCTGCAACGGGGCAGGTTTGGTCTTGGGGAGGGCCACCCTGCCCCAGGGGGATATGCTTATGCTGTGACAGCTGGCACTGGGCTTTGGCAGGCACCTGAGAGCTCCTGTGTCGTTTGGAGCTTTCTGTATGGCTTTCCCACAGCTTGAGCTCCTTGATGCCAGCAGCATGTTGCATATCTGGGTTTCAGGTTATGGAGGGGTGTTGCCTGGGGCAGGAGTGTCTCAGAGCAGATCTTGGCACGCCACATCAGTGTGTCATCACTCTTGGGTGCAATTTGTTTGTATGATGTGGGCACTGGGAGCCTCTGGCCAGTGATTTCCCCTTGTCATCATGTCTCTGCACTGCTCCAGCAAGGACCAGCTCCCAGGAGCATGGGACCATGCAGAGCAGCAGGCACCTCCATGGTCTGGGAGAGGCAGGCAGTGAGCTCTCCCCTTTGCTGTGCTTGTTCTGATGCAACCTTCTCTCTTCCAGCTATCTTCAACGTCCTGGGCTTGCCGGTGACGCAGTGCCCGCTGGGTCTGAGCAGCGAGGGGCTGCCACTGGGCATCCAGCTCGTGGCAGCCTCCTACAATGACCACCTGACACTGGCAGTAGCCCAGTATCTGGAGAAGGCCTTTGGAGGATGGGTTTTACCTGGGAAAGTTTAGCCTGGGCTCCTGGCACGGTGGGGAGGCAGGGATGGAGACAGAGGTGCCCAGCGAGGTGGCAGTGGGCACTGATGACTGTTGCCATTGTGGCATTACCTGCTCCCTCCACTTCCCCTGTGTTCTCCTGGGAGCAGCCAGAGGTGCCTCTAGCCCTGGGGAAGCTGGACTGGTATCACTCTCTGCTGGGGAGACCTGCCGTCCCTGTGTCCCCTTGGCAGCACTGGTGCTGAGTGCCCTGAGCTAGCAGGAGGCTGTCCATGTCCTGCCTGTGGTGGGCACCAATCTTCTGGGCATGGAGATGTCTTTGTCTCTGTAACACTTGCTGCTTTGAAGATGCTGAGTGAATGCTGGGGAGAGGAGGTGCTGCTAGACTGCTTGAGGAAAACTGCCTGGCACCCTGGATGGGTGCATCCGTCCTGCTGGTCCTTGCACTGCCCACGGGGCCAGGATGCTACCCAGGGGCTGAGGGTGCTGGAGGCAGACTCACACTCACCTCACCAGCACTGCTTTGTGGGGTGGATGGTGCTGGACTCTGCCCAGTGTGAAGCTGGCAGGCAAGAGAGAAAGAGCTTTTGCTCCAAAAATGAGCTTTGCACAGCACTGGAAGAATGCTTTAAGTGCTTTTCTCTGTGTGCTGAGGTATCTCCTGCCTGTGTCATCCTCTGCTCCTGTCTCAGGTGTCACCCACCCTGACTGGCATCTCCTGCCACCTGCCCTCCCATGCTGCCCAACCTTTGCCCCACGAGCAGACGTGGGCAGCAAGTTGTTCCTGGGGCTGTTTCTGGGGTGGGCAGCAGGTGTGGTGTTCAAGCATGGATGGTATTAAAGAGTCTGTCCAGTTTGCTGCTGGCTGTGTCCTCATTCCCCATGGCCGTTGTCTTGCTGTTGCCCTGGGCACTATCCCCATCTCCACTTGTGCTGAACGCTGCCAGCCTTGGGCACAGTGCAAGGACAGCAGGGAAGGTACCCCAAGGGTGGCATATGGCCACTGCTGGGCTCTTGCTTTAAACTGCCTGGACTTGTGCTGTCTGGTCTGTTGCTGGCAGAACTGAAGGGTGCTGGTGAGCTCTGGTGGAGCCATGGTCAGTGACTGTTAGCTTTGTAGCAGTTGCATGGTGTTAATGTTCTCACAAAGCCTGAGCCCTGCCCTCCCCTGTCCCCAAGTTGCTGCCAAAGGCTTGGGGCTTACAAGGTCGTGCTGATCCAGGCATGGGTTCCTATGCTCCCCAGGGCAGAGCAGGGAGTGAGATGCCACGTCTGCACCCAACCTGCAGCATTGGTGTTGGCAAGGATAAAACCTTGGTGTTGGCTTTGCAGAGACATCCAGGCCTATGTCTGTCCTGCCACATGTCACCCCAGCCCTGGCTTGATCCCTGGGCTCCTGTTTCCTGTCCACAAGCCACTACTAGCCCCTGAAAGGGGGAATGTGGGTGCCAGATGCCAAGGCTGGGTGCAGCCAGGGTGCTGGGGCTGGCTACGTCCCTGCACGCGCTCACAGAGGGCACTGCTGAGCCAGCCCAGGTCTGTGAGCCTGCAGCCAGATGAGACACTGGCAACGAGGAAGGAAGAAAGAAAAATAACCCTAAAGCAGGAAAAAAGGCACAAGCCACCAAAGCCAAATCACGTGTTGTGGGACATCTCTGCAGCCTCCCAGCGAGGTGGCACAGAGGACACAGGCCTGTCAGCCAGCCACAGGGAGCTGGACAGACTCTGGAGATGCTGCCAGTGAATGCTCTCAGAGCCTATGTGGGATTGCCAAGCTGAAGGTGGTTGTGTTTGGCAGAGCGTGGTGGACACCAGCAGCTCCACCATGGTTGCTCCAGTGGATTGCTGTGATGGCAGAGGCTGGATGAGGAGCTGCATGGCCCGAGGTGCTTCAGGGTGGTATGGTGATGGGGATGCATGCAAGGGAGGGATGTGTGGAGGAGAGTGGGTTTAGTCTCTGCAGTCTCAGCCAGGGTGTAGCCACTAAACCATATTTGTACAAAAAACACAATGTGAGTGCTGGGTTTTTCCCTCTGGCCAAGGCAGACAGGGACAGGGTGGTTGGGGTCAGCAGGGGGCTGGCAGGGTCTGTTCTGCAGCCCCCCTTGCTGCTGCCAAAGCACTGTAGCTCTGCATGCTGCCTGCCTCTGTCCCTGCCCACATGGGTCCCAGGGTCTTTCTGGGTAGCTGATGTGCTGTTCTGCACCTCTGTGAGTCCCAGGAATCGTCCTGGGGACACACTCTCCCTCCAGGGAGAAATGCCTGGTGCCTTTGCCAGGGGCCTGCTGCAAAGCCAGGAGGGTTATGCTGATATTGGGAAGCCTAAAACCTCTAACTGGCTTTGGCTCTGGCATTTCAGAGGTCTTTCCTTGGGACTTACAGTCCCTGAGCACAGTTTGCAGCTGCCAATCACCACTTGCTGGCTGCTCCTCCTTGTTTCCAGCTCCAAACACTTGTGAGGAACAGAAAATGTAGAGAAAGCATTTACACACACCTGCCAATGTGGTTGTGCTCAGCATTAACGCAGAGCCAGTATAAAATGGGAGCAGCAAGAGACAACAGGAGAGAGTAAGCCAGCCCTATGGATGTCTAGTCCAGCCAGGGAGATGCTCACACCCATCTGCCTCTGGAGCTGGCCCCAGGCTCCCCACCTTCAACAGGGGATGTGTCCCCACAGCCTGCAGGCTGGTGTTGCTGGACTCAAAGCCCTTGTACGTCTCTCCTTGAAGAACAAAGTTCCCTCCATAGCTGGCAAAAGCAGGGAAAAAAACCTCCTCAGTAGCTGAGTGGTGAGGCAAGGCCAAGATAAAGAGCTACTGGCCAGGTTTCAGAGAAGGGAGGAGGAAACAGTGCCTCGGCATCCCCCTGGGGCTGTGCAGGGCTGTGAGGCAGCTGCCTGGTGGGACCAGCCTCCACTGGGGTCAGGATGGTCTCTCTTCTCAGGGCATGATACCCCAAAAGGTGCCTCGTGGTGCCCTGGGTGCCAGTGTACATGGTACCCTCTGGGCCCCACGGAGGCTGCAGGAGGGCTGGGGGTGTCACAGCAGCAGTGGTGCCACTGGTTGTGCTGGTGTGAGTCACACTGGAGCAGAGCTGAGTCACCACCAGCACCGTGTGAGCATCAGAGCCACGTCCTGGGGACACCAGCAGTGTGACTTTTTGCTGCTTTGAGGGAGGAATCAACTGCCACGAGGGATCAGCTAGAAGTGGGTGAGGCAGACAGTCTCTGCAGTACATGCATGGTGCCATGGCAGTGTGGCAGCTGTCCCTGTGAGCCCACTTGCCACTACAGCCCCAGGACAACTGCCCTGCTGCTGCTTCACCCTATCCCAGGGGGCAGGAGGGGCTCCTCTGCCACTCTGCAGCAGGCATCCTTGTGCCACACTGGGCACACAGCCTCGGGGAGCAAGGCAAGTGTGTTGGTGGCCACAGCTTCAGGAAGAAAAGGTTTTCTTTAATCCCAGGTTCCGGCTGCTCGTCGTGTTTGTGGGTGGCAGAACAGCTCTAGCACACCTGTCCTCTCACCACCCCACCCAGCACAGCAGTGTAGAGCTGGGGACAGATGGAGAGGGCACAGCGGGATGAGCCCTGTCCTGAGCCTGCTTCTGTCCCTGGCCAGCTGCACCCTGCTCAGGGGTAAGTCCAGCACTGGAGCTGCCTCAGTGGGCTGGGGGTGGGCCTGGGGAGCACTGCAGGGAGGATGGGACCAAGTATCTTCAAGGTGTGGCGGGAAAGAAAACCTCAGGGTCACCAGCAGCCACATTAGGGTGATGGTGACCTTCTCAGGAGAGGATACTCTAGGGTGTGCACAAGATTCCTGGGATGCAGCTGCTGAGCATGCACTGGCAGCCAGCGCTCGGCTGAGCCTGGCAGGAAGCTGATGTTTGCACACATGGGGCTGAAGCTGGGGGCTGTAGGGTGGAGGGAGGCCCCATGATGCCTATGCAAAGTAGAGACACCTGTGCAGTGTGGCCAAGCAGTACCAGCCAAGGAGGAAGTCCCTGAGGAGCAGAGTGATGCTCCCTTATCCCCCTCTTCTTTCCCCTTCCCCAGGGATGCTGCTGCCTCCACGGGACGTGAGGTTGGAGGCACAAAACTTCCACACCTTCCTGCGGTGGGAGCCAGACCCTAGCTCACCCAGAGATGCCACTTACCAGGTGGAGTGGAGGAGATGGTAGGTGGGATGGTGGGGAAGAGGTGACTTGTTCCCCCACACCCTGGCAAAGGGCTGTTGGGGATCCCCAGCAGGCAGAGGATCATTATGTGACAGTAAATAACATAGAGTAACAGAATAGTGGAGCTGTCAGGGAACTCCAGATGACAGCTGATCCAACTGCTGCTCATACAAGGCTAGTTCAAGACTATGTCCTCTTGGATTTGGACCACTGCCAGGGAGGGAGCCTCCACAATCTGTTTGGGCAACCTGTTTCCTTTCCTGATCACCCTCCAGTTAAAAACAAAAGGGGTTGCTTTGGGGTTTGGGTTTTGGGCCTTTTTTTTCCCCCCCTTATGCTTAAACAGAGTTCCCTGTATTTCAGCCTGTGCCACCTGTGCTTTCATTGGGCATGACCAAGAAGGAGTCTCTATCTGCTTTACTTCATCACATTGACAAGACTCTCCACCTTCTTCTGAGGCTAAGCAGTCCCCACTCACTCAGCCTGCCTCATACCACAGATGCCTCCACCCCTTGGTCATCTTTTTTGCCCTTCAGTGGGCTCTCTCTGGGGTGGACATGGGTTTTCTTGTAGCAAAGAGCACAGGTCAGGACACAGTGCTCCAGGTGCTGTCCCACCAGTGCCAAGAGGAGAGGACTTGACTTGCTGAAAAAGCTTTTCCTAGTGCAGCCCAGGATGCTGTTGTCCAGTATCTGTGCTCTCCCATGCTTTCCACTTGGACAGGATGGCCATGGCTAGGCAGCCTGCCTCTTTGGCTGGGAATGTGCTGAAAAGGAGAAATCCCTGCTTTTTCTCCAGGGGCAGACCCTCTCGCTGGACCAAGGCAGATGGCTGCTGGGGGAATAGCACTGGCTCCTCCTGGGAATGTGAGCTGCATTTTGATGAGATCCACAGTATGTACTGGGCCAGGGTGAGAGCAGTGGCTGGAGGTGAGCTGTCTGAGTGGGCCTGTTCCAGCGAGCTGCAGCCATACAGAGACAGTAAGGACCAGCTGGGCTGGGGAGAGGGGTGCTTGGAGAGCTCTGCTGAGATCCAGTGGGAAATCATATCAGGATACTAATGGGGAAAGTGCCAAGAGCCCCAAACAGAAGAAAGGGCTGGGAGCAGAGCTGCTGGAGAAGGGCTTGGTCAAAAGGAAGGGGACAGAGGAGGAGATAGAGTGAGGTGAATAGCATGGATGGGAGGCTCCATGCCACCCAGGTGCTGTGAGAATTTGGGTCTCTGGAGAAAGCAGTGAGATGGGGTAGGAAAAAACCCTCCAGGCTTCTCTATTAAAAGCCTTTCCTGTTTGTCCTTGCCATGGGTCTGGGAGAATGCTGGGTGAGGGCATTTTTGTCCCAGCAAGGTAATGCTGGCCCAGGCTGGTGAAGGCAGGAGTACTCTCCAGCACTGCCTTTGCCCTGGCTGCCATGTCTGCAAGCTGCAGGCACAGACTCACTGTCCTGTCCAAAAGCCTAGATGTACTTTAGGGGAAGGAAAAGCCTCAGACCTTCCCATAACCCACCTCACAGGGGATTGTCACAGTCAACTGAATGTGCCAGCAGCTGAAATGGGAAGTACTCTGGCTCTTTGGGTTCCCTTTCTCATTCCCTCTACATGCAGCTGGCATGGAAATGGATGCACTTTGCTGAAAGAGCAATTGCTGCATTCCACAGAGTGTCTTTAGACCATTGTCTACTGGCTCAGAAGTGAGGAACTCAACAGGAGGGAGCTGGTGCTAGCAGGTCTGTCCTGGCCTGGTTGGTGTGACCAGAGAAGGCAGAAACAGTGCTGGCTGTCACCAAAACATGGTGGCTACTCTTTCTAGAGCTGGCTAGACCTGAGGAAGTTTCTGTGTGTTGCGAGTGTGATGTCTAACAGAAAACCATCATCTGCCTTCTGTTTTGAAGGGCTTAATTTTCCTCCTTTCCTCCCCTCCTCCCTCCAGCAATTGTGGGTCCTCCCAAGTTGTCCTGGCTCCTCCAGGGTGACACCCTCAAGGTAAAGATGACCATGCCACTCACTCCCTTCCGAAGCAAAAGTGGCTCTTACAAGCCAGTCACCCGAGTCCTGCAGAAGCTGTGGTACCAGCTGAGGCTCTACGAAGGGGACATGCTCGTGCAGCAAGTACGTGGCAGGGTGGGCAAGGCTCAGGGGGCAGGAGACTTGCAAAATCTTTCCTGGTGCAGCAAAGATGCCCAGGTCCAGCTGCATCAGGCTGGTAATTCCTGTGCCTGTAGAGCTGCCCCAGCAAGAGTGCAAACAGGACATGAGATGCTTTGTGCTCCTGGGGGTGGCAGGAGATCTCTTTCCTCTTCTAGACTGCATGAATAAGAAAAACCTGTAAGAATTTCTGGTCAGGTGAAAGCATGCAGTAGGTGTTTAATGAGATGCTCTGAGACCTGGACACCTTCAGGAGTGAAGAGACAAGTGCTGGAGGTGCTGGGGAGCAGGGAGGGACAGTCTGTGCTCCACAGCACAGGACAAGCTGGGTCCCCTCTGCTTCCAGGTACCCTGCAAACAGAGCAGGAAGGTAACACCATGCACCTTCGAGTTGCTGAAGCCCAGCACACAGTACTGTGTCCGGACAGTGGCTGTGGGTATGACAGAGGAGCAGAGCCAGGAGGCTGAGCAGTGCCTGGTGACTCCAGCAGGCCCTGCAGGTGAGAGCTCTCTTGCTGGCTCAGCCACTGCACTTGCATCTCAGCTCTTGCTTATGGCAGGAGGGGTGGAGATGTGGGTCACTCACCCCCTCCAGCCATTCTGGCCAGGGTTGGTGGCCCAGTAATGCCCTGTGGGGACTTTTCTTGGGGAGATGCTTTCTTACCATCCACCTAGGGCTTGCCTCACATCTCCTCCTAGAATGTCCCAGCCTGACACAGGAGCTCTGGGGAAGTGCTGGTGTGGGTGGGGTAGGGGGAAGAGCAGCTGGGGTCCTTCTGTCCCTTACCCTGTTGTGACCTCCTGACAGGCTTTCGCTGGGTCCTCCTGGCTGTGCTGAGTGCTGTCTTCCTGCTCAGTGTGACTGGGCTCTGCTTCATCCAGCTGCATGTCTTCCCCAGTCCCTCGGAGATGCACCTCCCAGAAGTACTTGTGAGTGAACAGTCCTGCTCCAGCTTCCATCCCATTTGTACTGTGGCCAAGATGGACTCCTCCACATTTGCAGGGGTCTCAGCACATTCCTTTCCTCCATCTTTTGCACCATCAAGCCCATTTTGGTGCCCAGGTGCCTCCCCCACTGTCCAAGCCACCATACTCCCAGGCCTTGCCGCAAGGGAGAAGATCCTGGTGGGATGCATCAGTCAGACTGGGGCAGGGTGTCTTGGGCAGCATGTAGCCTGCGAGCGTGGCCATCGGTGCTAGGAGTCTCCTGCTTTAGGAGACTATTGGCTTTGGCTTGGCTGCATGTCCATCTACAACAGCTTGAAGTGGGCAGAAGGAGAGGAAGAAAAGCAAACAATGGGGCTGCTGTCTTGGGACAGCCTGGCCTCAGTGAAACGGGGTCATCTGCTCACTGGGATAAATGCAGCCTTGAGGCTCAAAGACGTTCCTGGGGCTGCAGCCCTGCCAAGGTGATCCAAAACCTGTTCTGGGTTAGCAGGACTGAGCTCTGTGGAAACAGTCACCAGAAAAGCCTTTCTTCCCAAGTCCCAGTTCCTCCCCGCATCCCAGTTTCCCAGTGCTGGAGGTGGCAGCAGCCTGGGCTAAGCAGCCCTTTGAGCACTCTGGGAGCAAAACCAACTTACTAGGCTAAAGAACTCTCGTGCACCAGTGTGGAGAGGAGGTGACAGGGCTGCACTGCCTTGGCCCAGCTCAGCACCACCCCCCCTTTGCTTTGCTGTTCTTCTCTGTTTCTGCACGGGGATTGCTGGTGTCTCTGAGCAGCTGAGAGCTCTTCCACCAGCTCCTGACGGCTAAGACATATCTTGAAAAGCAGCAGCATGACAGATTCTGTGGCTATCCTCTGGCAACAAAGCTCCTGTGGTGCCTGCCTTTGTCCTGGGTGTGAGTCCAGTAGATGTGCTGTCCAGGACCATTCCCTTCCTTGGGGTGTGCACTTCCTCACCTCCAGGCTGGTGAAGGTTTCAGCAAGCTGAGGCTGAGATTCTCCATTGGTTGTTTCCCTACAGGCTGTCCTGAACAGAGAGCTGAGTGTGCCTGTCAGGGTGCCCACCCTTCATCTCAAGGAGGAGTCACTTGCCCTACTCCTGCCTGCCATGCTCCCCTCTCATGGATCAGCTGTGGCTCAGCAAACTGCACCCACAGCCCAGCTGATCCTTGGAGAAAGCCTTGCCCAGGATGTGAGTGGCTACTGTGCCAATGGGTTTGGGCCAGACTGCCATGAGGGAAGGGATTCATCCTGCTCCTTCACCCAGCTGGGTCCTGCCTTGGGCTCCCAGGTCTCATCACAGCTGGAGGAGGATGAGGAGGCACATGATGAGGATGATGTGCTGGAGCAGGTGGTGCTAGCAGGACTGACCAGAGACAGCTACGCAGCTGACAGACACTACCAGGCATCTGAGACATGGCTCTCCCTGCGTCTCCAGCTTTATTCTAAGTGCCAGTTCCCAGCCCTGGAAGAAGCACCGGGCAGGAGCCTCAGCCAGGAGGACCTGCAGGAGAGCCTTGGTGTGGCAAGGCCCTGGGTACCACTCAGCTCTGTGAAGCTGCCAGCCACCGAGGACGAGGATAGAGGGCAGCTTGTCCAGAGTGGCTGTGGGACTGAGTCACAGCCAGGTGACAGCACCATACAGCAGGATGACTCGGAGCCAGCAGCACAGGCCATCCCCAGCTCCTGCCAGCTGCCCCAGTTGCTCAGGAGCCTTCAGGCATATACCTTCTCTGGCTACAAGCTGCGTCCTTCGGTTGACAGTGAGCCATAGTGGGTAGGTGAGGGCACACCTCCCTGGGCTGGCCATGCTCTCCAGCTGCCAGGCTGTCAGCTTTCCCCTTCCTCTGCCTCCAG
This sequence comes from Bucco capensis, assembly GCA_013396975.1. NCBI lineage: Eukaryota > Metazoa > Chordata > Aves > Piciformes > Bucconidae > Bucco > Bucco capensis. The sequence goes on along the minus strand of VWZO01002975.1, from coordinate 1,089,835 downwards.
GGCTGGCCCAGCCAGAGGCTTTTAGCCACACGAGCTGCAACTCTCTGGCAGCAGAGCAGGGCCCTGGAGCAGCCCCGTTTCAGTGCTCCCAAACCAGGGCAAAAAGGTGTCCCCTTCCTGGGCAGTAATGCTGCTTGGGACAGCTTTGGCTCTGCTTCAGAGCAGGCAGCCATGCCTCATGCATCTTTTAGTGATGATGGTTTGGGCTTGTGCTGCAAGGTTTTGGTAGCAGGGAGCTACAGAGGTGGCTTCTGTGAGAAGCTGCAGGAAGATCATGGTGAGGGAGACTGTTCCCCTCAGCCCATGGAGGTCCATGGTGTGCAGCAGATATCCACCTGCAACCTGTGAAGGACCCCATGTCAGAGCAGGTGGATGCACCCAAAGGAGGCTGTGACCCCTGTACCCCTGGAGAGGAGGAGACAGGGAAATTGGGAGTGAAGTTGAGCTCAGGAAGAAGGGAGGGGTGGTGGGAAGGTGTTTTAAGATTTGGGTTTATTTCTCATTATCTTACTTTGATGTGTTTGGTAATAAATCATATTCATTTTCCCCAAGTGGAGCCTCCTTTGCCCATGCCAGTGATCGCTGAGGGATCTCCCTGTCCTTACCTCAGTTCTCTTTTGTTGTATTTTCCCTCCCCTGTCCAGCTAAAGAGAGGAGTGACAGAGTGGCTTCAGTGGACACCCAGCATCCAGCCAGGGTCAACCCACCACAAAGGGTGTGAGGACATAGAGTGTATTAAACAGATAGAGGAGATGGTCCCCAGAGCTGCTCAAAGGTACATGTTACCCACACACTCTTTGCTGCAAACAAAGTTCCTCTCAGGGACAACTGAAACACAAGTCTGATTTTCCTTGACTTGTTTCACTTTCTCTTTCTGATAAGATGAAAATTTGGGGCACAGGTATATGCTATCGTTTTGGGTCATGTGAAATAGCCTTTTAAATTTTCGGGTGTTTAGAAAGCAAACCAAAAGCCAAGCCAGAAGAATTCCCCCATGCTAAACCAGGCAGACTTCAGAGGAGCTGAGACTTAGAGGGAAACAGGAGCTGAAACACTGCAGTCCCTGAAGGTCCCTTCATGGTGGCAATACATTCCCAAGGAACCATTCAACAGGAGCATTGGCCAAAGCTGCCCTGTTGCATCACGTGTGCAGTCAGACTCTGGGAAGGAGCCACAGCTCTGAGCTTGAGGTCCTCCAGATCGTGTGTCATGCCAGTCCAGCCGAGCCCTGGGCTGTCTGCTGGGAGCTGCTGGCCCAGCACGCTGGGACTGAGCTGGCTCCCACCTTGTTGGGGATGCTGGGCCCAGCTGTTGCTTTGATAACATCCTGACAGGTCATCAAAGATCAAAAGAAAACCAGCTCTGTCCTGAGTTTCTGGCAGGGTGATGGTGCTGGGATCCCCATGGGTGATTCAGGAGAGTTACTTACCAGCAGCAAGGGCTCACTCTGGCCCAGGGGGTGGTTAAAGCAGCTGAGATATCTCTGCTCTGTGTGAAACAGAGATGTTCATGCAGAGTGGAAAAAGGCAAAAGGCTTGTGACATTTCAAGATGGTATTTTAGCAGTTGAAGTTTCCGAGTGGATGTGAGAGGTGTTTTTTTCTTCACGTGAGAGGGGATTTTTCTGCTCCTCAGAGGTGTGAGTGACATGCAGGGCAGTGTGGAGCCACAGTGAGAAGGTGTGATACTCACTGCAAGGCTAAGGTCCTGGCATACCCCAACAGAGGCCTGCCTTCACTGTGCACAGCTCAGGCTCTGAGTGGAGTGTGTCTGGACTACACCCTGCTCCACTCTGCCTGGCCAGGCATTATGGGTTGAGTAGGATGGGGTGGTGCAGGAGGATGGAGCTGGCTCAGCCCCAAGCAAACCCATGCAGCAGGATGTTCAGCCAGGTCCCTCCATCACCACTGCAGCACCCAGGTGTGTGCATGATCTGGCTCCCACCCTGTGCTCACAAGTGTCCTAGGCTGCCTCCACAGCCAGGATGTCCTTGGACATCCAGCCTACAGCCCCCATCATCTCAGGTTGGCTGCTGTTCTGATGCTGGCCTCATGCCCAGGGCCACAATGCCATGGCTGGAGGTACTTGGTGCGGAGGTTTGTGGAAGCTCTGACTCACCATGATCAATAGCTCATTCCTGGCTGCTCTCTGTGCTGCTGGCAGCATGCTCAGCTTCTGCTGCTACCAGATCAAAGCAGCGAGAGGAATGCAGCTGAAAACAACTCTTTATTAGAAGCAGTGGGTTTAGGAATATGCAAGAGGGTATTTCTTATTACTAATTCACAGAGAGCTGAGCTGTCAGCCTGTGGAAGTATTGGAGAGTGGAAAATTGCTGTGTGGGGGCTAATGGGGCTTTTGCAGCTGCCAGATAGGAGACAGCAGCTGACACATGAGGGAGATGGCAGCTCCTGAAATGACAGGGAAAGATTAAGCTCTAATATTTTTGCAGTAGGATGAAGGAAGATCTCTATTTGCCTTTGAAAGCCATGCTCTCAGGAAGTGTGGCACTCTATGAAGAAGGGTGTGAGATGCTGTCACAACACTGATGGCCTGGCTGAGGTCACCCGAGGGACCAGTTTCAACTAGGTTTCTCTGAATTAAGCCTTCCAGGCAAAGAGATTTAATGAGAAAGAAATCCAGTTCACTGATACAATGGTAATTTGAAAGTGAAGCTTGTGAATAAGATAGGATCTCAAACAGGACCTGGAGAAACCTGGACACAGAAGAGCTGGGCCAAGTCCCTGCTGACACAGTGGATGGTTGGGGTCTGCCTCTGTACCTGTAGCTTCTGAGAAGAGTGTGCACCATCTCTGTGTTATTCTCTCAGAAAAGTCATTTATCATGACTGCCTCCTGAATGTTGCTTTAGGACATTGGCTCTATCTCTGGCTACCTTTTTTTCTAGGGAGAAAAATGGATCTTTTAACTGTAAGCCAAAACTACCTAGACTCCAGCACCAGCTCTGAGTTGCACCACATCCCTGTGGCTGTGAAGCACAGCCTGAGTCCCTTCAGTCTGCAGTGACTTGCTGGCCTGGATGTCCACAGCCAAGCAGAGCTGAGACCACATTGATCTCCTGGAGCTCACAGAGGGATCCTCTGGAAGGAGGAATTGTACTGCCGGTCTCTAGGATGAGGAGAGAGTCTGCTTTGAACACCAGCAAGGTTAAATACTGTTCCAGCAAGGAAGCTCCAGCTGCTGCCATCTGCAGAGACTGAGCCCTGTCACTTGCTGAGTCCTGTCCTTAGGGACTGCAGCACCCACCAAGAATTGCCTTGGGATGCCTGAGTAGCCAAAAGCTTTGCCACTGCCCTCGTGTTGCCATGAGATCTGAAAGGAGCAGAAGACATGTGGTAACCCTTGGAGAGGAAGATCATGCTAAAAGGAAGCATGAATCCACGTTTTTCCAAATGCTGGTCCTGTGTTCTCATCCATCCTCCTCCAGACCCCACCAGAGGCATGGTTAACCTGTCCAGCCTTCCATAGCACTTCCTCCCCCAGCACAGCACAGCACAGCCACAGCAAACAGTGGAGCTTCTGAAAACCCAGCCAAGTATTTATCCAGCATCCTCGTTCAAGAGTGACAGAGCTCAAACTGGGGGGAGAGCAGGGCCAGTCAGTCACCTCCTGTCATCAGGATGGATAGCCAACCAGCTGAAAAGACAGCTCACCTGCTGGGAGCATATTGACCACAGAGAGCTGTAGGACATAAAAGAGAGCCACCTCACACTCCCTCACAGGCTCCTAGGAAATGGGTCAAAGCTTGCAGAAGGAGAGAAGATGCTTTCCCAGTTGATGGTTGTCACCTTGCTGCTTCTGTTAGGAGCTTGCTACATCAGCACTCATCCTGTGTACCCTGAAAGCAACAGTGCCCAAGGTAAGGACAAACTACTTGGGTGTCAGTGCCTGAAAGCCAGACGGGGTTTGTCCCTGTGCACCCCTTCATGGCTGCTACTGAGTTCTGGATTGGATCATGTGGCTCCTATTTGGTGTTTGATAGCGGCTTAGCTGCTGCAAACACACACAGCAGTGCAGCTTCACCCTGTTTCTCTTTGGGCAGAAGGACTTTCTGGCCTGGGAAGGGTTTTCCCCAGTATTGTTAGGAGTAGCATATGTCCAGCAGGGTTGAACCCCTTCCTAGTGTGACCAGGTTGGACAAGAGAAGACTATCCCCTACCCAAGGGGCTGCATTGGATGTTGTGCCACGTGCATGGCATGGGCAGATCACAGGGAACATCTCTTCTGTGGGCAGGGCAGGAGCTGCCATGTGCCTCCCAGTGATCCAGGGTGGCAGAGACTGGAGGTACAAGCTTAGCTTATGCTGAATCTCACAGGGTTTCCATGGTGGGGAAGCCCTCCCTAGGCCCTGCAGCACCCTCCATGCCCAGTGGCCTTGGCTCATGTGCTGACGGGACACATGCAAGGCTTATTAAAATATAGTTTATTGCTGTTCTTAGTTTAAAAAACACAAACGAACCAAAACCCATTAACAACAAAGGCAGTCCCCACACCCTGTGCTATCGGAGGCAGGCTTGCAAGGACACATCTTCTAGTGCAAAGAGGGAGGTGGCAGTGAGGGCTGGAGGGCTCTGCGTTGTCCTGCCCCACAGGACCCACCACACTCACTGTACAGTATTTGTTTGCCCGTGGGGCTGGCTAGATTCAGGGGGACTGGCAGGAGGCCTGGTGGGAGCTGGAGGTATTGGGTGAGGGAGGACAGGATGTCATGGCTGTGCAGAGTGGCTTTGACTCCTCTCGCATCAGCAACACTGGACGGGAAGGCACAACGCTGAGCCAAGGGAGCACCAAAACTGCCCACATGTCTCCTGCAGACACAGAGCTTTGCAAAGCAGCTTTTGCCTGCTCTCATAGGCTAGCAAGTACTAGGGTGTGGAAAGCAGCCAGATGCCCCACCCCATGCCTCCATCTCCCAGTCAGGCACCTGAAGTATTGGTAGGGACCGGAGAGGGGGTGCTGGAGCTGGAGCTGCACATGGCTGCATCTCCTGCAGTGTTCTGCAAGACAGGGAGAGTTTTCTCAGCCCCCAGGAGCCAGGCAGAACCTTGCAGCCAGCAGCACATTGCCCTGGGTGCTGCACACATGGGAGGGATGCCCTGGTCCTCAGCCTTTTGCAAGTCCCTGCACCTCTCCTCCCACAGCAGGTTCTGGCACTTTTGCAAGAGGCATCATCTGCAGCTCCTTCCTGCCTATACCCTAATGGGAAGTCAGAGCCAACAACTCTCTAGTAGTGACAACAATTTGTCACTACAACAAACTATTGGAGGCAGAGCTTTTCAGTGGCTTCAGATGGAAGCTGGATGCCTTGGTGGAAGAGAGGGCTCTTCCAAAATCAGGCTGCTGATGCAGAAGGGCAATGGGTGCATTCAAACAGCTCCAGCCCAGGTGATATGCTGGGATCCTGGGACACTCCTTCCCATGCATACAGCACGGCTGGGACAGCATGGGCTGGCAGAGCAGACCAGCTCTGGCAGCAGATGTTGAGGCAGGGCTGGCCCAGCCATCTGGAGGGGCTCAGCTCTTCAACCAAAGTGCCACTGCAGAAAGCTAGTGCTTGGCTTTTCCCGTGGCACACAGTGGTCACAGGCCAGGAGACCCGTTTGTGGGGAGCAGGGATGCAGCTGGCACTGCAGCCATGCAGGGACTGTTCTGTACCCACAGTCAGCACTGATGGCCTGGCAGAGCTGCAGCCAGCTGGCAGAGGATGAGGAGGGAGCAGCGGGGCTGAGAAGCAAGGCGATATTTCTGACAGGTGAGGGACAGCGATGCCATAAAGCCCCTGCAGTCCCTCCCTCAGCCAGGGTTTGGTTGTGTCAGGACAGCAGAGCTGGAGGGCTGGGCCAGGGGCAGTGCTGGCGTTAGGTCATCTTCCTGGCCACGCTGGCATAGGTGTGCTCGATCTCCTCGTCGGCAGGACATGTGTGGCTGAACTCATCGCACGCGTAGGCGTTGTTAAGGTAGCGCCAGACACCTGTCATGTCCCCTGGGATCTCAAAGTCACGGTACTTCTTGGCTGCAATCTGGAAAGGAGAGGAGGAGGAGGCTGAGACTTCCCAGACCTGAGGAAGATTCACTTCAGAGCTCTGTTTGCCTCACCCACTCTGTCACCTTCTCTTGGAGTGGGTACCCCATCTTGGCCCTAGGAGCTGGTGCTCTTACCTTGATAATGTGCAGTTTGGGCAGGAGGTTGCAATCGGCCAGCGTCAGGTGATCTCCATCCAGGAATTTCCTCGTGGAGACAGTGATGTCCTCCACACTGTCCTGGTCAATCTCCTCAGGTAGAGGAGTGTTTAGGTAGACATCCAGCCGCTGAAACTCCCGCAGCAGGGCTTTCTCAAAATCTGGGTGGGCAGGGAAACGAGTGCAGTGAGCCTGGTGCCCTGAAATCCCAGCACAGCCCAGGGCTGTGTCAGAGTGACTGAGCCTCTCCCAGGCTTTGCATACCAGGACAAAGTCCTCAGGGCTCAGCACTGACCCTGACCAGCATCTCTGCTCCTAGGGGACCCCAGCAGCATCACCCCATGCTCCCCTCCAGCATCCACTCTCCCAATGCCTGCACATGGTGCCATTAGCCCTGTGGAGCACAGGACAGCCTCCACCATTCCTGCCTGCTCCTCTGCTGGCCAAGGAAGTCGGTAGGGAAGGCAGCAGGAACCTTGACCTGGTGGCAGGATTTGCCCACAGACAAAAACACTTCTCGCCGCCTGCAGTGTGGCAGATCACTGCCCCACGGCCCCCACATGCATTTCTTACTGATATTTGCCTCCTTGCGTGGGTTCTTGATGTAGGCTGAGAACTTGGCAAAGATGTCACTCCCCACGTCGAAGGACTCCTTGTACTTGGGGCTTAGGTGTGGATACCTTTAAAGAGACACTCCTGTCAGTGCAGGCAAGGATGGAGGCAGAGATTCTGCTGCATGGTCCTCAGCCCTGTTATCTCCTGGGCTATTGTGCCCAGGGCTGGTACTGGAGGATGCATGTGATGTTCAGCTGGTTATGCAAGAGTGGTGATGCTTTAAATTACTGCAGCTGCCACTCTGGGAGTTGCATGATCTTGAGTGTTTGCTAGGGGAAAATCACAGAGCAGAAACTCTATGGTCTGGGGACACTGATGGAAGCAGAGCCCTGGAGCAGAGTTCTGCCTGCAGGCAGCTCCAGCTTCAGCCCCAAAGATGCACATTGGCACAGGGTGGGGTCCAGGGAAACTAGAAGGTCCCATGACTTCCTCAGGAACAGCCTCTTGCTTGCTGATGCATCCCAGGGCATACTGCAGGGACAGACGTAGCCAAGGAGGCAGTTGACAAATACATTTGGAGCTTCCTCTTTTGCAGGAGGACATGTGGTCATACAGGGCACAGAGTGGGCTGGCCTGGGGGGCTGTGGGCAGTGCTCTACATAAGGTTAGGGAAACTGGGCCCCCCTGGCAGCCCTTTGGACCCCCTGTGCTGCTGCAGTCAAGCATAGGCATGTGCTTTCACTCTGCTGAGTGCACCCGATCTGAGCAGGCCAAGGGGGTCTCATGTTCCCCCTCTGCCTCAACACCAACTGCCACAGCCAGCTCCAAACCACTAGCTCCCAAGGGTTCCCCATGCCTACAGGGACCTCCCTGCCCTACCCCTCTTCCCCAGCCCTGCCTGTGCAGAGGGACTGGTGCATTTCCTCCCATTGTTTTCTGTCCTAGCCCAATCCCATCCCCTCACAGCCTGACCCACACTACCCGTGGGATGCAGCCCCTTGTATCACAACCCCTGGCCCTGCAGAGCACAGCTCAGGGTGCTGGGTGGGGACCAGCCTCCTCCCTGAGCTGCTCTCAGGCACCTCCCAGCACCCTGCCTTGGTTTCCCAATCTGCCAAGCACTATTTAACGCTACGGTGTGCCCCAAAAGAGGAAAGGAGAGAGCTTGCAATTACATGGGTGGGCACAGGGTCTGCTCCAGGAACTCCTCGATCTTAATGAAGTCTGTTTTCAGCTCCTTGTTGAAGAGCAAGAAGGGTGGGTTGGTGCCTGGCGCTAAATCTTTCAACTCCTCAGGTTTCCTGGAGGGGATACAATAGGTGAGCTCAGAGCCTGCAGCCTGTATGCACCCACCAGCCTCCCTGGGCTGAGTGGATGAGGCTGAGGTGGGTGTGTGGTCAGCCTGTCGGTCTGCCCGTGGACTTGTACCCACAGCCAGCAGGACAAGGGGGTCCTTGTGCTATGCAGGTGTTGGCCCATGGGTGGCATTCTGTGCCACCCCCCTGTGTGACAGGCAGTGTGCGGGCAGGCACTGCCACCCCATTCCTCCCACGGTGGCACAGTGGCTGCAGCACGGGTGGCAGGGAGGAAAGCACTGCTGGGGGAAGCTGAGCCGGGGGTGTCTTGCCCCACTGCTGGCACAGGGCTGGGCAGTGGTGCCATCTCACCTGGTCATGTCCACCGTGGTGACATTGAACTTGACCCCTTTGAGCCACAGCACCATGAAGAGGCGCTGGCAGAAGGGGCAGTTCCCGATGTTTTCTCCATCCAGACCAGCCTGCCAGGAAAGCAGAGAAACAAGGAATTAATCCATCAGCTGGGCTCACCCAGCCCAGATAGGATGTCTGGAGCCACCAGAGCCAGTCTCCGGAGGAAGACACACAGACACTTGGCCTGGCACCCTGGCATTGCATGCTGCAAGGAGTCCCTCCTGGCAACACGAGCTCAGCAGGAGGATCCCCCCTCAGAACCATGGCCCTGCAGCCATTGGAAAGCATCAGAGAGCATCCTCAGGATGCCTGGAGTTGGATCCTTCCCAGAAATATGAGATAAACCTGAGGAAGAGAAGAAGGAGGCAGGGGAAGGAGGTGGAGGGCAATGCATGGGGAGGAAGGGAGGGTCCTCTTGGCTGGGAAGCCTGGCAGGAGAGAGCAGCAAGAAGGGAAATGTGCTCATGTTTGCCAGGAAAAGAACAGTTTGTTTTTGTGTGCTGTTAGTGTCTGCCTCCAGTTTCGTGTACATTTGATGAACTCAAGCATGACTTCCCTGGGCTGGTGATGGCCAAGAACCACCCAAGCAGCCTCCTTGGCCTCGGGGAGGGGGAAGTGCAGAGGCGAATTCACACAGGCATCCCACCCGACATCAGTGGGGAATGGAGCTGCATGTCAGCTCCTACAGCTTCAGTTATGTGCAAACAGTGCCTTTCAGCCCTCTACATGGACACAGCCACAGCATCCTAGCACTCAGGGGGCTGCTCTGTGACCAAGATAAAGTCAAAGAACAGTGGAGACATGGGAAAGTGAAGAGCATAGACAACTTGCCAGAGTCCCACCATGGCTCCTGCATCAGAGTCTCACCCAGATGATGTCCATTTAGCAATCCCAAGGGAAAGCATCAGCAGCTGGAGCCCATTTCCTTGCTGTCCCGGTTGGAAATACCCTTTGCAAGGACTGGAACTCCTTATGAGGAGTTTGGTGAAGAGGAACAGGGCAGGTTGTCTCCAGTGAGTGAAAACCACTACAGATGCTCCTCAGAGAGGGAAGTTGTGCTGTGGTATAAGAGCTAAAATGGCTCACAGGAAACTTGAGGTTTTTTAAGAGAATTAACTGGTTCTTCAGCTGCACATGGACCCTGGTCCTCCAGCACATGGGGCAGCCCTGATGCTGCAAGGAGGAGCAGCAGAGCTCAGGCCAGCTCCCCACAGTGTTGCAGCTCCCACAGAGCATGAACCCCAGTGGAATGGCCTTGTGTCCCATGGCTCTGCACTGAGATGGTGAGTTGAAGTCCAGAGACTAAGCAGAAGGGTGATAAGATTTGGGAAGATCTGATGGTGTAGAAGTAACAACAATAATATCCAGGGCAGCCAGCTGCCTGTGCTCCCCTCTGCTTTCCTTGCTCAGCACAGGGAGCTTAATTGTAATTTGTGTTGCTGGCACCCAAGAGTTGCTGTGTGGAGCCAAGGCAGTGAGTGGCTCTGCTGGAGTCATACGAGGGGCAATGATGGTGCTGTGGGGGACAGGGGGATGAGATGTCCCTCACTGGGGCAGCTCTAGCCTCAGACTCTGCTTCCTGGGTGCTTCAGGCTTCCCCATGCTTGTCTTGCAGCTTCAGCCTCTAAGCTGGTTTCTCCCTTGCCTTTTAGAGACACAGAGGTGTGAACAATTTTGGACCAGAGTGAAAGGGAAATCAGGCTGGCTTCTGCAGCGAAAAAAATTAAGCTAGGCCTGGCCTAAGATGCTCAGAACCAAATCTTTATCTGGAGGGAGTGGGCAGCAGCTCCACCAGTGCTCGGGCACTGCTGTGGGGCACTGGGCTCTGGTGTCCCACAAGGCTGTAGGGAGAGACCCAGAAGCAAGGGCAGCTCAGGGGAAAGGGGTCTGGGTGTAGCTACATGCCCTCCCTCCCCAGCAAAGCCACGCAGCATGGTGGGGAATGCATCACTTTTCACTTCCTTCTCCGGAAAGAACCTCTTCCCCTGCTCTTCTCTTGCTGCAGCAGCCACACCAGGGTGGGGGTGCAGGGCCTGTAGCCTCCCCAGGATGGCTTTCCTCACTCTTTTTCCCTCCAGATGATGAATAAAACCAGCACCTGCTAGCACAACATTTCCAAGGAGGTGCAGGCTTTTAGTCCCAGCTCTCTGAAGCCTCACAAGGCTCTAACCCCAAAAGGCTTTAAAACCCCAAAGTTACTAGGCAGTTCCTGTGGTTTCCCCTTCGGTTAAACAGCATGAAATATGTTAGGAGGAGAGCAGCTCTGTGTGCATGGGGCACTGCTAAATGCACAGCACCCACTGGCACCTGCCCACGGTTCCTGCAGCCACCCTGAAAGCTGGGAAGCAGCCTTGGGGTGGCTCAATGCCTTGTGGGGCTTAGGGCAGAGCCTCCTCTAGGGCAGGGATTGCTCCTCAGTTGCTGGGATGATGCTCTCTCCAGGACCATGGCTGGGTGAAACATTACCCAACCCAACCTGAAGGCAATGTGGGAGCTGCTTCACACCCTCCCCATCTTGCCAAGTTGACTTCAGCATTTGCTGAGTGACCACTGGACAGGCCCAGCGTGCTGGCTGGGCTCACAGAGCAGTGTCTCCCATGATTTACAGCTGTCATGGGTTACACTGGCAGCCATGGCTCAGGGCAGACCCCAGCCCAGGAGAGGTGTGAGGTCCTGATGGCATGGGACAGTGCCCAGCTGCAGCCAGGGCCTGCTGTGACATCAGTAAAATGGGGTCCTGGTTGGTAGGAGAAGGAGGCACAGCATCAGTTTGTCTCTTAACAAGCCAGAAGGGGTTTTTCACAGTAAATTAAGGCATAGGGGAAGTCCTGACGATGCTGCTGCTTTGCTTTCTGTTTCCCTTGCAGCTGAAAACCCCCTTGAACATGCTGCTGCCATTGCAGTCACCTCATGTCATTTTCCTCTTCTCCCTAAGCCATCCTGGGGAAAAAGTGGTGCTAAGAAGGGAATTCATAACCCAAATCACTTTCACCAAGAAAATACACTTGTCCAGACTCAGCTTAACCAAGCTCAGTGCCTGCCAAGCACCACTGTGGACACTGTTTTGGCAAGGGGATGAGGGAGATTCCTCTTGTGAAGGCTCAGATAATTTTTTCCAGCTATGACCCGAGCAAGGTGCCATATGGTGCCCACCACTTCCAGGTACCTGTGCCAGGGAAGCTGGTGCCTCTGGCCAGGCACCATGGTCCTTTTGGGCACTGAGCTTCCCTAGGAGGAGAGAAGCAAAGCCCACAGGGCAGAGCAGCTGCAGGAAACCACCCTTAAAACATTGATGTGGTGACACAAGGAGACATCATTCCCCCTGGCCACTGTCACAGACAGCATGTCCCAGGGCCCCACTGGCATTGCTGCTGGCACACACAATTATGAGCTGCCAGCCTCAGCTCCTCTGTTTCTGTACCCTGCAGATAGTTTTGACTCGAGTCAGGGGAAGTGTTTGAAAAATTGCTCAACAGGTTAAAAAAACAACCAAAAATAAACACAAAAAAGCCCCACAACATTTCCAGTGAATAACTCCTAAGGCTCTCTGCAAAGTCTCCCCATCCTGCCCACACATGGGCAGCCACGTGGGCTCCCCAAACTGTCTGCTCACAGTTTCACAACCCTGGCTGGCAGGAGAAGTCGGGGTGGCTGCTCTCAGCCTTTCCGCTGGCTGATGCCAGGCTGGGGCTTGTCTTATCTGGGTTTCGAGAGACGCATGTGTGCCTGCTCCTTCCTCACCCCAGCTGCCAGCGGGGCCCTTCCACAGGGGTATGTGACCACCACGAGGCCAGGACATCTTCTAGGATGCTGGGTGTGACACCCTTCCAGTCCCCACAGCACTGTGCCTGGGCCCCGCTCTAGGCAGCTGCTCAGCCAGCCTTCATGGCGAGTGATCCTAAACTTGCTACCCAGCTCCAGCCTCCTGAAAGATGAAGACACCCACAGATTTCCAGCACCTACACCCAGCTGGAGCCTGGTGAGGATGAGCCTGCGGAGAACTTCTGAAGAGCAACTGTCCCCCACCAAGACCCACCTTCACAAACAGCTCGATCTCAGGCTCCTTGGCATTGTGCTGCTGACTCTCCATCCTGGCAGCGTCGGGAGGGACTGCTGGCTGCCCACTGCTGTGGTGAGTTGTCTGTCTTCTGCAGAGCTCTGGCAGGGGAGACTTTCAGAGGGCCGATGGCTCAAGCACCTCAGCTGCGTTCACACCCTCGGAGGGCTGGGGCTTGCCCTTTCCTTCCTTTTGAAGCGGGGAGGAGCGATGGGGTGAGTGCTGGGACCTGCAGGCAGGGAGGGGGAAGCTGTGGGGCCTCTCAGCTGTGACTCAGCACGGGTCTATCTGGATGTGTTCATGGGTCCCCTTCCAGTCTATCGCACCCGCCCAGGCACTGCTCCGGTGCCTCCAAGCACTGGGCTGGCTGCCCAGGCCCCAGCACTGCTGCCATCACCTCCCAGCTGGGAACAAGGAGTTTTGCTCCTCATGCTTCTCCAGTCTGGTCTTGCCCCTTCCCCATCCTCCCACCCTTGTGTCCGGACACTGATGCCGTAGAGCCCGCCACTTCTTTATCCCTTTGTGATGAACCGAGCTGACCTTGCCACTGCCTTCCACTCTCCTGCTGCTGCACCACAACGGGCAGCCGCCAGGAGGGGAGGTACAGCCCATGGGGTGCCCCCGGGCAGGCTCCTCTGTGTACCCTTCACTGCCAGAAGCAGGATGAGGGCTCAGGGAAGCCAAGCAGTGCAGCCTGGCCACCTGCCACCAGCTCTTTGCAGCTGGCTGAGTGCTGCCAGGACACAGACTTGGCACAGGAAGGGTTACAAAACAGCCAAGGAGGGAAAACAGAGGCTGGAGAGTGTTGGGGTGCAGGAGGGAACCCCAGAGTGCCACTGGCAGTAGCCCAGCCAGGGCAGTGCATGGCAGGGTGACAGGAAGGGATGTCTCCAGGGCCGATCCCTGGCAAGGCCCCATTCCTGGAATTTGGGCTGTTTTAGCGGAAGGATGACCAGTTGCTTTTCTCCTCAGGATGGGAGGGAAACACTCACTGTCAGATCACCCTGGCTGCTGTCCCAGCAGAGGCAGCTTCCCAGCACCCACAGGCTTAACTCCTCTCTTGTGCAAGTCCCATCTCAAACCTTAAGACCCCATAGTTGATACCAAGCTTTGCACGAAACAGGGATCCTGAATGCTTGACTCAGCCCCACCCCAGCTCGGGTAAGCTCAGACTTCCCTAAAAATAACCAAATCCTGATAAGAAAACATCCACCCTGGGGCAGTTAGGATCGGAACCAGTTTTGTACTCCCAGAGGAGCCTCCCCAAGGGAGATATTTCTCCTAGGTGCTGCTGCACAGCCCAGAGTGGTGCTAACTCTGGCAGCTGCACCAGAGGGGCTGGGGGGACATTATTCTTTCTGCCCCATCAAAACTTTTGGAGAACTTGAAACTCCACCCACTGGGACAGGAAACTGCCTGACGTTCTCATAAGCAAGAGGGATGAGTTAAAGGAATTGTGAGTGCCCAGTGGGGCCATAGTAGCACCCTCAGCATGAGCTTGGTGCCCATCTCACTCCTCCCACCCAACTCCAGCTGTAGACCTCCAGGTGATGTATGCAGGTCCTTCCTGCCACCCTGTCACTGCCTTGCTGTCCCTGCCTGAGTGATGCTCAGCTTGTGGGAACCCCAACTGGCTCCTGGCACAGCTGGCAGATTCTTTTGCTGCTGACCTCAGCCTGGGCAGAGCGAGCAGCTCCTGCCTGTCCTGTTCCCTCTGAGCTGCCAGCTGAAGCATCCGGCAGGGATTTAATTCCTGTGGGGCAGGGGACATGGGGATGGCATTGTGCCCTCCTCACACCGAGATGTCAGAGCACCTGATACCTGGCCCTGTGGAGGCTGTCAGGGCAGAAGGGTGGCAGAGAAGAGGTCCCTGCCCATGGTGTTTGATGAGTGTGTTTGCCTTTTCTGCAGGAACAGCGTCTTGGGAGGCAGTACAGGCAGCCCTTCCCTTCCTCCTCAAGCGGTGAATGGCCGGACATTAGCTGAGGCAGAGATTATGGCACACGTGTATCCGCATTGCTGCCTCACCATGCCTGTGAGAAAGCAGAGGGACACGCTGGAAACTTCACCAAGCCCCATTCTTCTTCTTGGGGGGAACAGAGGTGGGAGGGAAGGGAAGGGGTTGCCACTTTCTCTGCCAGCAACAGTGATGCCAAGGCACGGTGCCTGCTCACCCGCTACTGAGCGCCTTTGAAAATGTGTCCCTCCCTCCTCATGGGAGGTGTCCCTGTGCTGAGTGCCCCAGCTGTCCAGAGCAGCCCCTTGCCCTGGGCAGCAGACAAAGAGCGGGTACACAGGCGTGCCTGCCCGGCCCCAGCACTCTGGCAGGGCAGAGAAGCAAGCCATTGTCCCTGCGCAGTGCCAGCCCTGGCACCAGCTGCCGCCGGAGCAGCCGAGGCTGCTTGGTGGGACACAGCAGAGCCAGCAGCAGCCACGCCATGGCCGGGCCAGTGGGGCCAGCAGCAGCTCTGGTCCTCCTCTGCCTGGCTGTGGGGCTGGAGGCCAGCCCAGAGCTCTCTGGTGAGTCGGGGCACAGGCAGGGTGATGAGGGGTGATGGAGGCCACACTGGTGTGAGGGGAGGGAAAGTGACAGCTGGGTTGGTGGGATAGGGACAAGCAAGGCACAAACCAGAGCAAGCCAGAGGGAGTTTGCCAAAAAAAAATGAGATTTTTTAACCCCATGGCAGGGCTGAGAACTGAAAACACTCTGTGCATGTTCCACAGCCCCAGTGCAAGCAAGGAAGAAGCTCCCTCCACTGCTGCTGCAGCTCTCCATTGGACAGTTTGGAGGCAGAAGGGCAAAAAGGAAATCTTAAGGCACTCCCCAAGCTTTCCTGAGACCCCTAGGCCATGATGTTTATGCCCTCAGTGCTGGGTGGTGTGTGGAGCTGAAGTCTCCTGGAGCACCCAGGACTCCCCTGCAAACCTTCACTGCTCTGAGAAGATGAGGGAAGAGATGGGCTGAAGCTTTATCCAGTCCCTGGCCAAAGCTGCAGGCTATGGTCCCCAGCCAGAGCCACCCATGAGTAGGTGGGCTGCAGGGTGCACAGGGCATAGCAGGGGCCAAATCCTCTCCCCAGAGCAGTGCCTGTGAGCCTTGTAGATGTAACTTAGGCAGAAATGTGGGGTCCATTGTGCACTTGGGACAGTGAATACTGGTGCAGGCAAGCTGGGTGCCTGGGGGCTGCTGTTCCTCTGAGGGACCTTCTAGAAAGAGCTATGCACACCTTTGCTGGGCTCTGCTGGGCCCCAGCAGCACTAGAGCCTGGCGCAATGCTTCTGAGCACAGCAGAGAGGGCTGCTGCTGAGAGGATGTGATTTCATCTGGGCAGAGCTAGCTACACAACTGCACTATCAGGGACTGAGTCAGCAGCACTGGCAGGTGACCAGAATCACTCACAGTGTCTGCCTGCAGCCTCCTTGCCACAGCTTCAGCCCCAAGAAGACCCATCTTCACAATTGCTCACTGCCCCAAAATGGTGTGACGGAGAATCCTCTGTCCCTGTGGCACCATCTGAGCCTCAGTAGAAAGCACAAACCTCTGGCACAGCAGCAGAGGAGGGTGCCTGCTTCAAGATAGATGGACTTTGGGAAACCTTTTTCTCCCCTATTCCTTCCACATGTCTCCTACTGTCCCCAGGATTTGGGATGCTAGCCGCAGATGCCAAAGGGTTAGTGAGAAGCAGGGAAGGTGAAAAGGGTCCTTTGTGCAGCTGAGACTGGCACTGGTTTGCAGAGGGAGAGAGGAAGAAGCTGGGAGCTGGTGCTCCCCACACTCTTGTGTTGGTCTCAGGGAGGTTGACAGGCTGCGGGCTCAGGGACAGGTTCCATGTCCTGCCCTGGACCCCAGCACTGGGCTGGAACTGGGCTGCAACACCAAGGGACCCCACAGCTGGGGATTGGGGTCTGTGACCCACCCAGCAGCACAGGGTCCTGCCCAGCAGGTACTGAGTTGCCCTGTCCCCATTTCCCAGCCTCAGAATGATGCTTCTCCTTTGCTTCAGTTTTATTCAAAGCCCTGAGGCAATCTGCTCTGTCCAGGGCCCTACACACCATTTCTTGTCACCTTTTCCTGCTTTCCCCCTCCTCCAGCAACCAGTGCCTGCTCAGGGCACCCCTGGCAGCTTGCAGAGCTCTTATTAAAACAGCTTCCTTGCTCACCCAGCAGAGCTGATACCAGCCAGAGCTGACAGCTGCATGCTAAACCCTCTGAAAGGCTGGGCAGGACAGCCCCAACTTGCTGCCCCTTGCAGGGAAAACAACAGAGTAAGTGGTTTCGGACACCTACTAGGCAGGATTAAAAGAAAGAAATACCCCTTCCAGGAATTCAGGGAGAGGAGGGTCAGTGCCCTTTGGAATGGCTGTGGGCTGGGAATGGCTCACACTGATGCACAGGGCTTCTCTGGCAGAGATACCTGGGGTCAGCTGGGCTCAGGTGATGACTTGGTGGCTCACACCCATCCATATGTAGCCAGCCAACTGTGTGAGCTCACAGCAGCCCCTGGACCCCTCTGTCCTCCAGCTCATGGCTTGGCATCCTCTGACAGAAAACCTCCTCTCCCAGACTCCAGTGATCATCTCTGGGTGATCACCTCTGGCTCATCCTTGCTTTCTCCTCCTCATGTCTTCACAACAAGCCTGATTTTGTCCAAAATCTTAACTACTCCTCATGGGATTCCTCTGTATAAGTTTACTCTGACCTGTCATCCTGCCTCCAGCTTTTGCTTCCCTCTGCTAACCAGCTTGGCTGATCCATGCTGCTTTCCCACCTCTGGGCTGCAATGCTGGGTGCAAGATTTGCTGCAAGCCTGCCTTCTCTGCTACAGCCCCACTCTGGTCCTGTTTGCCCCATAAATAACCCTACCCAGGATATCCTCACTGTCACCAGCTGCCAGGAGCCCAAGCACTGTCACTGTGTGGTCCCAGTGTCTCCTCCAGCCTGTGCTCTCCCCTTCTAGGATACCTGCGCAAGGTGCTGAGGAACCACACCACCCACACCTGTGATGGGGAGCAGCTCCTCATCGTCTGCCCACGCAAGACCACCATCAGCATCCTTGGGGCCTTCTATGGGCGTCGTGTACCCAGCCCCAACCTCTGCCCCAGCCCTGGCAATGCCTCCCAGGAGAGCACAGAGTGCATGTCTGCCACTGCCCACCTGGTAAGGGTCCCAAGGGACCAGGCTGAACACTCCTTCTTCTCCAGGACACTGGGCTGACTGGATGGGTTGGGTGCTGCAGGCCCCAAGGGAGGCTACTGCCATCAGGATTCACCCTTGGGGTCCTTTTCCCAGAGCATTTTGGGGAGGTAGAGGTGGACAAGACCCTCTGCATTGAGTCGCAGGACAGGGCAGCCCTGCCAGAGCAGCCTGGCATGAGGCACCGCCACATCCTAAACTAGCTTTTGGAGTAATCCTGCAGGACACAGAAGGCTTGGCAGCTGGGGCTGGCTCCTGGGGAAGGGGTGGTGGAGCAGCCAGGGTGCCAGGGTTGGG
The DNA here is from genome assembly GCA_013396975.1 of Bucco capensis. Taxonomy (NCBI): domain Eukaryota; kingdom Metazoa; phylum Chordata; class Aves; order Piciformes; family Bucconidae; genus Bucco; species Bucco capensis. The sequence goes on along the minus strand of VWZO01002975.1, from coordinate 1,071,827 downwards.
AAGTGGGACAGGAGCCTACAAGAGATGCTGTGCCCAGCCCTGAGGTTGCATCCTTGGCATTAGCACAGAGCTTGGCTCTTGCCCAGCCAGAAGCAGCATCCATCCATGCTGGCAGCTCCTGAGAAGCAGATGGATGAAGTAGGCCCAAGGATGGGTCTCCTGGCTGCAGTAGCCAGTGCAGGGAGAGAGGAGGAAGGCAGGGGCTGGCAAAAGCAAAAGGGACCTCCACAAAGCTGGTGTCTGGTAGGAGGACGTGCTCACTGGGCTCCAAAAACCTCACAGCCTGGTCCATGCTGTGGCTGTGCTCGATTCCTCTGTGTTTTGGGTGAAAACCCTTTGCCTGGTGAGGACATCGGCGCTCCGGTGAGGACATCAGCCCCCTGCTGGCCCCGTGCGTGAGAGGCTTTGGGAATGGGGCACAGAGGAGCTTGGAGGGATGTGCTCCCTCGGCGTCAGCAGCCCCAGGAAACAGCCCAAGCCCCTGCTGCCAGGGGGGTCCCCGCCAGGGAGAGAGCCTTGGGCCACCGGGAACAGCGGCGAGGCCACCCCGCTCCCGCTGCCGCTGGAGAGGAGGCGCGTCCCATCGTCTGGCGGCGCGCGTGCACTGCGCCGGGCGGCTGCACTGCTGCATCACTGCGCGCATCCGTGTGGGTGCTGCACGGAGCTGCGTTGCTGTGCACATCTGCACAGCTGTTGCACCCCCACGGCATGATGCAGTGCTGGTATGCATCCTGGCACATGCACTGGCACACAGCTCTTTGTGGCTGCAGAGGAGGAACTGATTCAGGAACCAATACATGAAGCAGAGTGACTGTGGCTAGGGATGCTGAGCAGCCATAGGGCTGCTCTGTGGGGTAAGAGGCTGTTTCCTTGGGCCTGGTGATGGCACTGTGGAAAAAGAGCTGAGCACAGCCTCAGGACTTCTCACTCGTCTTCACTCTGTCCTGCTTTGCTCTCCAGAAGCTGCTGGCTGAGTGCCAGGACCATCAGTGGTGTCAGTTTTCGGTGCACAGCCAAGTCTTTGGGACAGACCCGTGCCCTGGGACACACAAGTACCTTATTGCTTCCTACAAGTGCCGGCCAGGTGAGCAGGAGCAAGGTCTTGGCAACGCTGAGTGAGTTCTTCCCCGGCCTCAGTGGCTTTGAAAGGGACAAAGGGGAGAGCAGAACTGCTCCTGTATCTTGCAGCCCCCTCTAGCCCTGCCCCTGGCAGCAATCAGACTCGTGGCTGGGCTAAGGGAGCAGGAGGGGCTGCAGGTGGTTTGGGATGCATTGGGACACTGCAGTGTCACTCCCCAGGGAACCATCGGGTCAAGACCGTGTGTGAGAATGACAAGCTGAAGCTGCAGTGCCGACCAAAATCTATCCTGGCCATTTATTCTGCAAATTATGGACGATTCCTGCGGGGCAAACCAGAATGTGATGCCCTGAACACTGGGGGACCACATATAGGTAAGTTGGAATGGTTCATGCCAGCCAAGGGGCCAAAAACCATCCAGAGAGTGTAGCACATGTATGTCATCAGACTGTACCGGTGCCCCTTGGCCCCGGCTGGCTGGTGCCCAGCGGATAGGGGCAGGCAGGTCTGCCCCATGTCCATGCCCCATGTCTTTGCAGAGTGCTTGGCTCCAGATGCCCTGCGGAGAGTCTCCAAGAGATGCCATCGCAAAGGGAACTGTACTGTGGCTGCTGACCAGGCCACCTTCGGGGACCCCTGCCTCCCTGGCATGAAGAAACAGCTGCGAGTCTCCTACACCTGTGGTGAGAGCCACTTGTGGGGCTGGGGCAGGGCTGAGCCCCTGCCATGCCCACCCACCCATGCCATGCAGGCAGGGGCACAGGGCTCCTTGGGGACGAGCAGGGTGGTGATGCTCAGTGTGTGTTCTCCTTGCAGTGCCCAAGCAGCTGCTGGAGGAGGTGGGCCCTGACACCTCTGACCCCTTCATGCTCTCGGACTACATGCACGGTAAGGTGGTGGGAGGGGGGCAGCTACTCCAAAAGCAGTGTGACATCATGTCCACACCTGGATGAACCACCCTTTCCTTGGCCTCTCTGTCTCCGTGGTACCCACCACTGGCACAAGCCTTGCAGCTCCATCCCAGCATCACTCTCCCATGGCTGAAGCCTCTCATTGGTCAGTGCTCATATCTGAGGGGTTGCAGAGGTGTGGTCTGCTGGAAGCAGGGCAGAGGAGGACTTACAGGGGAGCATCCCCATGGAGGGTTGCACAGGAAGGAAGGAATGTGGCAGGCAGGGGCAGGCAGTTGGGCACTGGGCAGCACCTCGTGTCTCAGCCCACATCCCCTTGTCGCTGCAGGTGGCTGGTACAAAGGGCCCAGGTTCTCCAGGCTCCGGGAAGATTGGATGATTTTTACTAGCTCTCTGGCAGCTTTTGCCCACCTTTGGGGTATGTGCCCTCCCTGGCTCTCATGCAGTACCCTGGGGAGCCAGACAGGCTTGGGAGGGTGGCTCACGTCCTGCAACAGCCCCTGCTCAGCCTGGGGCTTGGCTTAGAGGCAGCCAGACACCAGGCCCCTCTGGCAAGGTCAGCAGGGTCAGCAGGCATGTGTGGGAAGAGGGCACCAAACACCCATGCTGGGTTTGGGGGGGCCATGTAGGGCAGGAGCTTGAAGGCTGAGTGAGCCCTGAGGTCCTGCTGTAATCAGAAATCACAGTGCCACTGTGGTCCAGGCCACAGACCCTTCTTCTCTGATGGGCTGAACTACTTACTGGGTCTCCTTCCTTCCTGCCCTGTCTGCAGGGGCACTGAAGGACAACACCTTTTGTGGGCAAAAATTTCCCTTGCCAGGGGAAATTACTCTTTTAAAACCCTGATAAGATGATTCTTCCCCCTGTGCTGCCTACCCCACATCCAGTGAGAGTTTCCTATGGGGAAAGGGCCATGTCAGGACACTGGTGGGTGCTGATGAGGCTCTGGGTGATGCTCCCACGGTTGCTGGAGCAGGGTCTGTGGTGCCCCTGCAGCCCAGGTGCTGAAGGCATTGCTGCTCCCCTCCTCCTCCTGCCATGTGCCCAGCAAAGGGGCTTTTCCAGGCACTGGTACCCTGCAGGTTGCAGAGGGGATCTGTACTCTGGTGTCTCTCTTTGCTCTTTGCCCCCTAGGTGTTCCAGAGAAAGTTGGCCTCTACTTTCTCTGCGGGGTCTCAGGAGGCCTCATGCTCCTGCTGTGCATCATCAGCCCCAAAACAACCTTCCTCCAGGAGGTGGGGAAGGCTCTCAAGGACCCAGAGCTGGGGAGCAGCTCCGAGCTGAGCAGGGCCAAGCTGCAGGACGAGCAGGATGAAGACCTCCCAGATGATAGCTCCTCAGACTCCTCCTTCCGCCGCCTCACCCGCACCTATCGGGCCACTGACAGCATCTTTGGCCCTGAGCTGACAGCAGCCATGGAGGGAGCAGTGGAGCACCAGGGCCGTGGAGGGGAGGAGATCTGGATGCCCAAGGAGTCGAGTCCATACTCCATCCACAAGATCAAATCGGCCACCAAATAAGAACTGGAAGAAAATGGCTGGAGAGCAGTGGCAGGCAGAGGTTGAATGGGATCCAACATCAGACAGACACTAGAGTTTGGGCTTCTTGGGGTGAGTGGGCATCCTGAGTGGCAGCAGGGCAACAGCAGCCCAAGTGTGGCTATCAACCCACCAGCCTGGAAACATCTAACCTGGGAGTATGGTGCAGTCCCTGGGTGTGATGAGGAGCTGCAGGATGGCTCATGGGGCCGTGGATTCTTTTGCCACAGACACACCACTAACCCTAAGCTAACCTCCCCATTCTCAGCTCACATCAGCTGGCTCTAGTACTTAACCCTGTTTAGCCACACTGAGCCTATCCTGAGCCTTTCCATGCTGTCTGCTCCTGTTTCTCCTTGGTGCTTGCTTCCACCCCTGGTGCTGCCAACAATCCCCAGCTCTTGGGCAGTGTGCCAGTGGCAGAGATGCAGAAATGTCCCGGATGCAAGAAGGTGAAAGCAGAGAGGGTGAGAGAGTGCCACGAGCATCACCCATCACAGCCCTACTATGCAGCATGCCTCACAGCCCTGGTACCCCAGGGGAGCTGCACCCCAGGGCTGGGGCAGTTGGCACAGCATTGGCTCTCACCTCCCTGCAGGCATTTGGGAGCTCTGTCACCCTGCACTGCTCCATGCTTTCCTTCATGCTTCCCTGGTGGCAGGAGAGCCCAAGGGTTAACCTTCTGGGGCTTCCTCCAGTAAATAAATGCAACAGCTCATAAACACCATGTCCCTCCCTGACCTCTGTCTTTAATAGTGAAAAGAGAGAGAAAAGGAAGTGGCAAAGCTCAGCCTTCCCTGTGTGGATCAGCTCCTTGACTCCCACCAGTGTTTCTGGCACTGCGCCACAGGGAGTAACAAGTTGGGCCAGTTTTAGCATGGGAAAGGATAAGGGGTTAGCCTGGGGAAGGAAAAGGAGAGAAAAAGCAGTCTGTATGGATCCCATCAATGATGTATCTCTGCCCTTGCTCCTTCTCTTGAGCCTGAGGCTCTCTGTCTGGTAAGCAACCCTGGAGTGAACATCCTCAGATGCCATGCAGAGGGGCTTCTCTGTAGCCAGAGAGTCAGGCTGGGTGTGGGGACTGCTCCAGCTCTGAAAGCCAGCGTGGGCTCCGTAGTGCTGTGGGAAGGTGCTGGATGGAAGCGGTGACCCAACTCTTCCTATGATAGGGACATTCCAGGCACCAATGCTCTAGAGCTGCACGTAGCAAGGTTCACTTTTCTATCCACCACTGCACAAGAAGTCCCTGGGCTGGGTGCAGCAAGAGATTTCAGTATGTGTGGTGAGAGCCACAGCCCCTGCAGTGGGGCCAGGCTTCCCCAGAGCCTGCTGAGAAGCAGCAGCACAGCAGTGCTGCAGGGACTGGAAAAGCCAGCTCACTGCTGCCAAGCCTGGGCAGGAGAGGCAGACATGGACCTGTCCCAAGCGGGCAGCAAGCCCAAGCCCCCGCAGAGCTGCAGGCAGTTTTGAACAGGGGGTTTTGGCTGAGGATCTTATCCAACAGGCTGATACACTGTGTTTCCATCGGCAGTGGGATGTGTCCTAGCTCTGTCTGGCAAGTATGCACTGACCCAACACATGCAAGGAGAGGCAAATGCATGGATCGCTGAGCTCTGCTGAGCATGCCTCAATGGGGGGGTTTCCTTTGAGCCTGGAGCTTGGTGCAGAGCTCCCAAGAGCTGGAGAAAGGAAAACACCTCTGCACAATGGGTGGCACATATGCCACCTGCCTTCCCAGTCCCCAAAGGAATAGGGATCAGATCAAAGCATCCCCAAAGCCTCTGGCACCACAGAAGCAGCTCAGATGGTGTGCAGGTGGGTCAGGGACTGCCCAACAATGTCCACCCTGCACAGGTAGAGCAGCTCCTGCCCTTGGAGTAGGGCTTTTGCTCCTTTTGCTCCCACCAGCCCAGCTCAGTGTCCCACAGTTGAGCTCAGGCAATGGGCATGGAGCGGATGCTTCCCATCCTGGGGATGCAGGCAGGCTGTACCCCTGCCCCCATCAGCCACTGCCACCCCTGTTCCCCTAGGTACTTGTCATGGCCAGCTGCGCCACTGTTGTTAGTCTATACCTCCATCCTCCTTCGAGAAAATGAGATAGTGGGTGGAGGGGATGGGGTGGCTGGCTGGGGACTCCTTGCTGGGGAGGTCAGCCCCTCCATCTTTCTGATCTCAGCAGGGGACGAGAAGTGGATGGACCCTCTGAGAGCAAGTGAGCTGGTGAAAGAGCCCCAGATGGACCCTCCTGCCTCCCAGGACCCCAGAACCCAGCAGGCAGAAGCAGAAGGTGTGGGAGGAGGCAAGAGGGACAGACTCTTTTTCCTAGCCATGCTGCAAGGACTTTTGGGGGCAAGAGGGTTTCTCCCTGGCCAGTAAATTAAACAGCACCTGCTCATGCCCCATTTGAGCTTGTATCTGCAGCAGCAGGTTGTAGCCCTCAGAGCTCAACCAGCTGATGGCTACTAGTGCCATCCCTGCCTGGCCAGGTGTAACAGATGCACTCAGCTTTTTAACCAAACTCATGGTACTTTGGTTCAGGCTCCAGAGCAGGCAAAGTCTTGAGTCATAACCTAGCCAAGGACTTCTCTAGTTCCCATCTGTTGTCTGAAAACCCACAAAGCAGCAGTGACGCAGTGGGCTTTGGTGCACATGAGCTTGGAACAGATTATGTGATTAACACATGAATGGTGGGTAGCTTTTCCATAACTCATTTATCAAGGAACAAAGAAAGTTATGAGCAGAAGGATTCTCCTGCCTGCCTTCCCCGTCACATGTAATTTGACTGTGAGCCAGCCACTTTATTCTCCAAGTGTGACAGCCTGAGTGAGCATCCTCAAGACCTTTCACCAGTGGCAGATGAGTGACCAACATCACCCATAACCTTACGGTGTGCCAACTCTGATTTGTGCCATGGTAACTTGGACTTTACCTTGGCAACTTTTGACTCTGCCTTGGTGGTTTTGAACCCCAGTGCAGACAATTTCGCAGCACGGCAAGAGCCTTGCCATGGGCCTGCATTAGATTGCATGCTTATATCACAATAAAACCACCTCTGCCCATCCCCTGACCGTGTTCTTTAGGTGATCTAAACCACTTATTTGCCACACTGGGTCAGTGGAGCCGCGTGGCCAGCCCACGGCACGCCCTGCTCCCCAAAACTGAGCCCCTCCAGTCGTGAGAAGGCGCAGCCCCAGTGGCACAGGGAGTTACCACAGCACCGGCTGTGGGCAGAGGGAGAGGGCAGCAGGCCGTGGGCGCGGCCCCTGCGGAGGCGCCAAGCCCAGAGGCCTCTGGAGGTCACTCTAGTCCTCCCACGGAGAGATAGTGCGAGAGCTGCAGCTACTCCCCCAAAGCTCCAGGTCCATGGCAGAGGGTGCTGCAGGACCGCCCGCTCCTCTGCCGGCACCATGGCTTACACGGGGCCGCCATGACACCTCCCAAAGGGCACTGCGAGACGCACTTAACCGGCAGCCCGTGCCACCAATCACCGCCCACCTCGGCCGGAAGCCCGCCCTCCCATTGGTCGCCGGAGCAGAATTTTAAACCCTAGCGCCCTGCCCCTTAACAACGCATCCTTGCCGTTCGCCTACTGGCTGTCGCCTGGCTGTGCCTCGCACTCTGATTGGTTAAAGGTCAGCCAGTGCTGAACGAGCACTACTAACTGCTACTTTCAAACGAGCCAGAGTCGCTGCGGTACGGCAGTGGGGGTGAGTGGGGCTGCTGGGACTCCGCGGTACCCTCGAGAGAGTGTAGGGGAGTGGGACTGCGGGGGCCCTCTAGCCACCCCGGGGCTGGGACTCTTGGGACTCCGAGGGTGTGCAGTGGAGTAGGGCCGCGGGGACTCTCAAGCGGCTCCGGGACTGGGGGGAGTGGGACTTTTGGGACTCCGAGTGTGTGCAGTGGAGTAGGGCCGCGGGGAGCCTCCAACGACCCCGGGGCTGGGGGGACTGGGGCTTTTGGGACTCCGAGGGTGTGCAGGGGAGTGGGGCCCCGGGGATCCTCTAGGGACCCTGAGGAGGTGCAGGGGAGTGGGGCCGCGGGGAGCCTCTAGGGACCCTGAGGAGGTGCAGGGGAGTGGGGCCGCGGGGAGCCTCTAGGGACTCTGAGAGGGTGCAGGGGAGTGGGGCCATGTAGGCTTGGTATCCCTCTGTATGGGCCCATTTCCTAGTGCTCCCGGGAAGGACAGGTGTGGAGAGCCTTGTGCTAGGAGCTTCTTCTCCCCTGGGGTGCAGAGATACCCCTAAGCCTGTAATTTAACAAGGGTAAGTGTAAAGTACTGCATCTGGGAAGGAACAACCCCATGGATCAGTACAGGCTAGGAACTGATTTGTTGGAGAACAGCCCTGGGGAAAAAGCTCTAGGAGTGCTGGTGGCTAGGAGGATGCCCATGAGGCAGCAATGTGCCCTTGTGGCCAAGAGGGCCAATGGCATCCTAGGATGCATTAAGAGGAGCGTGGCCAGCAGATCCAGAGAGGTTATTCTCCCCTCTCCTCTGCTCTGGGGAGGCCTCACCTGGAATACTGTGTCCAGTTGTGGGCCCCTCAGCTCCAGAAGGATAGGGAGCTGCTGGAGAGAGTCCAGCAAAGGGCCAGCAAGATCATGAAAGGAGTGGAGCATCTGCCCTCTGAGGACAGGCTGAGAGAGCTGGGTCTCTTCAGCCTGGACAAGAGGAGACTGAGAAGAGGCCTCAGGAATGTTTAAAAATATGTTAAGGGTGAGTGTGAGGAGGAGAGAGCCAGGCTCTGCTCAATGGCATCCAATGTTAGGACAAGAGGGAATGGGAGCAAGTTGGACCACAGGAGGTTTAGTATTAACCTGAGGAGAAACTTCTTTCCAGTAAGGGGTGCCAGAGCACTGGCCCAGGCTGCCCAGGAGGCTGTGGAGTCTCCTTGTCTGGAGACATTCCAGAGCTGCGTGGACACATTGCTGTGTGAGCTGGTCTAGGTGATTCTGCTCTGGCAGGGGGGTTGGACTACATGGTCTTTCTAGGTCCCTTCCAACCCCTAACATTCTATGATTCTCCCCTGGGAGGGCTGCGGGGGAGTGGGAGCCCTTACATTCTTCTATGGAATGTTGGAAGCTGGGAACTGCTCCCCAGCATGGTGCTTTAGGTAGAGGTCATGGGGCTCCATGTGGCCCTTCACCTGGGGGAAGCACAGCAGCCATTCCCCACACCTCCAGCTAGACCTGCACCCTCTGTGGGATTGCCTCTGGGTACCCTCCACTTGCCGTGCTCAGGGAGGAGCTTGGAGTCTGACCATACTGCAGTACCACCCCAGGAGGGACAAGTGCCCCGTGGCTCTGCCCCTGCTCCTTGAGGGTGTCCCTGGGCAGGCAGCTGTCCACATCAAGCCCTCTCTGCTCCCAGATTGCTTGTAGAGGCCAAGGGACAGGATGCCGCAGCCACGCAATACCAAGGTGCTGGGCCCCAAGCAGCCCCGAGTAGGCAAGGTGGGCCCTAGCGCAGAGAATGCCAACCCTGAGAAGGTGAGTCTGAGCTGGGCAAGGGAGGGGGGGGTGGAATGTTGGTGTGGAGCAGCTGGCCTCTCATCTCCTAACAGCCTTTGTTGCAGGAGGAAAGCTGTCAAGCCAAGAGGTCTCCATCCTCGCCTCAGGGAGGGCCTAAGAAGAGGTCAGCATTTGGGAATATCACCAATGTAAGTGCTTCTATGTGGATGGGGGCTTTGGTGCTTCCTGTGAGCTCCTCATGGCAATGGGGCTGGATACCCCTCCTGTACTCTGAGTTGGGGGTGTCCCGTGCCCCATCAGCTGGAGGCTTGTGCACCCCTCTCTATAACCTCATTCTGACCCAAACAGGTGGTGGCAGGGAAGAAGGAGGCTGTGAAAGTGGCACCACCCAAAGCACAAAGGGCCCATACTGCACTGGGGGTGGCCAAGCCCTGACCGTGTTCCCTGAAAAAGTGAGTAGCCAGGGCAGATAGGGACGGGGACTGGGGGATGGAGGATGCTACAGTGCCAACATCTGCAAACATGTCCCACGGGGAAGAACAAGCAGTGGTGGGCAGCTTCCTTTGGACAGTGGAGACCACCAGCTAGATGGGGAGGGCAGACAGCAGATAAAACAGCCTCAAGTTGCATCAGAGGTTTAGATTGGGTATTAAGAAAAATTTCTTCACCAAAATGGTTGTCAAGCCCTGGAACAGGCTGCCCAGGGAGGTGGTGGAGTCACCATCCCTGGAGACATTTAGAAGATAAGTAGATGTAGCACTTAGGGATGTGGTTTAGTGGTGGAATTTTGGACTTTAAAGGTCTTTTCCAAGCTGAATGACTCTTAAGAGTCTCTATGTGGATATTTTAGGGGTGGCTTAGGCCCTTCCTGAAGCAACAAGGGGTTCTGGAGAACATCTTTCAGCCAGAAGATGTGGCTTCCTTCCAGCAATGATTTATGCTCTTGTCCTGTCCAGGTCAATGAAGAAAAGTTCCCCAACAGAGGCTCCTGTAGAGCCCAAGGAGGATCCTGTGCCCAAGGAACCAGTGCCTCCACAGGTACTGAGGCCCTTTGAGGAGAGAGCAGGGGCTCTGGGCTGCAGCCTGTCCCCTAGTCTCATCCTGACAGTGCTGGTCTGTGGCTGCCACTGGTGATACTGGGGCACCAGGCAGTGCTTTGGACCTTGGGGATACTCTGGCCAGTGGGATGGGAAGCTAGGGAGGAGTGTAACCCACACACACATACACCTTCTTCCTTCAAAAGATGGCTTATGGGAAAAGGCAGGGTGGGGGCTGCAGTGTGATGGGGGCAGATGAAGAGGGTGCAGAGGTGCAGCAGCCTTGCCCTGAAGGGGTGACCAGCACTTACAGAGCTCATGGCCTCCTCCTTACCACTGCCTCCTTCATCCCCCCAGGTGCCAGCAGTGGAGGACATAGACAAGGAGCAGCTGGATGATCCCTGTGCCTGTGCAGAGTACGCCAAAGAGATCTTTGAGTACATGCGGGGAAGAGAGGTGGGTGATGCCTGGCCAAGAGGGGGCAACTCTGTCTGGGGAAGGGGTGACTATGCAGGCAGGGCCACCTGCTGCCCAGAGCATCTGAGCACCTGGAAGGGGCCTGCATGTGGCATGAGAGGATGGTGGTGTCCATCAAGTCTGACAGTCTGTACCTTGGCAGGAGAAATTCATGCTCCCTGACTACATGGAGAAGCAGCCAGACATCAGTGGGGACATGCGTGCCATCCTGGTGGACTGGATGGTGGAGGTGCAGGTACATGGTCACAGGGAGTGGGCTTGGCCTTCTGCAGAGCAGCACCCACCCTGCCTTTGGTGTGTGGGAACTCAGTATGCCAGCAGAGGCTCCTGCAAGTGTCCCTAGCACAGAGCTGATCTTCCTGCCTCCCCAGGCTGAGTAGGAGCCTGCATCCCTCCCTCTGAGCCTAGCCCCATGGGCACCTCTGGCCTCTGTGAGGGAACCTGGGGGAGCCAGGCAAGCCTAGCTTTTTCCCTGACACCTTCTCCTGCCTTCCTGCCCACATCCTTACAGGAGAACTTCGAGCTGAACCATGAGACACTGTACCTGGCTGTCAAGCTGGTGGACCACTACCTGGTGGAGGTGGTGAGCATGAGGAACAAGCTGCAGCTCATTGGCTCCACTGCCATGCTCATTGCCTCCAAATTTGAGGTGACTCCTTGTGTACTGTCTTGGGGTGCTGGGCTGTGCCTTTCTGGTCCCCATGGGTTATTGGAGAAGGCCAGGTCCTCAACAGTGCTAAGCCACTGCCCTGAGAGCTGCTGGTGTGGCATGACTGTCCTTGTGTTATCCCTTCCTGTCCAAAGTGCTGCAAATGCAGTCCTGGTGGGCTGGATCTTTTCTCTCAGTGTCCCTGGAGGCTTGACTCCTCTCAGCTCTGTAGAGACCATCAGGACACCCGAGTTCATCTCCTGCAAGCAAGGCTTGGACTTAAGAGCCAAGGGCTGGGACAGTGTAGACAGCACACAAGCCCCACTGGATGCTGTCCCAGTCATGTCAGGGTCTGGCAGGGCATGCTTGGCAGCTGCTTGCAGCACCTGCAAACCCATAGGATTCCCTGAGTGTTGTGAGGATAAGCCCACGGAGGGTGCTGAGCAGTTGTGCCCTTGCAGGAGCTGTGCCCACCATGTGTGGATGACTTCCTCTTCATCTGTGACAATGCCTACAAGTGTCAGGAGCTGATTGCTATGGAGATAAGCATCCTCAGCACCCTCAAGTTTGACATCAACATCCCCATTGCCTACCGCTTCCTGCGACGCTTTGCCAGGGTGGGTGCAGCAGGAGGGAAGGAGGGCTGCTCTCAAGGTGCCTCTGGGCACCCATGGGGTGGGCACCCTGGGCTGGTGATGTGTCTCCCCAGGGCCTTGGGCTCCCAGCTGTGGCAGCAAAGATTTGGCCAGGTCCATCCTCCAATAGGGTTGAGGAAGTGAGGATGCTGGTCTGTGGCAGGCTGGTGTCTGGGATCTGCGTTCTGTGCCCCAGGGGCAGCATTCCAGACCCCAGAAAGGGGTGAGTGGGGAGTGGTGTTGCTCAAAAGGCTGAGCCTCTCCCTGGCTCTAGTGTGCCCGTACCAACATGGAGACGCTGACACTGGCCAGATTTCTCTGTGAGATGACCCTGCAGGAGTACAGTTATGCCCGGGAGAGGCCCTCAAAGCTCGCTGCTAGCTGCCTGCTCCTGGCACTCCTTATGAAGAACCTTGGTGGCTGGGTAAGCACCTGTTCAATTTGCTGTTTCCCCCCTTGCTCCAAGACCCTGGGAGGAACCACAGGGTGCAGGAGGTGGGTGGACTGCTGTGTCAAGGTAATGCTCTGGGACTATGTTCAGAACTGGGGGGTTGTAGAGGGAAGATAGTAGCTGTACCATCACTGAGAGGAGCCACTCTCCCTGTGCAGACCCCAACACTGGAGTACTACAGCGGGTACTGCTCCCAGGACCTGCATCCCCTGGTCAAGAGGCTGAACTTCCTGCTCACATACCAGCCCCGCCACAAGCTGACAGCCGTGCGCAGGAAGTACTCGCACAGGTGAGCAGCCCCAGGCTCTGCCTCACAACTGGCCCCTCTGCTGAGGGGGGCACCACTGCACATACCCCTGGGTGCCTGGCAGGTCACTGTCAGGGCTGTGGCTGAGCTTTAAGCCCAGTGTCATTCCTTCCAGGGTCTTCTTTGAGGTTGCCAAAATGACCCCCATAGACATGCTCAAGCTGGAGGAGAAACTGAAGAGTTGCTAAACCTGCCTCTGTAAATAGCCTGTAAATAGCTAGCTGCTCTGTGGCAGGAGAGCACCGTGTACATAAAAAAAATAGCAATTTTAAATAGATGGAAAAAAAAGTTGTGTGAAACCATTAATAAAATATTGTTCTACATGCTGATGGTGGCTGGTAAGAGATGGTAGGTGAGGTTATGCTGGGCCCATGAGGTATGGTTCCCCTTGTGCTGGGGCAGAAGGGGAAAGATGGGGGTGGTTGTTGCATGATGGGGAGCAGGAAGAGAGTTGGAAGCTGAGGGGTGAAGGGTGGAAGGGGCCAGATCATCCCCATCACCCTCCCTGCACCCCTTGCCCTCCCCCAAGTAATGACACTACACAAGCAGCAGTAATGAGTACCTTTTCTCCAAGTATTTACACAGCTTAAATACCCACAGGGGGAAGGGGATCTTTGCTTTGGCCCCAGCTTGGGCACACATATGGCAACCCAGGCTCCTGTAGTGACCATGCCATGGGCTGGACTCTGAGGGTCAGACCATGTTGCCTATGGGGCTAGACCTCTGCGTTAGTGTTTCCAGCCCCACAGGCTTGGGGAGAAGCAGCAGCTCCAGGAATACCAGGGTACAGACAGACAAAGCAAGGCAAGCAAGAGAGCTCCACACAGATGAGGTGCAGCAGGGACCTGGAGCCTGTTGCCCAAACCCTGGTCCTTAAGGGCAGCACTCGGCATATGGGCTGGGTACTGCCCTGCTGTCAGCCTAGGGTGGGTTGCTGAGCTCCTTAATGGCCTGGAGGATTCTCTTCATGTGGCCCACTTTGGTGATCCCTAGGTCCTGCAGGAAGGAGAGGGGAGCTGATGGGATGCTAGTCAGGGGCCAGCCCTCTGCTCCCCTCACAGGGTGGAGGATGAGGTTGCAAGACCCAGCTCCCCCTGCTCTCCCTGACAGGACATGGTCCTTGCTAAGGAGCCCTCCTCCTGCAAGCATGCCTGGGTGCAGGAAAGGGCATGGTGCTGTTGATCCTGTTTTAGACAGGTGTACAGAGCTTTGCAAGCTGGGAGGCCAGGGCCAGCCCCATCCACTGCTTCCAGCCTCTGTGCACAAGCGTAGCAAGCAGTGCAAGCTCAGGCAGGTATGAGGGCAGCACCTGCCTTCCCTTCCATAAGGGATGGGGAGAGGAGGGATGGAGGACAGCGTGCTCCCCAGGGCTGGGGGTCCCTCAGGGGGCACAAGGGGTGTTGTACCTTCAGGTCTCTCCTCTCCAGCAGGATCAACTCAGAGCCCTGGATGTCATGCCGGACAAAAATCTCTCTGTACTCCCCTAAACCGAGCGCTTCCAGCCAAGCTGCCACCTCCTCGGAGCCCCACTTGTCCGCTAGCAGGGAGGAAAACCACAGAGGTGGGCTGGGTCCCAGAGGGGAAAGCTGGACACAGCAGGGCAGGCAGCAAGCAGCCAAAGGCAGCAGTGGCAGCAGGATGCAGCCAGCACCTTCCCCCCAATCCCAGCTCTGGCAGGGCCGGAGGCTGCAGCAGGCTCAGGCTGGAGAGGTTTTTCCTCTCCTTGGCTTACTTACAGAGCATCCGAGCTTCTCCTTGTCAAGACCCCCAGCCCTGGGGCAGAGACTTATCTGAAGGGCTGAGCTGTACCAAAGCCCCTTCTCCCCTTTGCAGTGGTGGTGGAGTTACAGGGCCAAGGGGCTCCACATGTCCATTAGCGGAAAAATTAAGCTCTAAGGGGCTGTTGGTGACAAAGGTGACATCTCCAGGCATCCAAGACATGCCCTGTCCCCCGCCCTGAGGGTCCCAGGGCAGGTGGCTGATGGATCAGTCAGCACATGGGGGCTCCTACCAGTGTGGGCTGTGCCTGCTTCCCTCCCTGGCACACCACCCACTTTACCTGGGAGCATGCTGTTGGCCTTCTGCTTTTGGACCTTGTCCTTGTCCTTTTTTGGCTTGGGGATGTTGAGGCGAAGCTTGAAGCTGCCCTTGTTGGTGCTGCCAGTGCTTTCCTGTGAGAAGCCAGGCTGAGGGGGACGTGCTACAGCCCCTCTGGGGCCACCCAGGGGACTATGCCCCTGCCAGGTCCCTGTGCACCCACCTCCTCAGCAAGATGGGCAATGGGCCCCAGCCAGTGGATGTCCAGCAGCCTCTGCAGCTCCTGGCCCAGCACACTCAGGGGGCCATGCAGTGCCTCCTCCTCCTGGGGTGAGTCCAGCTGTGGGGGACAGGGACCATACCCAGCCCTGCTGTCACTCCTAGAGGCACCAGCCAAGACATGTGCCCCTCTTCTGTGGGGCTCAGGGTGCTCTCTGGGCTTACTCACCGCCTTCCCCTCCAGGAATGCCCTGGTCTCAGTGTACAGCTCCTTGATGCTCAGTACCACCTCCATAGCCACACTCCTGCTGAGAAACTGCTGGGCAGGGCATGGAGGAGTAAGTTCTTGAGCAACAGGGCCCCAGGATGGCAGGGTGAAAGTTGCCTTGCACCCCCAGCCCTAGCTCACCTCTGATGTGCCAGTGGCTTTGTTGGAGAGGGCTTCACTCAGTGCCAGAGAGCTGGCATTGACAGCATGTGCCAGCTCCTGCTCCACAGCTTTGTGAGCTTTGGCTGCCTCACGGATCCTGCAGACGAGAGGGGCTGGAGCTGACGTATCTCCTACCCAGAGGCAGACCCCTGTAGCTCTGGGCAGTCCCAGTGAAGCTTGCCCCATCCCATGCCCACCACATGCAGGAGCCTGACCTGGCAATGAGGGTCTCAGCGACCTGTGAGACCTGCTGCAAGAGGATGCTCTCCTCCTCAGTCAGGTACTCCATGGACTGCTGGGAGCTGAGCCGTGGCCGGGTGGCTGCTCGGTAGCTCTCCCCTTTCTGCTTGTCCTCCCAGGACTTGAGGGTGCTTTCAAATGCCTGTGGGTGATGGAGACAGCCCCCCTCAGCCTGTCACAACTCCCTGTGCCCCAGCACGGCCCCGCTGTGTGGGCTGTGCAACCTCGAGCTCACCCGGTCCCTTGTCAGCATCTGGGCTCGGTTCTTGTGCTGGATCTTGATGATGCCAGGTGGCTGGATCCAGGCTTCTCCATCCACCTGCACGGGGACACCCTCGTCCCCCCGGATGGTGATCTTCACCATGCGGCACTGTGGGGTGGACAAGCCAGGGCTGGCATCACAGCTGGCACTGTGCCATGGTTTCAGCTACCAGGGAGGGCTGAAAAGCCTCCAGTGTCATGCCAGCACTGCCGTGAGTTCAGCTGAGCACTACCCCAGCCTCTGCTACTGCCCTAACAGCTTTCTGTCATCACACAGCCTTTGCCCGTACCTGTGCAATGCGATGGTGCTGGAGGTTGATTACCCGTGACACTGCCATCTGGATGCTGCCAAAGACAGCCACCACCTCCAGCTTCTTGTCATCAAAGGATGGAGCCCCAAAGTTCTGTAGAGGACCAGTACCAGTGAGACCTCCAAACTGGGCTCATTTTTGGAACTCAGCTTTTCCCCCTCCATGTGTGTCCAAAGCAGTAACATCCCAGGCTCCTGCCAGAGAGCTCCTGGTTTCCTGGGACTGCAGGAAGGACATTGTGCCCCTGCCCCCCACTCCCCAAGCTACAGCAGTGGCACTCACATTATCCTCTTTGGTGCCTCCCCAGAAGTTGATGCCCCCAGCATAGCTGGGTATGTTGAGGACAGCAATACCCTGCAGACTCGGCAGCGAGATGGGCACACCGTCACACTGCAAGAGAGGGCTGAGTCTGGGGGGGCCACTGCACTGCTGCACTCCACCCCCATCCCCTGCCCTGTCCCTGCTCCTCGGCCCCGTACCTCCAGCTGCACTCGCTGCTCCAGGTTCTTGTAGGTGCGCTGCAGGAGCTCCTTCGTGCCCAGCACGCCATACCACATCATGTTCTTGGTGCGGCTGCTGCATGGTGAAATGGGACACGTGAGAGGGGCTGCAGGCTCACCTCTGCCTGTCACAGGCTCCGTGCCCTCCCCAGGGTACCAGATGAACCAGCCAACCTGGACCACTGGCCCTGCCTCAGTTTCCCTACTTTCAGAACACGGGGAGGGGCCACCCGCTGCATCCCAGCAGACGCAGCCTGCAGCACGTGGCACTCAGACACACACCTTTCCATGTGGCATAGCAATGTCCCCTCTATCCAGATGCAGAGTGGGTAAATTCCACCCAGCTCTACCATGCCCATTCATACCCCCAAGAAGCATCGCTAGCCAGAACCTCACAATCTGCCCTCACCCAGGGGTGCTCACCCCAACGCCATGGCTCTCGGTGCACATGGAAAATCTGCCACAGGAAAGGGTCCCCAACCAGGCACGGCAGCCCTAAGCTGACCCCATGGTGCCTGACACCCTGACAGACTCTCCTGGGGTGGGAATCGGTGAGCTGAGCTGGGTACATGTTTTTCCCAGGAGAATCCAGGAGGTTTTAGCTGACCTGCACTTCTTGGGGTGCTCATCCCGTTTGTTGTTGAACTCCAGGGAGATCTTTGCATCCAGGCCAATGCCAAAGTAGTTATTCATGACACATTTCTCTGAGAAGTGGCTGAAAAGCAGCAGACAGGGCTGGTGGGTTGGGAGGCAGCTGCACATGGGCAATGGCTGGGTCTGGCACTGGGGAACATGGTATAAAACCTGCCGGAGCTGCAGTGTCAGCTCCTGGAGGGGCTGGCACTGGGAAGCCTGACCCAAGCCAGCTGGGATAGCTGGAGCTCCCTCAGTCCCCATGGCACACACAGGGCCTGCCTGCCCTGGGCACAAGGAGAGCCTCAAACTGCCAGCATGAGCATGGTGCTGGCCAAGGGGCTAGCAGCAAGAGATCCTGCCCCTGGCACATGCCAACACCATGGGCCCAGGGAGGGCTGAGCATCAGGGATGCCACATTGTTGGGCAGAGGATGCCCCAGTGTCTATCTCCAGGAGGCAGACTGGTCTTAGCCCTGCTCCTACTCCAAGCTGCGCAGCAAGGGTGGAACAGGGTCCCTGGGGCAGGCAGCACCTCAGACTCACAGGGCACTGGAGTCTTCAGGGAACTGCAAGCTGCTGAAGGTGTCTGGCCGGTCCAGGATGATGGAGGAAGATGCTGAGATCATGGTCTCCGGCCGGGAGCCTGGACAGGAGGATAAAAGGGGGCAGGTGCTGAACTGACTCCTACCCTGATCCCATCCCATGGCTCACCCCATGCCCCACTGAAAAGCCACATGCCCCACTGGCATCTTACTGAGCTTCTCCTCCTCCTTGTTGAGCTCCTCCGAGCTGTCCTTCCTGCTGGGGCCCATGCTGCCCCGGTAGGCTTGAGTCTGCTTGTTCTGCTCATCCACAGCTGGACGCAAAGAGAAGCATGCCAATGAGTGTGGGCAGCCCCATGGCCCTGTGCCCCTTTTCCTGGGTCAGCCTCGTGGGCTTGTGCCAGGCAGGGCCAAGGGTAGCACCCCTGACCCACACTGGGGACCTCCCTCTGCCACAGCACACATCAGAGAAGGGCACAGCACTGCTGCCACCCCAAGGACTCCAACAAGGAAACCAAAGTAAGAGTCCAGCTGCTGCAGTGCCACACAAGCTGCCAGCCACCCCCCCACACCCCCTCACCTTTCTCTGCCTGCTCAATGATTTGCCGCAGCGCTTTCTTCAGACTGTTTGCCCGCAGCATGAGCTGCTCCTTGGATTTGAAGATGCGAGGCACGGGGCTAGGGTTGAAGCTGCCACCTTTCTCCTGGTCCTTGGTGTCAGCAGGGGTGGCCTGCGCCATTCCCTCAGGGACCACAATGGCCTGGGCCTCCTCATTCAGCTCCCGCACCAACGAGTCCAGCTTCTCATTCAGCATGGCACACTGCGGAACGACCACCACATTCACCACCCTGGCAGAAGAAGCTGTCCCCCAACCAGTGCTGGGTGCTTCCCTGGGCATCCTGTGCTTGCCTGGGCACCCATAGTGCCTGGGCATCTCAAGCACGAGGGTGCTCCGTCCTTGCCTAGGCACGCTATGCTTGACTGGGGACCCTGAGTGCCTGGGCACTCCGTGCTTGCTGGGGCATTCTGCATGCCTGAGCACCACAAGCACGGCACACTCCAACACATGCTCTGCAAGGGCACAGGCCACCAGAGCAGACCTCACCAGTCCCTCCACTGCCCAGAGGCTATGCCAGCCAGCAAGCCCTCCAGCTCCCCTGCAACCCACCTTCCGTGCCATCAGCTCAGCCTCCTGCTTGTTCTCTGTTGCTCTCTTGTAAGCCCGGCCAACTTCAGCCACGAAGTCATTGACAGTCCCGCAGAGGAATCTGCCAAGGGAAGCAGCAGGTGGGTGAAGAGAAGCATGGCACCACCAGCTGGGCACAGATGATAGCCAAGGGGGCTGTCAGGATAATACCTCCCCTGCACCTGAGGGGAGTGCTGGGGTTATCTGCTGGGCATCAGCACAGCTGGCAGCTGCTAGTGGCCAGACAGAGGATAACCTGACACGTCCCCAGCCTGGCAAGGAGGACTCTAGCACTCCCATTGCCAGCCTCGTCCGTACTTTGCAGAGGAGATCACCACCGAGTGCTTGTCAGACTCCAGGATCTTGGCCAGGTGAAAGGCCACAGAGTCAGCGTAGTGGGAGATCTGTGCCTGGAGGGGAGGATGATGGAGGTTAGCTGGAGCTGTGACACCTTGCTGGGCACCCTGCTCCAGGATGTAACCTTGCCTAGCCAGCTGTGGAGCAGGGATGAACAGTCCTCTTCGGCCCTCTCCCCCAGCCCCAAGGGTGGCCATGCCCACACCACAGGGCAGAGGGGATGCCCAGCCACAGCAAGAGGGATACTAAGGCAGGGAATGGAAGAGAAGCACACAGAAGAGTCCAAAATAGTCTGCTCCCAAGTACATGCCTCACTGAGATGGGCCAGACTCACTTCACTGCACACAGCCAGCTGAAAGCCCTCTCACATCCACAATCCCCAGGGTCCCCCACCACGACCTCTCCGTGTATAATCCCACCCTGCGTGCCCCTGAATTGGCCTATGGGGTGAATGGGAACCTGCTCTCCACCATCGGTGCCCACCTGGATGTTGGAGTCCCCACTGTCCTCCTCCTTCAGGGCCAGGGGAGACTGCTTAGGGGCCTCATAGGTCAGCACGCTCCACCTGCCAAGCAGAAACCACGGCTGCCTACCACCTCCTGGCACCCCAGCAGAGGGACACATGGGCAGGGGATGAGGACAAGCTACCTGAGAAGTGCCAAGGCTACTGGGGAGCAGAGAGGTGTGTGCCCCGTGCCATGCTTACCGGTCTAGCATCTTGGTGGTGGCCCTTTCCAGCTTCTCCAGGATCTGCAGCAGCTGGGTGTCATCATCGCACAGGCTGCCCCAGCCCAGCACCCGCGCCAGGTCATTGCCAGTCCCCAAGGGCAGGACACCCAGCTGGCACTGCCAGAGAGCAACGAGGTTGGGAGCTCAGAGCAGCTGCCAAGGGCACCCCTGACACACCCAACCCTGCTGTGCCTATTGCTTGCAGCACCCCAGAGCACACAGGGAGGGTTCCCAGCCGCGGATGGTGCCAGCACTGGGGATGGCAACAGCCTGCACCAGAGATGCCAGGCACTCCTTCTCACTTGCTTGTGGAGGCCAAGGGCATCGATCTCAGATAGCACCCAGCCCACGCTGCCATCCCCACCACACACCAGGATCCGGAAAGTGGAAAACTTCTGGAACAGGCGCAGCCTGTTGCGGGAAAGAGGAGAGAAGGGCTGGGTGCTGTGCCAGGCACCTACTGCGACCCTGCTGGGGCCACCCTGGGGAACCTAGGCCATCACTCACCCCAGGTGTGGGCCCCCATTCATGAGGTCAAAGACTTGGGCTGGGTTGAGGAACTGCTTGAACTTGCGCAGAAACTTGACACCCTGGTTGTCCCCACTCTTGGAGTTGACGAAGGCCAGGAGAGGGCTGGAGCAAGTCGAGGGGCAGGTGGCCTTCCAGAAACCTGCAGTGAACCCCAGTGCATGAGCACCCAACCTAGGCTCCCACCCCACAAGGACATTAATGCAGACACCTTAGGAGAGCAGAGACCATGTGGACACCTTGACTGTGCTGTGCCTGACCCACAGGGCACAGGCAGGAGAGGCAGTGATCATGGGATGGTGAGGGGTGGAAAGAAGAGTAAGGGATGGCAATGGGGATGGAGCGGGATGGGGATAGGGATGGGCAAGGCTAGCACTAGGGCTGATCAAGGTTAGCTTCCTCCTTCATTACTGTCCCTGCAGGACAAAGTAGGTCACTGAGCTGACTTGTGTCCCCAGCCTGCCATTCCAAAAGGGAACAGTGGCACTGGGCACCCAGGAGGGTCAGTTCCTCACTGTACCAATAGCCCAGCTGGGACCAGCTCAGCAAAACCACATGGGAATGGGGCACACTCCCAGCTGGGAGTACTCCCAGGGGTGTCTATGGTTCCCCGCATGACCACCCCCAGCTGTCACCCCCAGCTGTGCCACATGCTCCTACTGGAGCTCTGGCACGGTGGGTGCGAATGACGCAGAAGCCCCAGGAGGCTTGGCAGCCACCACCATGCTTTTAAAGGAATGAGACAGGGAATGAAATGTGCCCAAGGCAGAAGAAGATCGATCTCTGGCCTGCAGCCTGCAGCATCTGCCTCAGGGACATCTTGGACATGCTGGTCCCCCAGCCACAAGCCACTGCCCTCTGGCTCCTTTCCTTGGCAGACCTGGCGATGCTGCGGCAGGGAAAGCACCTGCACTTGCTGCTGCTGGCACTGGCCTCTTGGGCACTGCACCCAGAGCCCTGCAGGATGCTACCAGGAGCCCCAGTGCCTTCACTGTACGGGAAGAGCATCTTTGCAGCCCACCACCACCCAGCCCAGGCAGCACTCAATCTTCACTCCCAACCGAGCGAGCGGAGCAGATCCACAAAGCAAAACACCGTGGGCTGCTGAGTCAGAGCATGGGCTGGCACGGAGGAGCTGAGCCCACTGCCAGCAGCACCCATATGCCAGGGGGATACAGCACACAAGAGGAGGGGGTTGGGGTTTTGCTGGGCTGCTCCCTGTGGTAGCAGAGCCCAGCTAGGCTTGGCAGTAGTCACAGTTGCTAGCCCCACAAACACACTGGCCTTGGTTAACCAGGCCACCACCAGAAGGACGAGGCAGAGACACTACCAGAGACCCAGCTGTGAGCTACCACCGCTCTGAAGCCGGAGGAGAAGCAGCATGATAGTTATCCTGACAGCATCCCGATGAGTAACAAGAAACAGATGAGACACCGGCAGAGCCAAGTGGTGAAAATCATTAAAAAACAAGGAAAGAAATATCCGGAGGAAAAGAACAGATTTTGCTCAGCAGAGGCCAGCTGGGACCCTCCGGAGAGAACGAGGAAGATGGTGGAGGAGGGGCTTTGCTTCTCCCTGCAGCACCCCACAGCCACCCATGCTGGGGGGAAGATGTGCTCCGCACTACCAAAAAAACAGCTGACATTCAGACACTGAGAAATGACCCAAGCAAGGACCTCATCCTGCCCTGTGAGGTGCTGAACCAAAGGTGTCCCCTAAGGGTGCAACAGGGGTCACCCCATGTCAGGGGTTCAGGGCTGGCGCCATTGACCCCAGTGTGGAGGGACCATGACTGGGACCACTGTGAGAGGCAGCCTGGCAGGAGCAACTGAAGCCATAGGCGAGAAAGAAGTGCCACCCTGAAGAATGGCACCACCGCAGCCCTGCGGCAGAGCACAAGACAACAAGCAGCCTTCAACTAAGGGTGCAGGTGGCAGGTGCACCGACTCTGGAACCTACTGATGGTGGTGTTCTTGGTGCCCCCCAGGAAATCAGGGGCAGTGCCACAAGTCAAAGCCTGCAGAGGAGCTCAGAGCCCTGACCCAAACAGCCTGTCATCCCCCCACAGCAGCCCAGCCCTGTCCCCTTCAGGACTCACCATCTGAATCGATGCTGTTCAAGGCGGTTGGTGGGATGATGGACACCTTGTACTGGCCCAGCGGGCACCTCTTGCCAAAGAGCTCCTTGCAAGCGCTGTGAACCTGGGGTCATGTGCATAAGCAAAGCTCCATAAGCAAAGAGGCCACAGCACCAAATCCCCCAGCCTCGATTTCCCAATCGCAATGCACCCATGAGGGGCAGTGCTGTCTGTGCCATGGTGGGAGGGACAGGGATAGACACATTCTTACGATGGCCTTGCACCAGAGACATCGCCAGTCCTGCAGCCTCCGGACGCTGCCACAGGTGCGGTCACAGACGGCACAGCGGGCGCTGACAGGCAGGTTCCCCTCCAGCCACTGGTGGGGCATGGCCACCTGCAGAGAGGGGCAGATGCCAATGGCATACCACCCCTGCCACTCCTGCATGCTTGAGGGACAATGACACAGGCCACCCCCTTCCTCAGGCACCACAGAAGTCAGTAAGGGATGATGGCCAACAGCAGGGCAAGGAGCCTCTGGACCCCTCCTGTGCCCTCTTGTCCCTGACTGCCTGGCTCCTTGCAGCCACTAGCACATGGGGCAGGTCAGGGGTGTCCCCAGCAAACATTTGGGGGCAGCCCCACTTGGAGAGCAATAAGGGATTCCAATGACAGGTGGTGGAGGAGGTGTCCCCAGGTCATGTCCCTGAAGTGCCATACCCAGAGGCCACACAGTGCAAGGAACACCTAGGTGCCAGGGTCACCCCTGCTTCTGATTTGTGCCCTGCAAGGGCAGCTCTGCTGGTGGCTCTGTCCTGCCAGGGTCCCCCCAGGAACTCCCCTGCTTACCCCGTCCTCATCCTCGATGATTTCAGTGCCAATGGAGGCCAGGGTTGTCCACTTGCAGTTGTTGGTGGCTCTGACAGCACAGCGTTTGTGTGCCTTGAACTTGCAGACTGCAGAGGGGAGAGCAGGTGAGGAGCAGGAATGGTTCCCACACAGTGTGCAGCACTGATCCCCAACCCTTCTGCAGCTGGTGATGGCAGTCACTGGGCATCACCCTGCATCCCTCCTGCTCTGGGCCAGCCTGAGAGAAGGAGGGTCTCCTGCCCTGGTCCCACCCCAGCCCACCCCTCAGCAGGACCCCAGCACTGACCTTCACAGGAGAGGCCATGGGAGGTAACCCCTGGGAGGGCTTCACGGCAGACGTTGCAGAAGGTGGGGCGAGCGTGGGAGCAAGCATACCAGTTGTGCATGCCTGAGAAGTGCTCCATGTTGAACTGTGTGGCCTGCCAGGGGGCACAACCCTGCCCATCAGTCCCCTGAGACCCCCAGCTGGCATCCCCTCCTAGCCATTCTGAGAGCCCCCAGCCCCACTCCCAGCTCCTGTCCCCACCATGGGGCTGAGCCAAGGGCAGCAGCTCCTGTCCAGCATCCAAGGCACACCAAGGTCCTGAGGGGTACCCACTCACAGATGAGCACCCACACAGCCCCTGCCTGCGTCACCTCATGGATCTCCCACTTCTGGACAGACTTCAGGGCACTGATCCAGTCCTCCATCTCCTTCCGGTTCTCTGCGCATAGGATGAGCTTTCGGAACGGTGTGATCACCTGCAACAGCCACCATCCCTGAGACCCCTTGCAAGGCTGCCCTGCAGCCAGCCAGCCCCCAGGAGAGGAGTCCCCAGCAAACCCTGGCACACCGCCACCGGAGCCACGTCCAGCAGCACAAGGTCATAGCAATATGGGAGGGGGTTGGTCTGCAATGCCTGCTCACAAGGGGCTGAGGTGGAGGGGCATGACAGGCAGCCTCACATCTCCCTCACCGTGAAACTGTTGTTGATGTTCTTGGTGCTGGTCTCGGCCACACTGGCATCAGACAAGTCCACCTCATCAAAGATCAGGGACTGTAGGGGAGAAACCAGAGCCCCAGTCCACCAGTCAGGGAATCCAGGCTCCCTCTGGGCTCGTAGGCTCAAGCGTCCCTGGCTGAGCATGCTGGAAGCTCCTTCCCCTGCCTACCTTGGCATCCTTGGCGTAATAGAGTGTCCTGCCTCGCAGCTTGAAGTATCGCCTCTTCCACCTCTGGAAGGAGCTCGTCTGCTTCAGCAACAGTCCCTCCTTCACGCTCTTCTGCAGAGACCACAGGGTCATCAGCTCCCGCAGCACTCAGGACCCCCAAAGCCACCCCCACACCTCTAATGATGTCAGTCCCTGGGTTTCCAGGAGCTAAGCTGTGCCCAGAGCACAGGTGGGACATTCTGGGGTTCACACTGTGCTGGATGTAGCAGAGAAAATTATGTCCATCACTCACCATACCCTGGGCATCGGGTACTACGTGACTCAGGAGGATGCTGCTAGGTACAGCAATACTTGCAGTTGGGGATCTCTGGGAGCATGGAGCCACTGCTGCCACCGCTCCCTCCCCATCCCCAGAAGAGCAGCCTGGAGAGCCTCAACCTGCAGCAGCTGGGGCTGGGAGAGCTCCCTGGGATGCCCCAGAGACACCAGGACTGCATCCTGAAGGTGGCATTACCCGGGCACTGCAGCCTCAACCTCTTTGCTGGCTTGAGGAGCAGATGGCCGGGATGCAGCCAGCCGTGCTGTCCCCCACAGTCCCCAGCGGGGACAACCTGGAGCCGAGAGCAGAGCCAGCGGTGGGAAGAGCATCCCCTTGCAGCACAGGGCATCCCTGCAGCCTGGCCACCCGTCCTCTGCCCTCCCTGAGCCACAGCACCTGCCAATATTTACCCTCCTCGCAGCGGTGTTTACAAGGCTCAATTAATTAGTGTTTGCAACGCAGCTATGAGCCTGTGCCGAGCAGGGTGGCAGAGATGCTCTGGCACTGCCTAATCTTTGATTGTATCTTCTTTAAACACCGCCAGCAGCCCCATTCAGCTGCTCCTCTGCAATTAGCTGCAACAGTGGCTCTATCAGATCCCAGCACACGACAACAAGGCACATTTAACGGTGCATTAGCACTGGAAGGGCATCAAGAGAAAGCTGTGGGGCTCCATCCTCCTGTGCCCAGCCCGTGTGCTGCAAGAGGTGGCACCCAGGCACCCTCCAGCCTGCAAACACACTGGCCCCTGACCACCACCCCATGGCTCCAAACATGGCCAGAACACCATAAGTAGCAGGAGCCTGCAAGGTCACAAAGAAGCCAAAATCCCACCTGAGGTGCTCCCTGAGCCTGACCCCTCCCCAGACACCCAGGGCATGCACCAAGATGTCCCCAGCTCCTTCATCTCACAGCCTCAAGTTCAGAGAGGGATGGTGTGTTTTTATGGCTCCCTATCAATGTTTTACCCCTCTGGGACTGGTGCAGGCTTTGGCTGTGGTTGTCCCCAGGCTACCTGTGAATGCTGGTGCAGGTTCAAACAGCCATGGTGTCTGCAGTGCCAGCACCCAGGGACTGCCTCCCCTCCACACCATCCCAGAGCACATAGAGGAGATGGTGAGCCCAGAGCTGCCCTATGCCCAGGCTGCCACAGTCAGCAAATGAAGTGCTGCCTTTTAAGAGGGTCCAGCTGCGACCCCCCCAAATCCACATCCAAACCAATATGTCCTAGCAGTCCCTGCCCCACATCAGGAGGGGACAGGGCAGGGTCCTGCCAGAGACAGGTGGGATCCAGCCACAAACACCACTTCCACCACACCAGTTTGCATGCAGCAAATGCAGACACAAGCTCTGGGTTTGCTGCAATCACTGCATGTGATGGCAAGGAATGGTGTGGGGGAGCCCACGATGGTGAGGAGCAGGAGTTCATGATGACAAGGAGAAGGAAGAAGAGACAGGTGTGTGATCACGACTAGAGGCTGTCACAGCAGGGTCTGGAGCCAGTGCTGTAGTGGGGCATGGGCACTCATATCTGCCTGGCTCCAGGTGGGCAGCAGGATCCAGCCAGAAAGGCTGCCAGGTGGCACAGCATCCACTCCTGTGAGAGGGCTGGAGCTGAAACACCCCAGTCACACTGCTACAGCCAATGCAGCAGTTCCTCCTGGCAGCCAGCAGCAAGGGACTGTACCTCTACTTCTGGCACTAGAGACAGAAGGAGACCTGGGAGGCACCTGGTGTCCAGGGCGACCAGCAGACTCTACCAGGCATGGGGAAGCTGTGCTGCAGCAGGCAACATTAAGCATGGTTTCCCCTTCACAAACAGGAAATGGTGGGGCAAGCAAAGGCCAGCAGGGGTGAGCAGTGGGCAGGATGTACTGGGATGGCATTACCCCTGCTGTGCTGGCTTCTCATAACCCCAACCAGGGTTCCAGGGTCACCACAATAATACAATCCCCTACAGCAAGTGGCTATTAGGTACCCTAAAGCTCCTAGAAGAAGGAGCCATGCACCTGCAGCAAGGGCAGGGGCTGTCTCTTCCGCCTGAAGAGCTTTCGGGGACACTTCCAGCTGCTGACACTGGGGTGGGAGCTCTAGGCTGGCCACTCACACTCCAATCCAAGCCTAAGCCCCCCTGTTCACCCCAACTTCAGCTTTTCTGGCTGGTGAGCCCCAGCCAGCGCTGCAGGGAGCCACAGTGAAGCCAATGCCAGCCCCAGGCCCGCAGCAGAGGCAGTGACGCAGCATGCTCAGAGCTCAGCACAGGCAAGGGGGCTTGAAGAACAGCCCAGGGGAGCTCACCTCCCTCCAGGACCACACCCCAGCACAGCTTCCAGGCCCTGGTGTCCCCCAGAATGCCAGCTCTCCCCTCAGCCCTAAAGGCAGAGCCCCAGGATGCTGCTTTGAACCCCCACGTTGCTCTCTCAGCTCCACCACCACCATCCCCAAGAAAAGCCTGTAGTGCAGCCAGGTTTGACCACAGGTGGGACAGGAGGGTTTTCCTGCTGGAATCTGCTTGGACAGCAAAGGAGCTGCAGGAGAAGAGCCATGAAGGCTGTTACTTGGGGATGCTGGCACATATGGCTGGTGGGCACCACACTGGCTGCCCACCCTGCTTGCTCCTGATTGAATCTGCTTAGCCCCACACAATGCAACACAATGCCTCACCTGGAGAGGAGAAGAGACCAAACACCCACCAAGGCACCCACCTGCATTGCACCAGCATCATCCTGGGCAGCCGCTCTCCTCCAAACGCAGCAGCCTGCTGGGCACATGCCAGGGTCCAGATGGGTCAGAGCTCATCCCCACCCCAAGCCAGTGGGTGCCAGGACAGCAGGGGAGAGCCAGCAGCAGCAGGGGAGAGCCAGCAGCCCTGCAAACAGCCCAGCAGCCACAGGGCTGCCAGCATCTGCTGGACACCCCGTGGGCTGGAGTCGGTTGGAAACCTTATCAGGCTTTGCGATGTGGCAAAGCTCTTCCGGAACCAGGCAGCCAGGGGACTTGGTGCCCAGGGGGTGCCACGGCCCTGCAGACTGAACTGCATCTGCACTCCCCAAGGATGCCTCCTTCCCAGTGCTGGGGGGATCCTTGAAAGGAGATTCCAGCCCTGGTCCTGACATGCCAGTACATGGTGCCACAAGAAGGTGCCATCAGAAGGGGACAGAGGATTAACAGCGAGGAGAGGAGCGAGAGAAAGAGCCCTAGAAGAAGCATACACCCCTCTACACCTCATCCTCCAGCAGTTACAACCTTCAGCTGCTTTTTAGAAATGAGCTCATGCTTCCCTACCCACAGCCACATCAGTCCCTGAGCATCACGCCGGCAGGAATCCCATGCCAGCCTGCCCCATGCCAGTCTTGTCCTGCCCCTTGTGCCCAGGTAGTGGTGGGCACTGCTGCCCAGCTCCTGATGGCTGAGAGCGGCGCTTGCACAATGGAAAATGTGAGTGGGGAGAGAGCAGAGCATCTGAGAAACCTCACAAACATCCGGCTGGCCACACTGGGGCTATCTCCACACCCCAGGCACCAGCTCGGCGAGCCCTGATTAACAAGAGCGAGTCCAGCCTCCCCCTGCCCTGCTGGAGCCTCCTCAGCAGGAACAGTACCAGCCAGCATCACTGTGCCCTGTGGTATGGTCCTACTGCACAGGGTGACCTGGTGACTGGCCAGTCCCCTCATCAGCCACCAGCAGGCTGCATGCCACTGAGCTGGGAGCAATTAGTGATGGCTTTCCATGGTGTGGCTAAAGCTGGCAGAGAGCTCTGAGGATGCTCCAGGATCAAGGAGATACTCAGCCCATGGGATGGAGACACCATAGCCTCTCTGGGCCACCACCCATGAAAGCGTTTGACCAATCTTACAGTAGAAGAAGTGTTTTCTTGTGTTCTGATGCCATTTTCTATTTTGATATCTGTGCCTACTGTCCTATTGGTGGACACCACTGAAAAGAACCTAGTGCCCTCTTCCCTGCATCCTCCCCTTCAAATATTTATCCACATTGCTGAGGACACCCTGACTTCAGCCTCCCCTCCAGGCTCAACAGCTCTCCCAGCCTCTTTCCATACAAGAGATGCTCCAGTCCAGATAGGAGGATGCCCTGCCCAGGAGCCACATGCCACTCTCCTGGTGCACAAAGGAGGTTTCCAGGCCTGGACCCAGGGGCCCTACCTTGCTTTCCTTGTCTTTTGGCTAGGATCCGGCCCTTGGCAAACAGCTCTCCCCACAGCCTGGCTCTGCAGCAGCATCCTGCCAGGCACCCCACAGCTGCCCCAACACCCCTACACCAACAAGCACCACTCACCCCATCCCTGGTGCTCCCTGAGCCTGTGGAGTGCCCAGTGCCTCCAAGCAAAGACCAGGAGTGCTCATTCCTTGGTACAAATAATCCCACTGACCTCTCCCAGCCCCCCAGGAGGATGCTGGCATGTCCCTCAGCCCCACCGGGCAGCTGTGATGTACCTCAGCATCAGGAATTTGGGAATATGACCCCCCTTTCTAAAAGGCAGACAAGTCATGCTCCTGCCCATCCTGTGGGCAATGCTCCTATCCCTGTGTGTCCACCCCCATCCCCCTTGGTGCCTGCAGCCCCAATCTGGTGCAAGCACACCAGGACCAGTTGCTCTCTGCAGCTGCTTGCAGCCAGAGCTGAATCAAGCAGCTGCCAGAAGAGCCCATGTTGAGGCAGCACCAGGAGCCAAGCACCCAACCCACAAGGACAGGATGCACACCCCACTCCTGCTCACCAGCACCTCAAATGCCTTGGTCCACCCTGGAGCCAGAGCCACCTCCTTCCCCATCGCTCCTTCCCTCCATGCCAAACCCCAGTGGGACCAGCACTGGGGTGCAGCACAGCATCCCCCTCCCGCTCTGCCCTTGCACTCCCAAAACCTAGTACAGGCAACTGGCAGCCCCTGAGGTGAGATGGGGCGGCAGCAAGACCCCATCCATCCTGAGGCCATTCAGCCAGGCGGGGGCACCTGCCCCTGGCAGCTGTCATTGTCACCGAGCACAATGGCCTGGCCGCCTCCATGCTGAAGGCAGCACAAAGCACCTCGCAGGGCGCCCCGCAATTACAGCCCAGAGAAAGCCAAGCTGGAGGTGTGGAGTGGGGAGTTCTGATTGACGGGGAGGTTTGAGGAGGGGATAGAGCCACAGGCATGGAGGGGGCGCTGGGAAGGAGGAGTAGTAATCAGGAAGGATTCAGCAGATCCCAAAATAATCCTCACCCTCTCCTGTCTCTGTGGGGCTGGGCAACACTCTGGTATGGGAGATGATGCTCACTCCCATCACTGGGGACCAGAGTCCCCGCAGTCAGTGTGGGTAGGCAGTGGGGTGGGGGTCCCAGCCTCTCAACATGACAGGCTCCTATAGACCCCCCTCTTCCAGCACCCCAACTGCTACCAATGGCCAAAAATTAGGCCAGCCTGCCTCTCTCCCCACTGTTAACCGAGTTATCTCCTGCGAGCTGCAGCCCTGGCATGGAACTCTCCCTCCCTTATTATTTGTGTGCTAATTAGGTACCTGCCTCAGTCTCTGGGGTTCAGGCAATGGTTCTCTCCCAATCCCAACCCCACACAGGTGCACAGGAGTGTCAAAGAAGCTCAGAAAGGTGCCTGCCCCGGCTGTGGCTGCAGTTGGAGGGAGAGGCAGCATGTGTGCCGAGGCACAGCTCTGAGCCAGGGTCATCACCCAGCAAACTTGGGTGGCATCAGCAACTGCGTCCCAAAATCTTCATCTCCATAGAGAAGGAAGGAGCCCATCCCACAACAAGACACGCTGGGAAGCGTGGTCCTGCCCATCTGGACCAAGGCAAAGGGATCCTCCGGGAACACCCTGAACCCTGATACTGAAAGAACTTATATTTAGGGGGTGGGATGAATGCACAGCCTCCTCCATCACCAGCCTTGCATGGCTCACCCCTCTCTCCTCCCCTCCCAGCTCCATGGGCCATTAACCCAGCCGTGTCTTTTCTGCCTGCCCATCCATCACTCCACCTGCCTCCCCAGCACACTGCGTGGCATCACCTCCTGCATGGCTAATTGCCAGCAGCGGGCAGGATGCAGGCAGCAGCCGCGGCAGGCAGGCAGCCGGCAGCTCAGCCTTTCCCCACGCACAGCCTGTCAGCTGGCAAGGCTGGATCAGCTGATGGCACAGAGGGGCTTTGATGCCTAGGCTGAGGGCTCAGGGCACACTCATGTTCCTGCACTGCTACTGCAGAACACGGGCATAGCCTGGCCATCTGCCCTTTGCTCTTGGGTTTCCTGGAATTAACAACTCCCTGCCATATCCCCCACATGGCAAACTCCAGTGGCTGCTGCTGCCCCTCTAGGAGGCTGCCTGGGACTCACACACAGCACTAAGCATCCCCAGGACCCTGCCACCCAGCCTGGCCCCACTGTGCAGCATCCTGCACCTTGGCACAGCCCATGGCACCCACCTAGCAGTCAGGTCAGAGCAGGTAGAGGAGGTGCCAGTCTAGTCCAAAGAAGGGGCAACTGAGGCACAATCCTTGGGCAGCCAAAGAGACACAGCAAGAGCCACCCCAGCACCACCTGCCCCGGAAACGGTTCCTGCCAAGTGGGAAAACCCTACCGTGCTGAGTTGGGAGCATGCAACTTCCACACCCCTGGGCAAATGCCCTTTGCCCTCCTCATGCCAGCGTGCCAGGCTTGGCACAACAGCAAGGCCTGGGCCAGTGGGAGGGGAGCTTGCCCCAGCCCCATGCAGCCCCATGCTGCGACTAGACCCAGCACATCATCCCATCCCCACCACCTCCTTCCATGCCTACAGCACCCAACACCAGAGCCTGGGAGCAAGCTCTGCTCTTCAACTGCATCCTTCTAGTGTTTTCTCAACTGACACCCCTCCCTGGGGTGGCATGGCCACCAAAGCCCCACTGAGGGCTGGCTAGGGCTGACAGCCAGCTATGGAGAGATTTTCAGCACAGCCCCAGGGTGAGGGTCCCATCCACAGCACAGCAGCCCCTTGCATGCCAATCAGCACTGCAGGCACTGGCCTCATTCACACCACTCTACCATCTCCTTCCTGCACTCAGGAGGTGGGTGCAAAGGGACCACTCACCCAGGATGTTGCCTAGAGTACCACTCCTGCTTGGTCAGAAGGCACTACACCTCATATTCTTGTAGGTCCTATCAAAACAGCTCCCTCTGAGCAAGCTGCACACACACAAAAGCTACCCTTATGCCAAGGGCTGGGAGGCGAGAGAGCATCACATCTGACCTCTAAGGTGTCCCCATCCACCCAGCAAACCACCACGAGGAACTGGATCTAGGGAAGGCTGTGGGAACAGGGCCCGGGGGGAGCTGGCACAGTCAAGTTAATCTGGGGCACCGGAAAAGATGCCGCCTCCATTTTGCCACCCACCAGGCCCTGCACACATGGTGCTTGCAGCGGAGTGGGAGATCCCAGGAGCCTGCAGCACCACAATGACCCTAAATCTCATCCCCAGAGTGTCCATGGGCCAGAGGCACCCTGAAAGAGCCCCGTTTCCCGAGGGGCAGGTGGGAAAAACCTAGGGGACAGAGACATGGGATGAAAGCAATCAGGAGGGGCAATGCAGGTATGAGAGAGAACCTGTCCCCCACCAGGGCGGTAAAATCCATGCTCCACAGCCCCAAGGGACCAATGCTGACCCCGCTGCCATGGGTATACACCTTCTCCATGTGTCGTTCCACAGGGCACAGGGGGCCAGACCCCTCCTGGCACTGGCCCAGGCAATGCCTGGGTTGGGTCTGCAAGCAGCGAGTGCCTGACACTGATCTGCACACCAGACTGGACAAAACCTGTTCTCAGCAGGGACTCACGCACCAGCCAACTCCTCACCCCATGCCCCAAGCCCCCTTACCTTGCTCCTCATCTGCCCTGAGGTGGACACCTTCCGGATCAGCTTGTGAGAACTGTCCTCCTGCTCGCCCTCGCTGTCCGACGACTCCTCACCGCCTGCTTCGGGTGAGATGGGTGCCAGCTTGTCCGAGTCCAGGGATGACACCGATTCCCGCGTCTTCCTTAGGAACAGGTCCCCGGGCACCAGCTTCTCAGCCATCTTCCCACCCGGCTTGGTTCAGGGCTCCCTCACCTCTTGTGACAGCCCTGGAAGGAGAAGGACACAAAGGTGCACAGAAAGAGCACTGAGTCCCTCACCCTCGGCCAGTCAGGAGGTGCAATCAGGGGAGATGGCACTTTCTCACCCGGGAATGCCACTCAGGGTGGCTTTCTCGCAGGCAAAGTTTTCCTTCCTTGCCTTTCTTTGGTGCCCAAACTCCTCTTCACCTTGCTTTTAGCATCCCAACAACATCCTTCACTCCGCCGTGGGAGACAGCAGTCACCCTACGCCCTAGCAATGGGGTGCACGTCCCCTGCCACTGCCTCCCCCAGGACCCACTCCGGTGCCCATCCCCGGGGTGCTGGGCTGCCCTCGGTAGCCGGGTGAAAGGGAGATGAGAGGAGACTCCATGAAGAGCACCCCTGCCTCCCGCCGTCAACCTCGCTCGGGCAGCCGGGAAGGGCTGGGAGCATCCCCCGGCCCCGTGCCCGTGGGTCGCCAGGCCCAGGCAGGTGGCTGCGGTGGAGGTACAGGATGGGAGGGAGGGAGAGGGACGGCATGGGGCTCCCCCCATGCAGGGGAAGCCATACTTCTCCCCACGCATCCTTGCCCGCCCCGGGGGCTGCGGGCGGGCCGGGGGAGCACCTACCTGGGCAAGTGAGCCTGGCCGGCTGCAAGGCTGCCGTGCCCGGAACGGGGGTGACGAAGGGCACCCCACGGCGCCTTGCCCGGTCCCACGCCGCTCCCGCGGCTCGGCCCCGCCGCTCCCCGCCCTCCCCCCCAATCTTCCCTCTGCAGCTGCCGGCAAACGTGGTGCTGCCTCCCCGCGCAGCAACAAGCGTTTCGGGGCGGGGGTGGTGTGTGGAAGTGAGGGCATCGCAACGCTGCCTCCCCTCCCGCCGCCCTGGGCGCAGA